>BSBK01003908.1:0-565000 GCA_027943335.1 Chamaecyparis obtusa
ATGGAAGCACCGTTCCACCAAGTATGAGAGATTTTATTCTTTTTAAATTTAGTGCTCCAATGAGTAGCAGTATGACCTATTTTAAAACATTTTCTGTACCTAAAAGGGATACCCTCATAGTCCAATTGTTGCATCCAAGAACCTTTAGATGATTCAATTTTAATTTCAGCTGGAAGACCCAGCAAAGTATCAATGTCTACCAAAATGCGGGCAAGGGTAGAAAGGAAAATATTAGAAGAGTCGTGATCCACTATCAAAAACTCCCCCAAAGCCTCCCCCACTTCCTCCAGGATAGAATCATGCCAAAGATGAAGAGGGAGATTGGGAAGCCTAACCCAAATAGGTATCTTGTTGAAGAATTTAGTGGAGGGATAAAAATCTGGGTGCCAAGGTTTTACCATAAGCAAAAATTTATCCTCCTCCCAGCTGAAGAAATTTTCACACAAAATCTTAGATCTATCCTTAGATCTATCAAATTTGGCTACAAAGAATCTTTTAGTTAAAGGAAAAATGTGAACATTATCTAATATAATTGGTTCCCAAGGTGGTCCCATAATAGTGTGTCCCACTTTTTTAGACATGCTGATTTTTGCTGAAATAACACATTTTTAATAAAATATGATGATTTAAGCCTTGAGAGGTTCCATTTGAAGAAATCAATTATAAATGGTTATCTCAAAGCCTCTTAGATTAAAAAACATTGATATAACATCTATACTCCTCATTCATACCTACAATGGAGTCTCCTTCACACCTATTAAAATGCTGACAAAAAATCACTTCGACTTTATGTTTTGGTAGATCAAATGAATCCATTTGAAAAACTTATCTATGTAGTATGATGCTATTCAGAACAAGCTTTCTAATGAATATAATTTTAATACATATTAAGTTCATTATCACTTTTAAATATTACTTTAACTAAACATAGATTGTTTGGTCATTCAACAACCTGTCTCTTCAAGACTTTGGGAAAAATAATAAATTACAAAAAAAAATTATGAAAAATATGTAGGAAAAGAGTATTTGTGTTACCTTTCTATAAAAAAAAAAAGAAAAAATGAATTTCGATATACACAAATCAAGTTAGAGCGATCCAAGTGACCTTATGTCTAAATTACAGTTAGTGTCACTTTAGAACTTATGAAACTATGAAATATTGACCCAAAATGAATGAAACCAATTGCATCCTTTAGATATTGAAGTTACAAATATAATCTTGAAATAATTACATTGTTATCATATTTTTTTTTAAAAATATGTTGATCCAAGTACCAGTAACTCCTTAAAAACACAGTTTTTCACACACATCACTTTTCGAAGGAGAAGGAAAAATAAATTTATATGAATATTAATTTTTTTGTTTTAAATATATTTAGAAACTAGAAATAAAATTCGAAAAGACTCTAGTTTACATCATCTTCAAATTCCTAATAGTTTTGCGGCAACAGGTGTTTGAAAGTGAAATTTTTTCTCAGAATGTTGATCTTTGTGTCAAAGTTGGCCAAAAAGTGGGACACACTATTGTGGGACCAGCCCCCATCTTCGGGACACCCAATCATGTAGTTGGGGGAGAGTGGGCCAAAATCCTCAAAAATGACATATCAAAGCCTGTTCCTTAAAGACCTCAAATCTACTCTCCAACTCCCCTTCGACAACAACATAAAGCTTGATAGAAAGAGAACCAATTATAAAAATCAGAGTAGTGGAAGGTGCTCTATGAGAAGAACCCTCAGGCCCTATAGAGCTTTGGAAGTAGCCTTAGCATAAGAACCCTCCACTTTATGGTCTCTAGTAGAGGTAGACAGACCAAAGGCAGTAGCAACGAAAGAGGCATCAAGACTAGCAACAAGAAAAACTGAAGGAGCCTGCGAGCCAGAGGGACCCAAAATGACACCCATAGGAGGAACGCTCTTGCACACAGGTGTTGTAGGAGGGAAGACCGTTGAGGCTTTAGACCCCTGCACTTACTCGCTGGCATTTGAAATTCCAAGGCAGGAAGCGGGAAGCAAGCCCTTTGTGACCGCAACCCATGACATCACATAATAGACGATGTTAAGATGGGTTTTCTTGAGATTATCCATAAGTTTCTCCCCTTCCTCCTTAATATTTTCTAGATCCAGCTACTCTAAGCTTACTTGTGCATGCATATCAAAAATGTTTTCTATGACTGAGATCTCAGGGGTGGCAATCAATTTATTTGCCTTTGTCACATGTTTTTTCATCACTTCCAAATGCAGTAGTAACTCAGCTTGTAGCTCGGTTACTTGTTGTCTTATTTGGTCCTCTTCTTTTCTCAACTCTAGTCTTAACCGTTGTATGTGTTTAACTTTTGAATTATGCACTTGAAATACATGTTTCTTGGTTGTAAGATGAGTAGCACTATATTTTAGATCTTCATCTAATTTCCTTATCTTTTCACTAACCTCGGTAGTGAAGTGATCTAGAGTGCATAACTATTTCAAAATTGTAATAACTTTATCAATAATGCTTTCCAAATCTGTTACAACTTCTGAAAGCTTTACCTTGTTCACTGCCACTGCTTGGCTGATCTTTTCAGTTAAATTATACTGAATATTTTGTTCGGCTCTCTCTTTAATCATTTGCTTGGCATCAATAGTGGGACCATTGATGGTCTCTGTGAGCAGTACAAGTTGGTCAATGATGGGGGCAGATTCATCAATATTGACATCTGGATCAACTTACATTAGGATCTCCTTGAAATCCTCTAGCACCTTTGTATTCTTATGTTCTTTCCTCAGCTTTTCTTGTGCTTCTTTTTAGGTGCATAGCTCTCCATACTTCCTAAGAGCTTTAGGGTCAAGTGTCCTTAGGTCACATGCTGGTATTTCTATGATTTCATCAAGTGTGACCGGACCCTTACTTCCTCGCTTCCTCTTATTCTTCTTATTCGTCTTCTCTTGCACACTAGATGATGGTGATTGGGCAATAGAGAGTTGAGCCTTGTGCTCGGGATTTTCCTTTGGTGGCTCGGTGGAGTGTTCTTCTTCCTTATGCTACCCGGTAACTAATTCTACAATCTATGGTGCAGGGGCTTGTGACCTGTTGTCAGTGGTAGAAGTATCTACCATTGTCTCTGATTGTGTTCCTTGAACATTTTCTACCGCATCAATGGTCTCGGTAGGAGATTCACCTTGTGTAGTTCCTCCACTGTGCTCGGTCTCCTTGTCAGTTTCCTCACCCTTATCGTCATTTGTGTTTGTTACTTTCTCAGGTGGAGTGCTCTCATTTTGTGTTCCAGATGCTATTTCAATAGCTTGTACCAGTATAGGCAGATTACCTAGTACCATTGCTTGGGCTACCTCAGTTGCTTCTTCTTCACCAAGATTATTGGTAGCACCGGTAATTATTTCTTGTTTTGCCTCATCATCGGGGTTGCCTCCTGTAATATCTTAAATCAATATTTGTTCATCCCCTAGTATAGTCAACATCTCTGAGATTCCTTCCATCACATTATCAGCATTAGTTATTAAATCTTGTGCATTAGTTTCCTCCTTGGGATGCTTAGTATCCGAGATGTGAATTGTCTCATCCTCAACATTTATAGGCTCTTATTCTTGTATGCTAGGTTGAGATTCCTTGGTATTAACTACCGATGTAGTTGCCTCAATTTTCTCTACTGGACTTAGGAGTTTAGTCCATATATTCCTGCTTTTGTCATCCACCTCTTGCAGTTTTCCTTGTAGAATCTTGAATGCTCTAGCCTTAATTAGAAATTTATTTGCATATTGTTGTAATGCTGAACATCAATTTCTGCAATAGAGAAGTAAGATCTTACCAAAATGAGTGACCTTTCTCTCATCCTTTTCTTAGGTGTAAGCGCATAAGTCCATCTAGCATAAACTTTATCATATAGTTCTTTTGGTATGGTCATCGCAAATTTTACTAGAACTCTTATGAAAGTTATCATCATGCTTATTATTGCTTCTTCAAGCTTATCCTGCTCCTCAGTACTCAGATGTGGATATTTGTTTAGATTCAGTGTATAATTGGGCAACATATATAACTAAATTTAAAGAAAGGTTCAAGCATACTAAGGATGCTCATGTTCTATTGGTTCAACTCACATAGATGAAGAATGAATCACATGAACCGATTGTTATTTTACAACCAAGTTCAATAAGTTGGCAAATAGAATTCCAACTATCATTCAACCTAGAGCTAAAAATTTAAAATGTTTATTAATCAATTCTTAGTTGTATGAGGTAAGTTTCTATCAAGAAGAGAAACCTTAGTTTATCTTGCATCTACTTAGACTTAAGCTACTAAAGTCAAAGATTATGTGATCCTTATTGGAAAGATAATGAAAAATTAAAGCAGGTCCAAAGGAAGCTCTTTTGTGGAGTGATCTTCTACAAGTACCATAGATCCCATGGTGCAGAAGCTAGCTAATGAATTTCTAGCTTTCAAGAAGTGGACATCTCAAGGTTAGAGTGAATCATGTCTTGTACCTTGTAATTTTCTAGTAAAGGGACATATTAAAATGTAACTTTGGTCCTAGGTGTCATTTCTAGAAGTTAGTTATGATGAGGTTATGTTTACCTCAATTACTTTTAGTTATTTGGGCATTTAATGTTTGTATCAAGGTAGTTTCTCATAATAAATCTCATCTTACCTATATAAGCAAGGCTATGATGCAATTGTGACATATTGTCTTATTTCAATATTCAAGAAATATTATCTTGCATACTCTTCTTATGGAATGCATCATTTCTTTTGTAGGAGATCCTACTAGCTACATCTTCGGCATGGTATGAGAGCATCCTACACACAATTTCTTTATGATTCTCTCTTATTTTTATTAATGCATAACTAATTAGTCAAGATAGATTAATAAGAGATAATTTCTCTCAACCATTTAAGTCTACTAAGGAGCCATCACAACTCATTTTTTACTATTTTAGTCAATTAAGATTCATCTCTCACTCTTAGTTGATTTTCAACCATTCATCCATGATTAAATCCTCACCTTTCACATCCACAGTTGAACATCTATAAATAAAATGCATTCCTTCATCAAAAGTGAGAAAAACAATGTGTGCTTGACAAATGCATACTATTGAAAATTTAAATAAGTCCTTGAGCAACCACATCTAGTGTCTCATGCAAATCAATGTATAAGATTGCCATACATTTTATTTTGCCTAAACTATTTTTAGCTCCATCTAAGGTTATGTTTGATTTAAAATAGAAATTTTTAATATTTCTTTGATCTCTTTTTATTTTGTTTTGAATTTTACATATACAATAACCTGTAAAAATAGATATTGAACTTGAGATTATGACAAATAATAGTCACACATCCTAAATAGTACCACATTTAACTCAAGCATGTTTTCAATTTTATCACCCAAAACTTTGTGTAGTAAAGGCATTATAAATGAGGTGGGTATGGATTCACTTGGTTCGTGACTAATTACTATTTAAAAAAAACTCTTTACTAGTTTCCCATGCCAAAATCAAGTTATCGAGGATATATTGACCTCCAAGAAACCTTATTTTTTTGTTCTCATAATGCCTTACACCATAAGTTTAATTTGAATAGTCAACAAATTTGAAATAATTTTGTAAGAAACATTAAATAAGTTTTTGGGTCACCAACTAGAAATGGTGTCTCCATTTTTTCCTTTAAGTTTGATTGAGCCTTTATTAATGCTTGGACTTATCTTCCTTTCTCAAAGGCCTCCAAATAATGAAAATAAAAGTTCTCTTTGATATGACGCCACATAATTTGATAAATTCTCACTAGAAGCCCATCAATACTAAAAATTTATTACCTATCATAGAGAAAAGAACAATGTTTAATTTCTTCCAAAGAAAATTATAGTCAAAGAATTGGAAATAACCATGATCAATTTTGTTGGAAGTACATTATTTAATACCCTCTTATAGAGTTCATTGAATATCCTTCCAATAATTTTTTGTTCTAAATAGTCCCTTGTAGAATCTTTGGTACAACATGGTTATCTTAAAAGGATTCATGTGCAAAGAGCCAAGTCATCCATTATGGCACAAATTCTTTCCTTATGCTTGAAATTTAGATAATTATATAAAAACTTGGAGCCTCCATTATCGTCATTGATCCATTTTAATCTAGCTTTTATTTAGCTCCTTATCCTCTATAATTGTCTAATCTGGATAGTTGCAATTCAATAGCAACAATAGATGTGTAATTTCTTATGATATTTGGATCCATAGAGGTGTAATTTCTTATGATATTTGGATCTATAATGAGTTATCACTTTGCATGCTCTAAATTTCCATTGAAGGTATTTTTCCTTATGCTTGCATTCTCAAGTCTATCTTTTGTGAAAGGAACATAAGAATTAAACACATTATGAGAGGGCAAATCACCACTAGTCAATCTTTGAATCCCCCTCCAGTGGCTTAGGTACGGAGTTCTGAATTCCAACTAAAACAACAACAAAATCAAGAATTTATAAGTTGGAAAAATCAAATATGTATGGTAGTTGAGAAGACATAGAAGTCTTCTTAAAAAATGAGATTGTAAAAAAGATAGAAGAATGTCATAGGATAATAGAATAATCAACTTTGATGCAAGCATCAGAAAGAACATATTGATCATATGAAGATGATGAGATAAATAAAAATCCATCGAACTTATTTAATTTTGTATTCTTTTCAAATACACAATCAGACCATATGAACTTATAATTAATAAAATTAAGAATTTAATCATAAATAAGATTTATCGCACCCAAAAAGAATCCAAAGAGACATTCTTCCAACAACTTTCCTTCTCGAACAACGTCTATCTAAGAATAAAAAAATCAACCACATTTTGATCCCTAAATCATCTTTTCCATCCCCATTTTGTGAAATGTACCATCCTTGAAAGTCATTATAGAGGGAGGGGGGTGATTTTGGGAATTTGGGCAATGAAGAACAATCTAGAGAAATGATGGAAGGAATTTGGGCGGTTTCCTAGACTCAACAATCTAAAGAGGCGCAAGTATGAGAGTATGATTCAACTTAATGAATAGGCCCACAACTTTATCTTTTTCTTCCTACCCGAATGGGTCATCTATTAAAGCATAAAATATGATTACCTTTCAACTGTTTTATATATCTTTTTCGATATGGGAACCCACTAAAGAGCGAGGCAAGCTTGAGGTCTGAAGAAGATTTTGCCTTTTTTAATAATCATCATTTAGATTTTGTACTTCATTGTTAGGTGAGATTTTTAACATTACCATGACTCCGTCACACTCCTTGTGATTTTGAGATCTCAAATTAAAAAATTTAAATTTAGTTTTTCCATTTAGTAAAATATAATTTATTGATGTTTTAAATGGGGAATTTATTTTTGGTGGTTTTTTTTTAATTAATTTCATTTTGGCATTATAAAAGGGATTTTTTTTCTTCCTTGTTTATATTGTTGAAAAGGTAAAAGGGTTTTTATTTTCATATAATTAATTTCAATATAAGAAATATTATGCTTTATCTTCATTTATATTGTTGAAGAGATAAAAAGACTTTTATTTTCATGTGGTGAATACAAATATGGAAAGAGTTATCATTCTTCTTTGTTCATATAGTCAATATAAATATGGAAAGACTCATCATTATTCTTTGTTCAACTTATTAAAGAGACAAATAGGCTTTTACTTCCATGAAGTCAATGTAAATATGTAAATACTCATCCCTATTCCTTGTTCAAATTATTGAAGAGACAAATAGATTTTTACTTCCATAAGTCAATATAAATATGGAAATACTAATTCCTATTCCTTGTTCAACTTATTGAAGAAGCAAAGAGACTTTTACTTCCATGAAATCAATGTAATTATGGAAATACTCATTGCTATTCCTTGTTCAACTTATTGAAGAGACAAATAGACTTTTACTTCCATGAAGTCAATATAAAAATGGAAATAGTCATCCCTATTCCTTGTCCAACTTATTGAAGAAGCAAAGAGACTTTTACTTCCATGAAGTCATGTAAATATGGAAAGACACATCCCTATTCCTTGTTCAACTTATTGAAGATGCAAAGAGAGTTTTACTTCTATGAATTCAATGTAAATATGGAAAGACCCAACCTTATTCCTATTCAACCTATTGAAGAGGCAAAGAGACTTTTACTTCCATGTAATAAAAAAAAACTTTTACTTCCATATAATCATTTCAAATATAAAAAGCAGTCACCCTTCTTCATTGCTCATACTATTGAAGAGGCAAATAGACTTTGACATTCATGTAGCTAATGCAAATGTGGAAAGAGTCATCCTTCTTCCTTGTTCACATTATTGAAGATACATAATGACTTTCTCTTCTATTTAGTCAATATAAATATGGAAATTTCCATCCTTCTTCCTTATTCAATCTATTGAAGAAGCAAACGGACTTTCATCAAGCACCATTTCTCATTGGTAGTAATTATTGTACTATATTTTTTATTTTGTCTTTAAAAAATTTATACATTTGTAAGAAATATGAAAAATTTGCCCCTTGATTTATACTAAATAATATGCTTTTGTCCCCTATTTTGTGCCACTATATGAGATAGATTCTTGAAGGAGGTTGTGGATTCATGCATCATAGATCCTAGAAGAAGGTTGTGGATTCATGTATCATGCATTGAAACTCCATTTGTTGGTTTTCATTCCTTAGTCCTACCATACTAATTCTTGATGGAATTACATAAGAAAAATGATTATTGTTTGTACTAAACAAGTCCTTTAGAAATTTTGACCAAGTTAATTTATTTTAGTAGGTTGCAATTCCTTAACATAGAATTATTATTCCTTACCTTTGTGCTATAATTCACTCACGAGAATGTGAAATTCACCCAAATTTTCTTGATGACTATACATATGTGTCCACATTAGCCTCCACTACAAAGGTTATTCATAGTTTTCTAAAAATATTTGTTTTCCTTTAATCATCCATTTGTACTATGTTTTCTTTTTCTTGACCATTAATACTTATAAATTCTAAAATAGAACAATTTCTAGGCTAAAGGATTGAATAAAGAAATGTCAATGTCTAAATTGGAAAATGACAATGACCTTAAAAGAAGTGTTGTTGTGGCAATCATAATTCCTTTATTTTCAAATTTCTCATTGTTATAGATCACAAAATAAAGTTGCATATTTTATGGTTAATCGAGGGATGATATTAAAAGGATTTTAACTTGTTAGGAAGTAAGCATGTTAAAGATTGTGATGATTTAGCATCTATCATATAATAGAATTGAATTGGCCATCTTAGGTGGTTATTAATTATGTTTTAATTTCAAGGTTGTTGGGAAATGAGTGATGTATACCTTGTTCAATAATAATGTTAATAATTTGTAACAGTAATATTTAATTGTAGTGTATGTAGATATGTGGATACAAAATGTGATAGGTATTCTTGGTAATATTGTATGTCATATAGAATATTGAACAAACAATTTTTATGTGGAGGTCAGTTAGGAGAAATATTTATTTTGGGGGTCATGATTTAGCAAGCTCATAGTTTTTAGACACGTTATTTATGTAATACCACTTAAGTGGTTTTTTGCAAGCTTGTTTTATATAGAAATCATATTAATATTTATTTAGGTTGGTTGGATTGAGTGTTTATTGCAAATTGCATATATGGTTGCTAGAAAAATGGATTGAGATGTCTAGATAAATGGTTCTCATTAGCTTATATCATCTGGAGAAGTGCAATTTGGCTTCTTGGTGTACACACTAAAATATGCACTTCTATAAACCATTGCATGCAAGGTTGCTCAAGGATGAGGCCTCACAAATCGGCTCATAGCTCTCTATGCATGGAGTTGCAAGGGACTATGAGTTTTGCTCTCAGCTAGAGCTACAAGAAGGTGACCTTGCTAGTCAACCATACAATGAGAGATTCACAATGAAGACAAGGGCAACAATGCCAATATCTCCAAGAATCCAATGTGAAATGCAATGCAAACTATATGAGAATGCAAATCTAAGCTATGAAAGGAAAGTACAATGCAACTAATCTATGAAAGGAAATAGCAATGGATTACAATGCCTCCTATTTAGACTATGTGAGCTTATTCTATTGCATAAAAGGAAATCTATACTAAGATGCCATGAATGCAACTATGAAAGCAAACTAAATGAAATGCAACCACAATGATGAAAGCAACAAGTCTTCAATGTCTTCAAAAAGCTCCAAATGTACCTAGAAAACCTGCAGCATAACAATAGCATAAAACAAGGATATGCAAATAAAGGAGAGAGCTCTCCTTTTATAAGAAATGAGGTGAAATGGACCATGGAGATTAAGAGGCAAAAGATCTTAATCAGCGGTGGAGGTTGAAAGAGGAGCAATCCATGTGCACAAACATCCTCCAATGAGAGTGAAGTGTTGACTTTTGAGCCTCATGTGAGACAAAAAGTGCTTTTTCCCTTTTTATAAAATAGGAATAATGCTTTATTTGTGCAACTTAGGATAAGAGGAAAGGGTGGGCTTTTTATTTAATTGAAAGGGGAGGAAATATTCCTTTTAATTAAATAAAGACTTAGGATAAATGGTTAGCCCATAGGATAAAAATCCAATATATGATCGAAATTAAGATTTGATCAAGAAATTGATATTGTTGAAAATATTGATTAATGATCAAAATGATTCAGGATTGATAAATTGAATAAATGGGGCCCAAAGTCTAGGCGACCATTTTAGGGTGCATACACTTGGTACTTTAGTCTTTACATGTAGACTCCACAAGTGTATTGTAATTTTATTCTTGAGATAATATATTGAGTGGTGTGAGTTCTTTTGGAGAATATATATTTTTTGGAATGGTTTTTCCAAGGTATATTCGGTGTTATCATATGGTATGATTTCTTTTCTTTTACATTGTAGATTATGAATTTTTTTTACATTATATCTCTTATAACAATTAGTCGAATTGCTATAAATTTTGATTTTAGTTTCCTTTCAATGATGATATAGTGGGGTTTCTATGTGAATACAAGAATAATAATAGGGATGAAAGAACATGGTACAATACAAGACATGTGATATGAGAGATTCTAGATTACATTTTTTTGTAGTCTCATGCTATCTATTAGTGTTTATTGTATTTTAGAAAATACGACTAGCTATTACAAATTGATGAAAGGTTTTGGCATAGGGATCCAATTGCTAGTCTATGTGGGTTGGCTCCTTACCATAGCAAAGGGAGAGTTGTCTTATGATTTGTTAAGGTAAGGTTGGACCTTAGACCATTGTCTTAAGTGGATGAGGTGGTCAATTTGTAGCTATTGAAGGTCATTTTACCATTGGTGAAGGTCATTTTAGGTGAAGGTTTGTTTGAGAATAGTCATTTTTTATCGTGTATGTAATGGTTATAGTGGAGTTTAAGCATAAATTGAATTTGCAACTAAGAATACATAAATTAGAGAATGTATAATGGAGTTGGTAGTCTGAGTTGAAAGAAAAACTTAAAGGAATGTGAGATGTTTTTGGTGAATCTAGGTATATGTCCAATAAGAATAGGAATCAATCGTCAAGTGTCACATTAGAAATGTCACTAATGCAACTAGTCTCTCTTCTTTTTGAATGGAAAGGGCATAATATTAGTCATCACATGATTTTTTTTGCTCCTTAAATTTAGTGGAATAGATTGATAAATTTTCAAGAGAAACATCTTGCTATTAATGCTTAATTTCATAGTGAACTTCTATTCAAAAAAGACATTATGGAATTCAAGGATTTATGTGAGTTCACATCCTTAACTTGGAAAACTAACCTATAATTTAATAATGACTTTAAATTGTCCAAAGCTCTTTTCAATGACACTCACAAATTACAAGATATTGTTCCTTTCGATCTACAACTAAAAGTTTCTACTCCCATTTCATGGAACTTCTTTAATGATTGGAGGTGGTGTCCAGGCTAAAATATTGACAAATTTCATCACAAATTAATTTAACTTAAAACCCTCCTTGCAATCCAAATCCAACCAAGCCTAAATCTGAAATGTAGTTTGAATTGGTTTGAATACAAATAATTTAACTTGAGCTCTGTGATTTGGAAATCTAAAGCTGAGGTCAAAGCTCAATTTCTAGCATGGATGGTTGTTCATGATAAAATTTCTGTGGGAGAATGTCTCACTTTTCTTCCCAATTATTCCACCAAATGCCCTTTTTGTCACAAGCTATAAATTATTAAACACGTTGTACTACTCACAAAATATGATCTCAAAATCTTTTCATTAATATATCATTATATAAATTTGGATGGTCTAATGTAAAGCTATCTTTTCTAACACTTTTCTCCAATAGAAATGATTATGCATGAATTACTCTCTAATATTTTCTTGGAGAATCCAACACTTGTTGAAGTCTTGAAGGAGAATCACAACAATTCAAAACTATGGACACAAGTATCAAAAGTGCTCTATGTAGTGTTGGAGAAAAATAATGTTTTGTCATTGTGTAACTAGTTTTTGTTTAAATTTACAGCTTTCATTATCTTGCTAATGTAATACTCCTTTCTATTTTGTTGTATTGTTGTTACTTTAGATTTTTTTTGTCTTGAAAGTGCCTCCACCATACTATTGTTTTCTTACATTTTTCTAATAAAAAGAAAAGTAAAAGACACAATCACAACACTAGTGATAAAATAAAATAAATATAATCTTACATTTATAAACTATAGTTGAGAGTAATTATTGTTGATATTTAATGATCATAGATGGGGAAAGTGTGTTGTTTGGATCGTTGGGTAGGGCTCCTTGTATTTAATGGGATTACGACGAAGTTAATGTCCAGATATTCCACTTGAAATCAATACCTACCTGACATAATTTGATGGATATTTGCAGGTATTGCATACACCATATATCCCCAACCCATTAATCGCCCCACATGTCGCTCAAAGATTTATGTTTCCTGTCATTATAATAATAATAATTATTATTATTTAGATTGTTCAAACTTCAACCATTCTCCTTTATATCTGTCGCTCTTTGGCAACATTCAGCAATAATTTGACATTAAGTTGCCACCTGTTGCAACTAAGATTTTGCTTTGTTTTTATTAGATTTTGCGACTTTCTAAAGTTTGGCTTTAGAACATAGGGCCAAATTAGATTTTTGTGATGTAAGAACTAAAATTATTATTATACGAGACCGTAGTATACCATTCACAAAACATAATAATAGTTTATAATAATCCAAAACTCGCTGATGTCCATGCGATGATATAACATTTATATACAGAGACAGAAGGTAATAATAGAGAATAGTCTAAAGTGGCTTTAAATTTCATGTGGAATATATGGTACGGGATGTTGTACAAGCATTCCAAGCTCTATGGAATGCACTCCAAGATCTCTGGAATGAATGTGGACCCTAGACGCCAAAGCGGTAAATAATTGCATGTCGAAACATGTCCAGTACAAAAGATAGCTCAAAATCCCAAAATAATCTTCTACTTAATAAAGAGAAAAGAACCCTAGGCTTGTCGTTAGAGTAATAATTGAAGTAGACGGTGGAGATCTATTGCGTGAATGACGTGCATCCGACGGTCCAAACTGCGTCCAAGATTCCCTTGCGAGGCTTCGGAAGAGAGTAAAAGGAAAAGTCGGTGGGAATAAAGGCGTGCTGGGGGACTTTGGTCGGGCCCACCAAACGTCACATCTCATTTTCATCGTATTCGTCTCGTCGGTGAGGCAATAATTGATAATGTTACATCAAATGCTTGCTTTATAATTTTTACCTTTTCTTAATTAGAATATTCACACAAAAAACATATTCAGTGTAACTAAACATGACGGTGATTTGATTACGTTAGTTGACGACCAGTTAGTCGAGTACAGCAGTCCGTGTTTGGCGGAGTCGTTACGGAACGGAATAGAGAGTGGAGATAACGGTAACGGAACGGAATAGAGAGTGGAGAAATTGGAGGGAAAGTGCTATATATGACGTATCAAGATATCGCTGTTCTTCCCATATTATAATGGATGTCTTGCTGACCATTGTCTATGCAGCACCCAAACTGTATTTTTTATTGTAATTATTAATTAATTAGAAATTAGAATATTTATTGTATTTTTATTTTTTTTAAATTAGAGATTGAAAATAAATGAAGTTTTAGTTTCTTTATCTTAAGTTTTTTTTAATGAATAGATCATTTTTATTAATATTTAATTAAGTACAAATACACTATTAAAAAAAAAAGTTTTATATTGAGAAGATATTTTCATTTCAATTCTTAAGTTTTATATTGAGAAGATATTTTCTTTTCAATTCTATATATTTTTTCACCTTGATGATGAATCACTGAGTGTGATGTAGAAGTAGACTGAAACACATGCACAATTTAAACCAAAAGTTTGTGTTACTGTATTCTATGGATTGTGGAAAACTCATACCATTTGTTTTATGTATTTACTAATTTGTCCTCATATAAGGAGTGGGGCATCCTTCTTTGAGGTGACACTCTTTGCCATGCGTCAAATAATTTCAGAAGTCTGTGAAAAGTTGTAAGTGTCTCTAAATTATGTTGAGTGAGAGCATTAATGGGGACTTATAGAAGTTGTGACTAGTATTATGACACATCAAGGGACTTCTTTAAATGTGTCGGATAAGTCGAAAAGAGGTACTTAACTTGGAAAATTACACATGACCAATTCTATGATAAACTACCGAGTTGTAAGAGCACAATATAAAAACAGTTTTGAAGATTAAGACCAACTTGGTAATTGGAACTGGAGCCAACTATGGTGCCTAGTTTGTGATATTATGTTGTCCTAAGATTTTGAAAAATAACTCTTGGTTTGTGGTTGGTTTTTATTTATTTATCGTTGTATAAAAAAGGGATGTGTAGATAATTAGTTTGAGTATTAGGAGGTATTGTTATGATGTTGGAATTGATCCAATTTTATATGTAAGTGATGCTCTTGTAAAGGTATGTTTTTCATATTGTATTGTAACCTTAATTGTTGATAATACAATAGTTTCATGCTTTGAAGTGGAAAAGTTTTTCTTACAAAAATGCATGTTTCTTTCACTCTCATAACTTATAAGAATCATAAATTTAATGATCTCTTATTATAAAAGATATTTGACCCTTACAACAACAATTCAAAAACATATTTATCAAAATTAATTGCTCCTTATTCCAACCCATTAAAAGATCCCAACCAACTTTCAAATTCATATTAAAAATCTATTAAACATTACAAATAATGACCTCAATTTCATCACTCATTCTTTTAATGCACACACCAAAAATATTACTTAAATACTTTACAAACCATTATTACTTATACTTTCCATTATAAAATCACACATGATTTTTTAATATTTTATTTTTCTTGGAAGACCCTCTTTACTGTCCCTATCATCTTACACTCTACGTCGTTTAATTGTATAAATTAATTGTAATCTCTCATAAACATCAATATATTCAACATATCAATGATAATAAAATAGCAGAGAGCAATGCATAGTTGTTAGCCGTGGAATTTAAAAACAAAAACATTTGCAAAGCCCCAAGACGTCATTGACCAAAAATGATGACATTTAAGCATAAAAAATCAAAGTAATACATAATTAAACCAAGTTATTTGGGGATTCTTGGCCTTGGAATACTCATGTACTAAAGGTGAGGAACATTAAGCATTAAATTTGTAAAGTAAGAGAGCATAACGAGGCAACTAAACAAATAAAAATTCTAAACTTCATTAATAGTAGATAAATCTTGGACGGCACATTGTGGTGATTATTATTTATCTTTTAATTGGAGAAGCTGCAAAAAAATATTTAGACATTGTAGTGATTGTGTCTTGGGATCCTTTACTAGGGATGATGCGTTGATTATGGAGAAACAAAGCTATGATTACTATTATTGGACGAAGAGAACATTATTAAAGGAAAAAGGAGAAATCATAGCTCACATGGATATAAAAGGCAAAGTAAAGTTGATTCCAAACATCCTACACAAATCTTCTTTTAATTTTTAAGTTATTCTTTGCCATCTTTTCAACGAACCTTGTTGGAAAAAAGATTCCATTTCTCTTCAAGATTCTCTCCCTGTTTGTCCTTTTTTTATTAAAATAATAAAGCTATTATATTAGTGTTGAAAACGTGGTACTACAAAGTAACCTTTGCAATGTTACAACAGCATAATTTGAGCACAAATAAATGGCACTTTAATGAATAGTATGTTCATAGACATAGCAATACATTTTGCAACTAAAGCATTGAACATGGTAATCCATGATATGATTGATATTCTACCATGAAAAATGAAGAGTTTCAAGGGTGAAGAGTTTAAGGGGTTGATGAGTATTATAATTTCTTTCAATAAAATTATTTTTAAATGTGTATAAAATAAAGTGTCTTTATTTGTTAAAAGTGTCAAAGTTAAGGGATTAAAGTTTTGGTTTCAATTTTTGAAAAGTTGACATGACATATGAAATATTGTGAGAAGTTTATCACAATGAACCAATTTCTTATACATTTATAGTATAGTAGTGATTGGCAATTTAGTTCAACAAACACTTGTTATGAAGGGTATTGTGAAGAGAGGAGAGGAGAGGATCTCAAAATTGTTATTCAAAGAAACCAGATTTATGTCATGGGTATCTTATTCCAATTATAGAACGCGTAGTTGAATTTTGATGACCCTAACTTTTTTTTTGGAATTAATGACTATGACTTGCAATAATTGAAACATTCTATTAAAGGAGCACATGCTTTTAGAAAATAAAAGTTTATTACTCTTGAATTCTTTAATTTAGAATATAAACATGAACATGTAACCTAATAAATACCTTCTTTGAACTCTTTAAAAAGGTTGCTAATAGAATAAAAACTTAGAGGATCTCAATATTATAAGGTTGACAATATTTTTTTCTAGAGTCCATATTGAGAACTTGGATCTCTTTTATGTTTTCTTTCCTTGTTACCTTTTATGTATTTAGGACATGACCATGAAGGGTTATATACCTTTTTGGGCAATAATACTTTATATCACCTTCAATGAAAATTCACTTATATCCAGATAGGGTGGTACCATTGGCGCCTTTGTGAATTTTTCTTAAAGAGATTGAATAGTAATTGTTAAGGAAATAAAATTGTGTCTCAACTTTGCATTTAAATAACATTATTATTTATAATGAATTTATATTTGAGCACAAATTGGTCTAAAATTCTCCCTAAAACTATGGATTCAATAGATAAACATGTTGGTAGATCTTTGTTACAATATCATGTGTCCATATTTAAAGTTGTTAAATTTTATGTTTTTAATAGCCCTATTAGATAGGGTATTTCTCAAGGTTTTTAACACTTCAAACGATTCACCAATTAGAAACCCAGATCAAAAGTTATGGCCTTCGAAAGTTGGGTCTCTTGAAATGGGAAACAAAAAAATGCATTGGACATAAATGACCTATAAAAGAAAGTTGTGTGTTTTGGTGTGTATTTTAACACATCATAGGGCATCTTGCATTGGAGATAAGTTAGGTGCCACTTTTTTGGTGGTTTTAGCTCATGGTTTTGTAATGTCATTTCATGGTTTCATGTATTGCATCTCTTAGATATTATGTGTGTGAGATGGAGGTTGTGCGTAAGATTTTTATAGATATTGAGTTGCCTGTGGAACTCTAGTTGGTGATACAGCCTATAAAAAGATTTCTCTGCAGGTATATTGTATTCTATTGTTGATTTCATAATAATATATTGGGCGGTTTCTAGAATGTCGGGTTTTTTTTTTGTTTTTTTTCTTGAAAGGGTTTTCCACCACATAAATCACTCTATTATGGTATGTATAGGAAGTTTTTTTGCTACCTTAACTTCTTTTCAATTGGTATCAAAGTCTAATCACCTTTGGTTTCAATTGTGGGTTGTATTTTTTGAACTAATCTAGATTTGATTGGGAACTTGTATAGAAGGTTGTGATCTTGTTGTGGGAATTTTCAAATGGAAAGTTTGTTGGGGATAATAGAATTAGGGAATTTTTTTGGAAATAATTTTGAGGTGTGGAAGTTGAAGATGGATGATCTATTAATAGATCAAAGATATGTGAGATTCTATTGATGAGAATATCTTCTGACCTACAGATCCTACCATGGATTATTAGTATGATGTTATGGAATACAAAGCCAAGGGTCTAATCACATTGCACTTGGAAGACTCTATTTAAATCAATGTCTATGAAGAGTATTCCTTTAAAGAAGCTATGAGAGAAACTTGGTGAGATGTATCAAGCCAAATCTTTAGAGGAAAAGGTTTTCTTCAGGAAAAAAATATATTCCTTAAAAATGGAAGAGGGTGGACAAATTATAGACTACAAAGAATCATTCAATATGTTGGTGGACCAATTAGTATTTGTCAATGTCAAAATGGATGAGGAGGATAAATGTTAGATGTTTCTTTGTTCTTTGCTTGATTCATGAGATTATCTTGTTATGGTTATTTGGAGTAATTATGTTATTTTGAAGACTCAAGATGTGATGAGTTCTTTTCTTTTTGAAGAAATGAGGAGGAAGGTATCCATCAATGTTAAGTAGGCCCTAAGTGTTAGTGGAAAACCTAACAAAAAAGGAAAGAAGAATGAGAACCATAATAAATCCAAGTCCAAGGGGAGATCTAAACCTCCTAGAAAATTCAATGTTATTTGCTAGAATTATAGTAAGCCTGGACACTTTCATTAGGAATGAAAATAAGAATAAAAAGAAGAAATTTGATTATGATTTTGAGCTGGAGAAGGAAGATGGCAATGTGTTCATTACAACTTTAGTTACTTGTGTACGTGATGGTTAATTGACTCGTGTGGATCTTTTCATATAACCTCTAATAGAAATTGGTTTTCTTCAAATGAAAGAAATGATGGAGGTAATGCGTACATAGGTGATTATTCTTAATTAGATATTGTTGGCCATGGTAAAAGTAGAATCATATTTCTTGATGGTAGAATAAGGATGATTAATGGAGTGTTTTGTATCCTTGAACTAATACAAAAATAATTGTGAGTGAACTAATAGATGTGGGTATGCAGATAGTCTTTTTTGATTCGAGATGCAAAATAGTGAGAGATGCTATGGTGGTTTCTAAGGGGTTAGATTTTATATTGTATAAGTTGGATGCATGGACTATTGATTATAATAGTACTTATGTGAAAAGAAAACTCATTGGAACATGTGAAAATTTCACCTTCAATAGATGAGCATGTATTTTGGCTACCCAAGGTTGCTTTTTATTCAAATCAAAGTTACCTGTAGATAAGACTATGTTAAAGGGTCTAAGGGCCTTGAAAAATAAAATTTTTTTGGAGGTTTGAATTATTGTAATAATGATTTTAATTTCATTGAGCATTTCATTTATGGAAAATAAAACCTCACACAATTTTACTTGAGTTTTCATAAATCTTGTCGCATATGTTATTCATTGTGATGTATTTGGTCATGTAGATGTTCCTTCCATTGGAAAATACACATATTATATTTCATTTGTTGATGATTATAGTAGAAGGATGTAGGTATATTTTCTACCGAGTGAGACGAGGGTCTCATAGAGGAAGGCTCCTAAAAAAAAATTAGTGGTTGTTGAATTTTTTGGGGATTATTTTTAAGTGGATGGTCCTATGAATTTTGTAGTAAAGTTTATGTTTGAGACTTTAAGCTCTAAAATTTATGGACACTAGTGGTCTCATGAATTTTTTTATTTAGCATATTTAATTCACTAGATAAATAAATATATAAAAAAAATATATATAATTATTGAAAAATGAAAAACATCAAATGATTAACAAGTGGCCAAAAAGTATATGTCAGTGGGGCAATTTTTGGCCCCTCGCCTTTTCCACCCACTTAAATCTATAGCCCTAGAAAGTAGTGACTACTATTTTCTAGGAAAAAAATCCAATCAATCCTATAGCAATTTATTTTGACTTCATGGTACCTCATGCTCCTTAAAAATAGATCTTGAAGCCCCCCTTAGGAGGCCCCACTCTAAATCTAAAGTTTTCAAAGTCCATTTAAAGATTTTAAAGTAGTAGATGATTTGTTGATCAATAAGAAAATAAAATGGTTGAGGATTGATAATAGAAATGAGTTTTTCTCTATTGAATTTGATAGATTGTGTAAATATCATGACATTCATGGATAATAGATAACTTTTTATTCTCCATAGCAGAAGAGTTGAAGAAAGAATGAATAAGACACTAATGGAGAAGGCTAGTAGTGTGGTGAGTGTTGTTAGTATAGAAAAAAAAGGTTTTGGAAGTTGTTTTCACTACTTGTTGCCTAATTGGTACATCTCCTACATCAACTCTTTTCGATAAAATATTAGCATTATAGTTTGTCACTGATGTCAACCTTTTTCTAGTGTGTCATTAATGTGTGTTTGCAATGGATTTCTTGTTAATTTGATTTATGAAGAATACTTGAAAGAAGGATTAAGAATGTTACTAAGGCTATGACATTGATTGAGCAATAAGGTTTATTGATTGATGAAGAAGGTTTGAAAAAAGAGGATTGAGAAGGATAGTAAAGCTATGATGTTGATTGAGGAAGAAGATTTTTTTTTGGAAGGATGAAATACCTAGGAAAGAATACTTAAAGATCTTCTTAGTGGATGTCTTAAGGTTATCGATGCTTGTGACTCTGGATTTAATGACTAATTACTGTAAATATTTCTCTGTCATTTGGACAGGTTTTCAAATTGATTGATTGATAAAGATTTATTGTACTAATTGGATAACAATAAGGTTGGTTGTCAAATAGGTTGAATTGTCTTGGATAATGACTTGCATTGCTTTGCAGAAGAACTTCATGGTTTGTGGTACTGTGGACTTGATCAAATGGTTTGTGTGATGTTCTAGTTCAAATATATTTTGTTGATTTTCTCTACAAGTAAATATTTGTTTTCACATGTATTATTCTTCTATCTATGTTGACTTTTGGTTGACTTAGGTCTTGTGGTAACTTGATTCATGTTGGTTGGGTCTATCTATATATTGTGCGGGGAGAGATAAATGACTTATGGTGCTTAATCTATGGCATGTCATTCTTTGGACTATGTTTCATGTATTGGAGAATGCTTTTGGGCCTATCAATAACTTGTTTTTAATCTATTTTCACACTTTACCTTTGGGTCTAGCTTTGCATGTTGTTGTGATGCTTATGGATCAATTATATTGATTGAGAGAAATCTTTTGGGATGTTTTTGGGTCTTCTCTACTTCCTAGAGTGGACTACTTTATGTAATTCTTTTCAAGATGGTAGACTTTGTATCTATAATGCCTATTTTCTATGGTTGACATTATTGGTGTGTTCGATGAACAATTCACAATATATTTTGATTGTAATGAATTCGATTTGTAGGAGAGTGAGAGAGTACATGAGGATAGCTATGAACATTGCAAAGGTCTATTCAAATAAAACAAAACTAATAATTATTTGGAGATTCAAATTAGAAGGTCATGGAATCTAATCAGAAGTACTCACTATATATTTGATCAATGAGTTTCTTTTGCTTCATTGTATGCCTAAATTAATTAAAAATGTGAGTTCCTTGGTCTCAAGCCTAAAACATTGTAATCAATTATTTGATATAGTGATAAATTTAATCACTATGCACTAGTACATTTGAGGTCAAATTCTGACGGCCATTTGTTAGATTTGCAACGCTCATTTTTTGGCATTTTGACACATGTGTCCATCATAGTTTTGGCGTTGGAAATTGTGACGGAAGAGATATCCGTTGGTTTACCGACACCCAATTACGTCAAAAACTTGCACATGATAACAACTTTGTTATGGAATTTCCTACGGTCCATCTATCAAAATTCTGACACAAATACCTATCGGAAATACACAATCACTATCGGACTGAACTGTCGAAAATATATCCTTTCCGACATTAGAACTGTTGGTATAGCGACAAATCTGCAACCAATTTCTGATAGATAAACTCATCAATGACGTAACATTAGTGTCAGAACAGTCTGTTATAAGCTGAACACGAACCTCTAATCCATCTACAAACACAACATAGTCATTGCTCGATCACTGAAACATGAAATTGAGTATGAATTACCCATTCACATGATTCTATCAATTTGACCTGTTGCCTTCTAATTAACTGAGGTGTTTGATTTACTCTCTGAATGAGAGCCAACAACCTTAAGACCAAGCTAATACGAAGGATTTTCAAAGCTTGAAAGATGAACAACAACTAAAATTAATCTAGAATGAGAAATGCAATTAATCTAATAGCTTGAAAGAAATATGAGATGCAAGTTAATCTAAAATACTTTGAAAGAAATATGAGATTAATCTAATAGCAAATAAGAAAATTAAACTAAATGAGAGTGCAATACTATACTAAAATGAGAAATTAAGCTAATTGCAATTGAAAACTTGAAAATATGAAATTGAGACTAAAATTCGCTATAGTTTAATTACTCTCACAAATTTCCTTTTTTTGAATGAAGGAGAAGGTTCATTAATTAGACTAGCCTGGGAGAGGAATGAAGAGGTTCTTGAAATGAAACCGATGACTCTTCATTCCCAATTGAGACACATATTAAAAGATTTATTTAATTAAAGAATGGATTATTGCGACATATGGGTGACCGTTTGAATAATTTGAATTATTAATTCAAATAGAGATGTCCATTCAAATAACTAAATAAGATTAATTCCTTTTATGTATATTAGCTAAAGGGGGTGGATTTTTAATTTAATTTAAATCACTTAGGACTTTAGAATTAAATTAATGTATCATAGGAATTATTTAGCTAATAAAGTTGAATACTTAGGAATTAATTATAGTATGAGATTAATGCAAATTAGGGTTTTTGCAATTGACATCAAGTCAAAATAAAGTCAGGTAGGAGAGAGAAAATTACCTAGTAAAATAGGACTTTGAAGATGTAAAATTGAAGAAATGCACCAAAATTGATTAAAATTATTAGATGCCAATTTTGGGGTATTACATTTGCCCCTCTTTGAATTGATGTGCGAGTAGCGCGTTGATTCAAAGAATAGTCTGATGCGACAGATGAGATTTCATGATTATCCCCAGAATGAAGCTTAACCCTTAGAAGTCAAGGTTAGGATGCCAAGACACTGAAACAGATTGAATTGCAGAACCACCTCCAGAATGAGGCATGATTCTTCAGAGTCTAAGTTAGATTGCGAAGACAACAGTCTAATGACAACTTGAGAAGAGACTGGAATCAGGGTTAGATTGCCCCAATGCCCTTTGATCAAATGATGACACATGTAGATTTAGGACTAATCTCTAGAATCAGGGTTAGATTGCCCCAGTACGGAGCTTAGCTCTCTGAGACCCAGGTTAGATTGCCCAGATAACGGTCCAAAAGAGATTTCGAGAGCCATCTTCAGATTGAAGCTCGACTTTTAGGAATTAGGGTTAGATTTCCCCAATACCTAATAGATTTCAAGAACCATCTCCAGAACAAAGCTTGATTCCTAAGGATCCAAGTTAGATTGCTTAGATACCTAAAAGATAGATGACCAGATGTGGGGCACGAAGATGCCCTCTCATGCCCTTAGTGAAGAGATGCCCCAAGCAGTGAGGACTTTGATTTAGATCAGATTGAGATGAGACTGGTTCGACAAGATTCAAATGATGCAATCATCTTGCCCCCTCGAGAGTGAAATCAAAAGATGACATAGCAGAAGGATGATTAACAACAAGAGGTTGTAGAGTATAAGCAATCAAACTAGATTCAAGAAGCTGTAGAAGCAATTTGAAGTGATCAGGAGGTCCTGTTGACCAAGTTTGACCATGGTTGACCAAATTTGACTAGAGTTGACTTTGATGAAAACATTGAAGATCTCAAGAAAAATGATGAGGAGATGAGGATTTGGCAGGAAGATGACGCCAGAAGACTGACTGCACAAGTGTCCGATCCCAAAGGGTCCCAGAATTTAAAATGCAATTTCAAGCTATCTAGAGATGTCAGATTTCAATTTTGATCCTGAAAATGGATTCAGAATAGTCGATTTAGCCAAGGGTGCAATTTTCACGTAAAACAAAGCACTTTGAAAATTAGGTCAAAAAGCTATATAAGGCCCGAAGGGGTCATTTCAATTCATTATTCACTTTTGTCTTCTTGTGATTTTGAGCTCTGAGAGAGAGAATGGAGGGCATTCCCATGCACATGCATCGATTCGAGCACTCATGACGACACACCCGACCGTCGGAGTATGACCCACCTGTGAATAGTCGATAAACCATCCTGCATTTCAATTTGTACTGCTTTCTAGGTTGATTTAGGTTAGATTTGACAACTTTTAGGGCTTGTTCTTTAAGTCTCACATGAGGAAACAATTTCCTCGCACGAAAAGCTACTGTAGTGTTGAAAAACCTTTGCCTGAATTTGCCAAATTTTCATGAAATCAGCCAAGTAGAGCATCATAGAGTCATGTCTAGGATGGATGCCTTGTTGTATTTGCTATTGTTGTTTTGAAAACCACCATATTTGAGATACTAATCCAATGTCGTCGCTTTCTTTGCAAGTTGACTTCCCTAACGTCACCTTCCGATCACATCATCCAGTGATCACCACATTGGTACAGAGATTGACAAATGTGGAGAGTTCTCATATTGAGGGACTTGGTCTAGGATATTTGCATGATATACCCGACATTCAGGTAAATCACGGTCTTCTTGGTGCACTTGTAGAGTGTTTCCATTCGGAGATGAACATGTTCCATTTTATGCTAGGGGAGATGATAGTCACTCCTGAGGATATATACAAGATCTTGCAGATACCCGTCCATGGTGCCAGAGTGGAGTACGATGTTCAACCGAGGGTAGGCACAATGGCATTGAGGACTATATTCTAAGATGATCTAGTGATGGGTTGGGCCATCTCTTGGGAGGATTTGATCAGCAAGTACAATGGTGCTCACCCATTATCCGTTGTTCTTGCTATGTTCTTGAGTTGCTATCTAGCTCCCGATCGAGGTCAACATGGTTTGGAGTGCGGTTGGGGGTCGATGTTGTAGTAGATGTTGGCCAAACCAGCAGTCAAATTCAGATGGGGGGAGTGCATGCTAGCCCATATGTACCATGAGATGCATGAAATCATATATTGTGGTGCGAGGACCATGGCGGTAGGTGTCTTTGTTCTTCAGATCTGGGCCTGGGAGCACCTCCCTCTTTGTAGAGCAATTTACCATGATACACGACAGGCATTGGAGCCTTATATATATAGGTACGTAGATCCAATGACTCAGGCATTATTGGGTAAGACAGAGCAGTGGCGTGGACAGCTTGATGATATGGCAGTTGTTGTTTGGAGATCGTGGGTCGCTACTGAGCCATGGGATGATGCTTAGAGAGAGCTTTCATATATGTTTGTCTTGCATCCACTGATTGGGTGTAGTGTTTCCATTATTGAGCACTTCCTCGTTACACATGTCTTGCATCAGTTTGGGAGACAATAGGACATCTCCCAGGAGTACTACCCCTATGCCTGCTTCGCCGATGAGGAGAAGAAGGGGTGGCATCCTAGATTAGATCTAGGTAGGTGTGCGATCGAGGCATGCATTCCTTAGGCCCGATGGGATTACATGGTGGATGTCACCAATGCAGGGATGATGCCTGCATATAGGGATCACTGCTTAGCCCATCCATTTCCTAGATTTATTGATCCCACCAGCATGGGTCAGGGAGCACAGCAGTAGGTATTGGCACAACAATAGGTACCAGTACAGCAGCAGGTTGCACAACAGGGGCCACAAGGACAGCAACAGAAGCAGTAGGTACCTATACAATAATAGGTACCATTACAACGGCCTAGGCAGAGAGCATTGAGGCCCAAGTCAATGCAGAAAAACATCCCCCTAAGGACTATGGGGTCAGATGCAGGTGCTGGGAGCAGTGGGACTCAGTAGAGATCTACCAGGCAGAGGATCAGGGATCCATCACAACAACCACCTCTAAGCGATGATACAGATACGCTAGATGTTCTTATAGGAGCAAAGATGCCATAGTTGCAAGAGGCTCTCAGGAAGAGCCAGGAGAGAGTCAGGCAGGTTCAACGTAAGAGAGATGACTACCATACCCGAGTCATCATACAGGAGACCCATGTAGCCGATCGGGATCAGGAGATCAAAGAGTTATGTGAGGAGCTGGTGAGAGCACAGATGGAGATCAGATATGAGTCTACTCAGGTAGCTTATTATTATGTAGCATATTGCAGAGCCGTTCCAGATGTATCAAAGTAGGTGCCTCCATTTTTTGAGTATGCAGGAGCACCACAAAGACCACCACAAAAACCTCCGCAGTAGGCACCTCTGCAGAGACCGATGCCCCCTCCCTAGAGACCGATGCCACCTCCTCAGACACCAGCACGAGGACCACCTCCACCACCTCCTTCTGGTGGTGACAGGCAGAGTTAGCATATTTTTGATATCCATATTGTAGCCCATTTTTGATACTATGCTCGAGTAGCACCCTTCTTTTGTACATGACATTGATTTGACTAATATATATATATATATATATATATATATATATATATATATATATATGAGATTGTGATTTTGATATCATCGTACTTGTTGATATATTGCTTTAATGTTCATGTTTTATGAGATGTTCTCTATATGCTTTAGATGTATGGATTAGATATGTATGAGATGCACATGTTTCCTTTTATGATGGGATATGAATATGCAATGTGAAATGCAATGATAGATGGTAGATAAATGAATGCAATGTATGATTTTATTTATGCTTATAATGGATGCACATGCAAATGAATATGTAAATGTATATGGATTTATGCATGCAAATGAAAATGCAATGTATGCAATGAAAGTGTAATGTATATGGTACTAATCATCTCGTGCGGGATTTAGTAATATATGACAGGTACTAATCAAAAAGATGTTTCGAAGATCAAGAGCAAGGACCAGACACTTGTGTACCCATGATGAACCCGGGACAAAAGATGAGGACCTTTGATGAAGAGATCCAGAAGAAGACAATCAAGAGAGCACCAAAACACAGTCTCAATACAAGCCTAGAATGAAAATAAAAGCCTAAGCTAAATGCAAACCCTAGCACTTGGTTGTTGGACTCATCATATTATCATCATAGAGTTCTTTTAAGCATGGGACAATCATAAGATACCATACAATCCTTACTGACATTGCAATCATGAGAATATGAATATGACATAAGTCTTAGATTTGTCAGAATGAGATGTAAGCATTAAGGCACAAGAAGCCAGAATGACCTGAACACCTATTCCTTTTAATTTAGCAAGTTGACATAATCATCAAAGCATAATTGCTAGAATGATCTAAATGTTACTTGCATACAAACACACCAGACACACAAGAGTTCCTTCCTTTGCCAAAGAATACTCGCAGTGACCCTTACATTCACTTGGTAGGACGAGCGTTAGCAATTTTACTAGTGGCAAAAAGAATTCACTCAAAACAGACAAGGAGAAGAACCAACCTCACCAAAGCATCCATATAAAAGGAGTTGAGGTACACATGGCTATTCAATATGAGATGAAGGCTCTTACAGATGGACACCCCTCTTATATGAATTCATTGGATCATTGGAACTAAACCAACAAATAGAAAGCAAAGGAAAGATCATGCCCCCAATCTTTGCTTCTCTCGGTCAAGGAGACGTCTTAGAGTTGCTCGAGGAGGAATGATAAAGCGAAAGAACAACACACAAAAGAAAAGCTCAGCATGCTTCAAAGAATCACAAATTCAATTTTAGTCTTAGTTTACGTTTGTGTTCAAGTGGATTGAAGTCGAATCGAAAATATACAATGTTTAAAGTCTCAATAGGATAGCGATAGTAGGCAGATGTAGTGAGAACCACTGGTGACCATTGCGAGAGATGAAGTCTCAAGGAGATATTGGAGTGCGAACCAAGTATCAGCAGGTGAATGCAATGAGAATCTGTTAGAATTTAATCTTTCCTTGGTTATTTATGTATTTAATAGAATAAACCAAGGTATCCTAATGTACTTTGTCCTCTAGTCCAAGTGGAAGGACATGTCATATTTGTAATAGATATTCCTCCTTATGAAGAATCCTACACTTGGCTCACACACTAGTGAAATGTGGCACACTTAGATATGGGAGTCACAATGTAACTCCTCTCTCACATTCTATTAAAGAGATGGCTCTCCTTCTTTTTCATATAGAACTTCTCATTCTCTCATGAGATTTCTTCCTCTTCTCAATTATTGTATGAGCATTGCTCTCTCTCTCTCTCTCTCTCTCTCTCATTCTTAGGCATTTGTTGCCACTTTCATTAAATTCGCAATGGTTTTTTTATGCTTTTCCCCTTCAAAATCTTGTCTCCTCTTTCCTTATTTTTTGGTGCATGCTCCTAGTTCTTGTGCTAATTCATGGTATTTTTCCTTACTCCTAGCTCTTGAGTTAAACAATTTCCTGCAATTCCATATTTTATTCTTTATCATTTTAACATGGTATCAGAGCAGGTTGGTTTAATCTCGTTTTGAGCGTATAGGTGAAGGAGCTACCATATCTTGGAGCACTCCAAATTGGAGACTCTTGAGAGAGTTATCTTTTGGTAGTATTCTTGTTCTAACCTATTTAAGTAAAAAAAATTGAAATTTTTTTTGGGTTTGGCTGGTTTATTGCCAAACCCGATTTATCAATTTGGCTAATTTATTTCTCACAAACTCTTTGTTTTTCAAAATCTCAATACTCTATTATTATTTTAACTTTTTTGTATTTGTGCAGGTTTGATAATTATAATATTTTTTTTCAACAATCATCTATATCATTTTTGAATATTTCATTATCTTAAAAGGATTTAAAAATTAATGTTATTTTAATATTTTAAAGATTTAAAATGTTTAATAGCTTGTTCGTTTATCCTTATTTCTAATTTTGGTTTCATGCATTTATAGCTTTTCTTTTTCAAATTTGCAATCATTAAATTCAAATTTAGGTTCTCTGCATTGCTATTTTGGGGATTATCATTACATTTTTTTAAATCTTTGATCATTGTGTTCCTTTTTATCGAGTTTGTTTTGCTTTTGTAATTATTATCTTCAGTTTCGTGTGTCCCTATATCTTTTTCTATCTGCGGTGTCCTCCAAGTGGCTCTCTTTTTTTTCATTTCTTTTAGATTCTCTTACCTTTATTAGGGCTTGGTCATTTTCATTTCATCTATTTTGTGTAGCAACTATGTCTGTTTAGATAGTGTTATTTAGTGCATCTATTCTGCTATGTTGTAAGTTTTTGTAGAGTTCTTTGGCTTCTTTCATGTTTGTGTTGTTCGGTGAGGTATTGTTTTGGCTCACCTTTTGGTATTAGAACTGTTGTCATGGATTTTGCTCGGTTCCTCAACCTGCTCCTCCTCACCCCGCCCCTTTGCAGCCTTCTCCCCCTTCGCTTCTCCTCTTTCCCCTAGCGGCAGTCACCCTCGTGGTGCTCCTCTCTCCCGCCTTCGCAATTTTGTTTGTTTTTTTTGGGCACCGCGCGTAGGAGAAGATCGGCCATGTTGTAACCAAGTTGTAGGTTTTGCACTTAAGCTTTTTCATCGTCTATTGATTCTGATTTGTGAGGGGTGTGTTCCTCATTCAATCGGCCTCTCTCATTTATTTTTTCCCTCTCTTTGTATATTGCATGCTGCATGTTAAGGTTGCATGTTCATTCGATCGGCCTCCACCATAACTGCCGCCACTGCAACCTCCATCTCTGCTTCAACTTCCTTAGGGCCAGTGTCTTTCTACGGCCTTCTTTTATCTCTTTTCCTTATCAATTTTTTCTTTTATGCAGTCACATCGTCTATGAGATTACATAAAGTGCGCTCTTTCAAATTTCTAAGCCTTTTTTCATCGAACCCTTCCTCGACTCATTGTTTTAGTAATTTTCTTTGCATGCCGATTATTCGGTTGATCTTGTCTTCAATCTTTTAGTTTGCCTTGTGAAAGGATTTTGTGCCTTACACAATATTAACAAAGATAGATTCTATCTTTATGTGCGCACCTCTGTTTCTTCTTGCGCATCCTCCCCTTGGCATAATGGCTCTTATTGCGTAATCAACCCTTTCTGCTCTCGTTGACCCTTATATCTCTGTTGTTTTTTCTTCATTTTCCAGTTTATTTTATCTGTGGTGCATTCATTAGTTCTTATCGCCTCTTTGTCCTTGGTAAATCTTTGCTTCGGCGGTTAGGAAATTTTGTTTTGTGAATGTGAAATCTGTTCTTGATTTGATTAGCCGCATATCTTGTTTCTGTTCTCTGCATTGTGGTTTTAAGTTTAGTATTATTTAGTAGATTCTTTTTACTATCTATTTTTATCTGTTTAGTTTTTGCTCAATACGTTTTTTGTTAGATCAGTTAGCTCTGTATTACCTGTGTTATTTTTTTGAGCGGCTGTTCAAAGATCTTCATATTCTCGATCACGTTGAACTTGCTATTTTGGGAGAAATCTTTCACCATACTTATTGCGTAGGGCTCCTTTGTTTCACAGCCTCACCTCACCTGCACTTTGGTATCTTTGGTTTTTTTTCAGTGATTGGAGTGCTGAGAATCATACTAATTTCTTTGTATCAAATTTGCAGGCTATTTTCTATTCTAACATTTTTTTTGCAGGCAATCATTATTTATTGTTGCATTATTTTAACCATTTTTTCTTGCAGGTTTGTTGGCAAGTTTTGTCAGTTCTATATTTAGTTTATTCTATTATCCTTAGTTTATTTGGTTTTTTTTCTTTTAAATCATATTAGTTTTTATTTTTTTAATTCTTTAAGTTTTTTTAGTCAATTTTTTTTTAACCAAAAAGTTTAAAGGTTAAATCATTTTTCCAGTTTTTTTTTTCATTCCCTTTTCAATTGCTATTTGGTAATTTGGTGCTAATTAAAATTTGTTTAATCATTTAATCAGTATATTTAACCTTTTCTTAAATCATTAAATTCTTTCATATTAGTATTTACTAATCGCCTAAAAATTAGTTTTTTGGATTCATCATTATATCTTGCATCTTGTATTTAACTTTATTTCAGCTAATTTGGATATTTTATCATGACAACATTAATGCTGGATCTCAAACTTACAAGTTCAAATTATTATAATTGGAGGCCTCACATGTCTAATTTTCTAAAATCTCAACACCTGTTTGATATTGTTTCTACACCAAATTTGAAACCGACTTCCACCGCTCCTCAGGCTGACCAGGATTCCTGGTAGTTGAAAGATGAGGAAGCATTTGGTCTAATTGGACTCTCATTACATCTAGATTTATACCATCTTATCTCAGATTGTACTACAGCACATCAAATGTGGCATGTCTTAGAGAACACTTTTCAAACTTACGAGAAACTTGTTCCCCTTATTATGTATCCTTCAACTGATTTTCCTATTTGGGATGACCCATGTGATGATGGTTGTTTTGGGGATGATCCCCTCGCTTCCTATTTTTCTCATAGAGATAACTTGTTACCGGTTGCTGATAATGGTATTAATCTATTTACTCCTCCTTACTCTCTTGTTGATGATATGTTAGACCAAGAAGATGAAATTATATCTACCTTTCTTAATGATACTTTGCAAGATATGTTTATTACTCAAGATGAAATTCCTGATGATAGTACTAATCCTATGATTGCTATAGAGGTTAATTATAATGATGCTTATATTAACTCTCCTATTTCATATTATGATGACTACACTACAGATTTGTCTTATGCAACTGAAGATTGCATTTATGATTCTATGACCCATGATTCACAATCTATTTTTTTCCAAAGTGTTATTGATTCAGCACTAGGTGATCCCAATGATGGGCACTCTACTAGTATTTTTTGCCTTATTGCAGGCTCAGGTGTTGATTATGCTCCACCTCTATTGTCTATTGGAAATGAATATACGGAATGCATAAATGCATCTCAAGAATCTCAATGGTCTCTTGAAGATTTGGGCTCTCCTCAACATGCTATTCAAGCTCCTATGTACCATTCAAGCTCCAAAGAACAAGTTGAAGACATGCAAGATGATCAAGCCAAATACATCCTAGTGAAGACTCTTTCAAAAGAAACATCTCAAATTCATTGTAAACATTTGGGTTTGATACCTATTGATGTAATTACCCCAAGTAAAGATTAAAGGGGGGTGTTAGAATTTAATCTTTCCTTGGTTATTTATGTATTTAATAGGATAAACCAAGGTATCCTAATGTACTTTGTCCTCTAGTCCAAGTGGGAGGACATGTCATATTTGTAATAGATATTCCTCCTTATGAAGAATCCTACACTTGTCTCACACACTAGTGAAATGTGGCACACTCAAATATGGGAGTTACAATGTAACTCCTCTCTCACATCTCTATTAAAGAGATGGCTCTCCTTCTTTTTCATATAGAACTTTTCATTCTCTCATGAGATTTCTTCCTCTTCTCAATTATTGTATGAGCATTGCTCTCACACTCTCTCTCTCTCTCTCTCTCTCTCTCTCTCTCTCTCTCTCTCTCTCTCTCTCATTCTTAGGCATTTGTTGCCACTTTCATTAAATTCACAATGATTTTTTTATGCTTTTCCCCTTCAAAATCTTGTCTCCTCTTTGCTTATTTTTTGGTGCATGCTCCTAGTTCTTGTGCTAATTCATGGTATTTTTCCTTACTCCTAGCTCTTGAGTTAAACAATTTCCTACAATTCCATATTTTGTTCTTTATCATTTTAACAGAACTACTGGTGACTGATACAAGGAAGATTCTCGAAAGAGAGAATTAAGTATGAATGAAACATCAACAGGCAGACACAATGAGAACCACTGGTGACTGATGTAAGGAAGAGATCCCGAAAGAGAGGGGTTCGAGTGAGAGCTAGGTATCAGCATGTAGGTACAATGGGAACCACTGACGACTGATACACGAGAGATCCTCAAGGAGAGAAATCTCAAAAGTAGCTAGGCATTAGCAGGCAGACGCAGTGGGGACCACTGGTGATTGATGCATGATCAAAGTTTTTGAAAGTGATAGGACAATGCCCCCTAAACCAGGCAGGTGCCCCTAAGTGTGACCAGTTCCAATCCATGAAGAGTCAAGGAAAATCTTGAAGACAATTGAAAGCAAGAGCATGAGCTAGTAAACTAAAGCAGGAAATGAACTAAAAGTAGGAAACCAACTAAAGCAGGAAAGCGGTAAAGCAAACTAAAGTAGGAAAGCAAGAGCCAAATGGTGTTGAGATGAGATATAGCTTCAGGAAACAAGAGGTGCCTGTTTACTAGGTTTTCACCATCTTGGCAGAGATTCTATTTTTGCTATCATGATGCCTGTTTGCTAGGTTTTCATCAATGACACATTTTTCTTCTTTTTCAATTTTTTGATTTTTTTGATTTTTTTTGTACTTTTGAATATTTCATTTTTTTGTATTTTTGATCTTTTGATTTTTTTTTGTATTTTTTCAAATTTTGTATTTTTTTTATTATTATCAAGGCGCCTATTTACCAGGTTTTCACCAAGATAATAGATACATCAAAGAGCCTATTTGCCAGGTTTTCACTAAGATGGTCATTTTTTCAGGCCATTTTGCAATTTTTAGGATTTTTGACAATATACCATTTTTTGGATTTTTTCAGGACCAATAAGTATGTACATGATCATGCAGAGAATGCCTCAGCTGTAGAATTTCTTCAAGTGAAGAGCATTGATAGGCTCTTTGAGTTGTTCTCCTTCAATGGTGGAGAGTTGGTAAGCGCCAAACCCAAATGCTACAGTGATAACATACAGACCAAGCCAGTTTGGTTCAAATTTCCTTTTTTGGACTTGCTGCTGCTGATTCTTGGGGTTCTCTCTCAGGACGAGATCACCCACTTGGAATTCCCTTTGTCTGACTTTCTTATTGTAGGCTTTAGACATCCTCTTTTGGTATGCTCTTAGATGATTGAACACCACCTTCCGACGTTCATCCAGTAACTCGAGCTCTTGAAGCAGGGATATTCTATTTTCTTCATCAGTGACAAGGCCCCTCAGAGAGATTCACAATGTTGGAATCTTGACCTCAATAGGCAATACTGCATTTGGTCCATAAAACAAGGCAAAGGGTGTGGCCCCTGTTGATGTTTGAATACTTATTCTATAGGCCCATAAAGCCAGATTAATCTGGAGGTGCCAATCTCTACCAGATTTATGAACTATTCTGTGTAAGATTTTGAGAATTGTCTTATTAGAAGCTTTTGCTTGTCCATTACCCTAGGGATAATAGATAGACGACCAATGCTGAATTATCCTAAATTTTGTGTATAACTCTCTTAGGTCCTTATTCTTGAATTGTCCCCCATTGTCAGTGATAATGGTTGAGGGTACACCATATCTACAGATGATATAGTTTAGTATAAACATAGCCACAGACTTGCCATCAGCTATAGCCAGAGGCACTACCTCAACCCACTTAGTAAAATAGTCAGTAGTTGTAATGATAAACTTATGTCCTGTTGAAGAAGAAGAATGTATCTGACCCACCAAGTCAAAGGCCCATTGCTGAAATGGCCAAAAATTGATGAAAGGAATAAGTTCTTTAGTAGGAGCATGGATCAGATTGCCATGAAATTGGCATTGTTTACAAGTCTTGGCATATTGAACAACTTCTTCCTCCATATCCAGCTATTAGTAACCATCTCTAATAAGTTTTTGAACTAACATTAGACCACTAGAATGAGACCCATAGATACCTTTATGTACCTCAGCTAGCACATGTTTGGACTCATCAGGTTCTAGACACCTAAGGAGGGTACTATGTCGACCCCGTCTATACAAGTCATTTGCTATGATGACATATCATGAAGCATTGTGAATTAGGTGATGTTTTTCATTTCGGGTATAGGTGTCTAGAATGATTTGGTCACAAACGTAGGAATAGATATGGTGGTAGTGAGATGATTTATGTCCAATGACTGAACAAATCATCTTGGATTTGGGAATATCATAGGTGAGGTAGTGTAATGCCTCCACTAGGAATTTGTGTCTGAAATCATTCTCTAGCATTTGTAACATTGAAGCAAGAGTGGCCATAGCATCAGCTACTTTATTGTCTTCCCTTGGAATTTGCTGGAAAGAAATGTGTGAAAAATACTATTTGAGATCATCCACCATTCTTTTATACGACACTAGCTTGTCATCTTTTGTTTGATAGACATCATTAACTTGGTTGATGATTAACTAAGAATCTCCAAAGACCTTGAGCTCATCCACACACCATTCAATGGCTATCTTCATACCATTAATGAGATCTTCATATTCAATGATGTTGTTTGTGCAAGGAAACAACATTTTATAAGCTTTGGGTAATGAGTATCTTTGAGGTGTAATAAACAAGATGCCTATACTCGATCCTTGCTGAGTGAATGATCCATCATAGAACATGCTCCAAGTCTGATGTGTGAGAAGCATGATGGATTAATCTAGGAATTCAATATTCAAAGGCTAGTGATCTTTTAGAGGAGCTTCCACCAACTGATCAACAATCACTTGTCCTTTAATAGCTTTTCTTTCCACATACTCAATGTCAAATTCACTGAGTATCATAACCCATTTTGCTAATCTACCTGTGAGGGTAGCCTTGCTCAATAAGTACTTTAGTGGATCAATTTTTACAATAAACCTTGTAGAGTGAGCGAGCATATAATGCCACAATTTCTGTGAAGTGAACACTACTGCTAGACAAGCTTTCTCAATGATAGAATAGTTCATTTCATAAGAAATCAATGTTTTGTTGATATAATATATAGGTCTCTCTTTTTTGTTCTGATCTTCTTGAGCTAGAAGAGCACCCAAAGATGTGTTTGTTGCCAAGATGTATAGTATGAGAAGCTTCCAATGAATAAGAGGCATCAATATAGGTGGATTAGCAAGATACTATTTAATCTAAGTGAGTCCTCTGTCACATTCCTCATTCCATTCATAAGTCACACCCTTATGCAAAGTTTTAGTGAACGGTTGTGACTTGTCAGCCAACTATGAAATGAAGCACCGAATAGATTGTAGCCATCCCTATAGTCCTCTCATTTAACTAATATTCTTGGGTGGAGGCATGTCCATAATAGCTTGCACTTTTTTAGGATCGACTTCTATGCCTTTAGCTGAAATGATGTAACCCAAGAGTTTCTCGGAAGTGACACCGAATGCACACTTTTTGGAATTAAGTCTGAGACTAAATTGTTCCATGCGGTCAAGTATGGGACCCAAATTTGTGAGATGAGTTCTTTGTTGCATGATTTTGGCTAAAGTATCATCCACATAATCTTCCATTGTTTTATGCATCATATCATGGAAAATTGTAGTGACAACTCTCTGATATGTTGCTCTAGCATTCTTGAGCCCAAAAGGCATGACATTCCAGCAAAAGGTGCCCCAGGCACATGTGAAAATGGTCTTTTCTTGATCTTCTGGCACAATTTTTGTTTAATTATAGCCAGAAAAGCCATCCATCAAGGAATACATCTCATAACCTACTGTCATATCAATGTTGGGTAGTGGGAAGTCATCTTTTGGATAGGCCTTGTTTAGATCCTTGAAGTCTGTGTACACATGAATGGATTTATCATGTTTGGTGACTGGAACAATATTTGAAATCCATTCTGGATAGTCAATAGTCCTTATGAAACCAGCCTTAAGAAGCTTTTCTAGCTCTGCTTTGACCAAAAGTGCTATGTGTGGATGCATCTTTCGAAGCTTTTGTTTAACAAGTTTAATACCTAGTGCAATGGAAAGATGGTGCATGATTAGATTGGGGTCTGATCTAGGCATGTCAGAGTAAGTCCATGCAAAGTTTATTTTCTTTCTTTGAAAGAAGCTAGTGAACTCTTCTTTTTCTTTTGCAGATAGTGATTGAGCTAGATGAATAATTTGTGGAGTAGCCTCTGTACCCAAATTCACTGGTTGTGTCAGCTCAATCAATACTAATGATCTCTCTTGAAAGTGGCTCGGAAGCGTATCAAGTATCTCATCCTTGGGCACCTCAGAGAGGTTTTGACCCTCGGATACATCTTTTATTTTTATTATTTTTGGCTCTGATACTGCCACAATGTGGTTTTCACCATCAGAGCATCTATTTTTTATTCTTTTAATTTTTTGACTAAGATACTTGATATCTACCTCTGTCATGCTGACTACTTTCGATGGTGGAGGACATTACAAGTTCAATAGCATGGAGGTAATAGGCTAGATCGTAATCATTATGGAATGTTAGGACTTCATTAGATGAGGAAGGGGAGTTCCAATTTATCAGATCAGTACAGTGAAGTGAAAGAGTAGTAGTGGATGGTTCAATTGTGTTCATGGTATAACCATGAAAAGTGTGGATGAGCAAGTCAAGACCTGGAGAGATCTCGTCCAAAGGAGCGTTCGAATCCCTATAAGACCCTACATCAAAAGTAGAGGACATGTTAACACCGGTGGTGTCTAATTCATGTGACCTAACGCTATACCCTTCACCTACTTTGAGAAATCTTTCATAAGTATGCACCATGTCTATGTCTTTATCATAAGTAGCATCAGACAAAGATTCAAATTCGTACTCATGTGAGTCAGTACTTGATGTGGGAATTCCATTAGCATTGGCTGTATCATCATCTTTACCCCTGGCAGTATTAATAGCTCGCTGAAGTAGATCTTTTTCAAATTGTTCTTGGAAATGTGGGGGTATGTAACATTCACGCTGAGAGTCAATATCAACCATTTGTATTTCTCTCCATTGGTCATAGTGAGTCGATGCACCGAAGAGGTCTCATCGGAATCACTATCAGTTTCTACCATGTGGATAGGTATAATAGGTTCATCCAATTTTGCAAAGAGTGCAGCAAGTTCTGGAGGAATAGGATATGGAAATGTGTCTTCATCAGAGCTGGCCTCTAGATTTACCTCTGGAGTAGTATCTTCAAATTCTGACTCAGGTTCAGGTTTTGGCTCAGGTTCTAGTACAAATTTATTTATTCCTAAATGAAAGGGGATCTTTTTGAAGCCCAAGCCAGTAGTATCCTTTGTGTGGTGACCTATAGCTTCAATGGGATTCAACAAACCATTGTCATTCCTTCCTATAGGACCACTCCCCTTATAGCCAAAGCACTTCATGATCTTGAAGGCTTCACTATATGGCTCTTGTTCTAAGTCTGGAGGCAGAGTAGTTGTTTTAGCTATTTCTTTTCCCTTATAGATCCAAGCTCTGACAGCTCTTTCTTCATCCTCATCTTCTAAAGGTGTAGAGGCCCTTACAAAGGCACCATTATAGATTGTTTGAGGAGGATCATAAGAAGTTTTTTTATTCTCATAAGGTCTCCCATAAGAGCGTGGAGATGGAGGTAGAGCAACAAGTGATAGCACAAGTTCAATTTTGTATTATCCCATGCCTGTATCCTTAAGTCTCAAAGTTTGTTCCATTTCCTTTAGCTTAGCATCATAAAACTCAGTGGACTCTCTATTAGCTAGAACAAAGCTATCTGTAGATTGCGTAAGAGTGTTGCAAGAGTAATTGGTAGTAGTAGGCACAGTGACTTCCACCCCATGGAATGGAAACTTAATGCATTGATGGTACGTGGGTGGAACAGCCTGCATCTCATGAATCCATGGCCTACCCAACAAGATGTTTTAGGCAAGAGGAATGTCAAGAACTTGAAAAGTAACATCCCTTTCAACAGGTCCTACGCGGATAGGTAGCACAACTAAGCCTTGGGATTTGCATTCCTCTTCATCATAAGCTTTGATGGTGATCTTTTTGTGGGAGTCTATACAATTCTCATCATAACCTAGCTGAGCAAGAAACTTGGTGGAACCGATATTAAGACTAGCACCATTGTCTATGAGCACTCGGTAGATGTGCTTAGGACCTATCATGACCTCTATATGCAAGGGAGCATTATGCGGATGGCTTAGAGAGTCATCATCTTATTTAGAGAAGGATAGATAGTGAGGCAAGGTCAAATGACCCACCATAGATTGGAACTGGTTGAGATCGAGATCCTTGGGAACGTTTGCCTTAGTGAGGGCTTTATCCAAAATTTGCCTGTGAGCAGGCAAGATCTTCAACAACTCAAAAATGGTAATCTGAGCATTGGTTCATTGGAGTTGATCTAAGATGCTATAACTAGCCACGCTAGATGTAGGAACTAATTTTGTGTTCTTGTTGGCAGGGCCAATAACAGTCTTATCCGCAGTTTGCTTCGGAGTGGATGTAGAAGTATCAGGACCTTTCAAAACAAATCTTCCTTGTGATCGAGTAACAACATTAGCACAATCTTGAGGTTGTTTAGATTCAGATGAATGAGACACAAAACTACACAAGATGAAAGGAGTCTTAGCTTTGGGAGCATTGCCACTCCCCTTGGAAGTGATCATGTAACAATCCTCTATCTCAACAGGTTCGATCATACCAATAACATTGTCATCATTAGTGTACGTGTAATTGACTTTAGCATTGGTCTTCTTGGCGTTTGAAGACTCACCCTTCTCATGAGGAGGGAAGGGATCCTTAAAAGCTTGATGGTCCAAATTCTTGTTATGGTTCTCCACAAGGATGTCACCATTGTCAATGAGATCTTGAACCTTATGCTTCAGCTGGAGACAAGTAGAAGTCTTATGACCAATGTTTTGGTGATAGTCATAGTATGCATTATCATTCCAGCTATGAGGTTGTGGTTGTGGGTCATAAAGATGCTTTTCCAAAGGAGTAAGAACTTGATTTTGTATAAGAGTTTTATAGACCACATCAAGATGTTCTCCCAAAGAGGTGAATTCATGGTTGGGTTGAGAGGCCCAAGGTTTGTTCTTAGAAAATCTTGAAGTTTGTTGATTATCTGTTGTGGTCTTTTCAACAGCCTTAGCCACTTGTATATTGGAAGTAAGATTAAAAACAAGCTTTAAAGGCTTTGCAGTGACATTATCCACCACTCCATCATTTAATACATCCCTATTTTTATTGACAGTCTTTCCTTTATCCTTGTTCATGGAGAATCCTTGTTTATTGTCCTTATTCAAAGTTAATTCTCCCTTCTTAACCATAAAGGCCTCTATTCGCACTGCTTGTTTAATCATGCTATCAAAGGTTAGAGGACCTTGTAATTGCACTTGGTATCTAAAGTTTGAGACAAGATTGTCCAAGAAAATGTCGAGTCTCTCAAACTTTGGTAGCTTGTGAGGACACCTTGTACATAATTGTCTCCACCTTTGGAGAAATTTTAGAAAAGATTCTCCTTGTCACTGTTTTAAATTGTAGAGATCCCGGATGTTGACCAGATGCTGAATATTATGTGAGTAATGTTGGAGGAATAGATTAGCCATTTCATCAAAAGTCTTAATGCCAGTGGGCAATCTAGAAAACCACTCCATAGCTGGTCCGCCCAAGCTACAAGGAAATAGGCACATAAGATATGTTTTGTCATGCATGAATTCCATAGATAATGTGCCAAACTCCCTTAGGTGATCTTGGGGATCAATTGCACCCAAGTATTTGTCATATTTAGGGAGCTCTACACCTCTGGGAAAAGGTGGCATGTGAAGACTTCTATCAAAGGGGAAAGGACAAATACTTTCCATTGTGAATTATTGAGCAGGTTTTTCCTTATTCTTTGCAAGTTGACTAATCTGATCTTGCATGTCTCAGACCATTTTTTACAACTTTGTGGTCTCAGTCTCTTCTTCCTTGGCCACAAATGTTTCAACTTAAAAATTTGGGGGTAACTTGGCCCCTTGTTTAGCTAGCTCAAGAAAATATTTTTCCTTCTCCTCTAGAAGGAGGATCTCCATCATCTTAATAAGACCCTTGTTTGCTTTGGCAACATCTATATCATTTTGAGTTATGGTGTCATCACCATCATTGCCAAGGATCTCATAAATGCTAGGGACTTGATCTTGACTTTGATTGAAAGGAGGAGATCGATAGTGATACGCTGGTTGACCACCTTGAGCTTTGTTTTGAGCTTGTTGTTGATCATATTGGGTTTGATCATAGCATTGATCATGTTGAGGTTGAGCGTGACATTGGTCATTAGAAGATTGACCAAAATTTTGATTGTTTTGGGATTGATCATAAGTTTGGTTGTATTTGCTTGGTTGGAAGTCAAATGGATCTCCCATCTTGTCAACGTAGGAATGTGTAGCAATTGAAGCCTCAGTAAAATGGTATGAACGATGCTGAAAGGGCACAACTAAGGTTACTTTTGGTGAGTGAACAGGATCAAAAGGATCAATAGGTTTAGATGAGTCAATATCGTCAACAGGGTCAATAGGTTCAATGATAGGACTAGTCTGAGGAAGCGATCTTCCAAAGTTGTGAAACAGTGAGTTGTTTTGGAAGAATGAGTTGTCTTGACCTTGAAATGAAAAACCAGGTTGCACTTCAAACAATGGATTAAAACACTCTTGGAATATTGGAGGTGTTTGAGACGAGCTATCTTTCAAAGTAATCAACGAAGAACTTGAGGATCCCTCACAACATTCAGATTGCACAATAGGTTCGAGACAACTTGTTTCTTGATTAAGAGGTTTATCTCTATCTTGAGCAGTATTACGAATGGGATAAGTTTTTCCACTTCGAGTCATGATAGTCATAGATGAAGATGAAATGAGAGAAGACTCGGGATAATGCTAAAACTTTGTCTCTAGGAATAATGCAAAGGAGATAAAGGCTAGAACATCTGAGATGTGAGATGCACCTGGTACAAATCATCAGGAGTATGGCTAGAACAACTGAGATAAGACTATCACAAAATGAGGTACAAAAGCACAAAGAGATGAGACAAAAATCAAGGAGACAAATGAGAGTTTAAGCAAAATTGATCAGTTCACAGCTTGAGACACTCAATTTCTGATAGTGAACAACAGGAAAATAGATAAATAGATTTCAGACAAAAATTAGATCAAATAAAAAGTCAACCAGTCAACGGGAAATAAGTCTCTATTTTGGAACACTAGGCTACAAGTTTGTGCAAGAGAACACCAGGCCACACGAGAGAATGCCAGGGTTCATGCAAGAGAATGAAATCTTGAATGAGAAATTACTCAATTTCTAAAACTTCATGTGGGAAAAGGATAGTGTTCGACAGTTTAATGTAAATTTTGAGATAAAGAATAGGTTTCAGTACATAGTGTAAATGATTCTAAGATAGGAAATCTAGTTTCCAGTTAGCTTGAAGGACAGTTTAATCAACAATCTTAGTTTGAAGGTTGCAATCATTTGTTTAAAGGCATAAAGGTTTGATCAAGCAATGGTGACACAAGAAGTAGTTGAAAAAAGACCTACCAAGGACAAAGCAACTTGGTAGTATCATGGGAGTCTTTGTTTAATCATGATGGACAAGTTTAAGACTTGATAACAAACACATAGTTATCCCTACAAAAAAAAATGGTGAGTGTTGGAATTAGGAGAGATAGGTACTGAGAGGGGAGGGGTAAATCAGTGCCTTCAAAACTTTACTTGTAAAACCTTTCAGATCTATAACTGTGTACTGTGATAACTGATCAAAATAACTTGAATCTAATTGCATAAATCAATCATCTAGTTAACTTGAGAAATTAAACAACATGAAATCAATATGACAATCACATAACACAAGTATTTTGGTAACGTAGAAACCCTTGTAAGAAGGTAAAAACTACGGTGGGGATGACACCCACAAATTCTTCACTACTACAGATAGAAAAGGTTTTCCTGTTCAGGCTACAAGTTTTGATCACTTCTAGTGATCTTACTCTTTTAGGAGTAACATATTAGATTGGTTAGATCTACCTAGTTATAGGATTTTGACAACACTAATGAAGTGTGTACTCGGTTAAGAGATTTACATAAGACTGTTAAGTCTACTTTGTTAAGAGATTTTATCAAGAACTCTATTACAATTGTCAAAAAGTAATAGGTAGTTATCTGCTAGTTGACAACTCAATTGTCTGAAACAGATCAATAAATGCTCATAAAATATCACCTTGATTGTGATGATTCACTGCTTTGTTATGCTGGATAGCCTTCTCTGATTCTGCTCAATCTGATATCCTCTATACTTTGTTCTGCTCTATAAACCGATTGACTTGAAGTTAGGCAATGGCTTCAAGTGCTCCATGATTCATATATATCAATTCACCAACCTCTTAAAATGATGTGAACATACAAAATATATAGTGTTCTATTTTTGCCGCTTTAGCAAAAATTAGGTTACAAAAATAATCATAACCCTAAGATCTACGATGCAAAAATAACCTAGATCAACTATTAAAATAAGATAAACATTACATTTAATGGATATATTTTACAATAAATGCTCCTCGATCTTGGTAAACCATTTTACGATCTATTGTAACCGTTTGCATAGAAGAATGTGCCATTTCAGATTACTATGCCATTTTTTGTGATCATCGGTAAATACTGTATAAACTGCTCGATGTATATTGTGATGCTCAGTGTTTACTGTCTGTCAGTGTCCATGTCGATGTTGCTAGTGCTTGGTAAACTATGTGATGCTCAGTGTAAAGGCTTTACCGACTGCTCTATCTTACTTCTAGTTATCGACCAACTCAATATAAGTGACCGACCGACCTATTTAATATCCTTTGATACTAATGACAACCTTAAATGGTCAATAGAGATTAACAATCTCCCCCTTTGGCATTAGTATCAAAACTTTGAATGTATATAGACAAAATATTTCTATATATTCCTTATGTCTCTTCCATATACATATCCACAACAAAAATTGTATAAGTACAAAGTACTCCCCCTCAGTGCATGCTCCCGGTAGTATGTAATATACATATCAAAGTATACTTATTTGGCATATACATGTTTTCCCCCTTTTTGATAATAGTGCCAAACACACAAAAAAATAATGTATACATACATCTTATCAAAAATGTTTTGATGGGTTTTCTTTACAGACTCCAAGAGGTTGTCCCACTCCTCTTTCAAGTTGGTAAGAGCAATATGCTCAAGACCGACTTGTGCATGCATGTCAAAGATATTATCCAACACCAAAATCTCTGGTGTTGCTACAAGTTGTTCAGCTTTGACAATATGAGTTTCAAAAATTTTTAGGTAAGGAGTGAGTTCTATTTGTAACTCTGTGACTTGATCAATGATTTTCTCTTCTTGTTTTCTTAGATCTGCTATCAACCGCCGAAGTTCCTGAACTCGGTGAATATGCTTTAAGAAAGCATTTGGCTTGGTTATAGCTTCTTGTGTACTCAACTTTATTTCTGCTTCTAAACCTTTTATCTTTTCACTAACTTCTACAGTGAAGGTGTCTGAAGTACAAAGCTTGATTAAAAATTGACAGATTATCTGGGTGATAGATAAGAAACAATGGTCTCAAAATCACCTACTTCTCTGATTTTACAGTGAATATAGGCCCTAACATCTTCTGTTAACAAAACCCTATCTAGAATACTTGAAAATGCACCCATATCATCTGTTTGTGCTACAACTTTGGGATGTGGTTTGAATTTGGCCTCGGTGAAATTAGCCCTAACAATTAATTCTACTTCCTCCTCAATGTTTTGCAATTTGCTTGCAGTTGATGTTGATGCCATAAATTGTTTCTAGGGTTTCAGCAAGCAATAGATAACCAGTGTTCGGTAGGCAAATGAACTTACTCGATATCGTCGAAGAATTGTTGTCAGTTCGATCTACAATGACTTTGAACCTTTTCTAAAAATCTTTAGCTTGAACTCTTCTCTGTAAAATCTCTATTCTTCAAAATCGCAATGTAACAATGAACTATATTTCGTGCATATTTATAGACTTTTCGATATTCCCGTTTAAACTTTGGTGCATTAAATGCATGACCTAACTTTTGGTATGAAACAACTATCAGCTCGGTAATGTCTATAATTTCCTTTTCTCAGTTGACATAGAATTTCTTCATTGATTTGCATTGTTGTCGGTTAACCTTGTATAGTGATTACTGATGGGTAATCAAGTCTCATTTCTTCTTTTACCGACTATGTGACATTTGCAAACTCACAACACATAAACCATAGTGCATCTTTATTCATGCAGATTTGGTATTTTTCACATCATATATAAGGAATTGTATGTAAAATGTGATCATTTAAAAATGTCAGTTCCATACATACCTTTGTCATCTTAAGTGGAGGTACCGATGTCACCCAATCCAGTGGACGAGGTTTCACCGACAATGTTACTTGACTCGACATTCTCATTAGATGCCTTCTTCCACATTGTGTGCCTTAACTTCATAATTTCTACAATGTTATATCCACTCTCAAATATATGGTTTTCATCTGGTGCTCAGTCTCTACAGTTCTTGCTTAAATGACTGACCTTGTGATAGTGCATACATGCCATTCCTACATTTGTCCAATTTCTTGATTGTCCAATCCAACTCTTCCTGTAACAGTTTGTCGCAATGTGTCCATACCAACCACATACAACACAACTAGTCCGTGTATTATAATCCCAAACATATGAGTTACCTTGTCTCTTCGGTTGATATGGCTTTCGTTGTAGTTTCTCATTAGGTGTCCAAACTTGTTTCATTTTTCCCTTGGAGTCCCTTGCAGTGTGTCCATGCTTATTACAAGGATAGCATATTTTCTCCTCAGTGGTATTATTAGCAATGTCATTCTACTTAGCTCTGCATTCATAAGCTAGATGTCCAAACTTACCACAGTAATAACAATATCCGTTGAATTTAGGAATGACAGGAGGTTTACCTTGTGCTTTGCTTCTGCACAGATTAGATGTATGTCCTAGTTTTCCACAGTGATAACATGTCAACACTTTAGGTTTTTGACTTTGATTATTGTTGACTTTTTTAGCTTGTTGTGATGATTCTCCTTCACCAGTGTAGCCTATATTGGCTCTACTTCTGAATCTTCTCTGATTAGTTAGGAAATCATCAATCTTTTTAGAATTGTCCGCAGCTATCTTCATCATTTCATTATGTTGCTTTTGTATCTTTATTTCATTTCTCAATTTTTCATTATCTTCTTTGAGTATTGCAACATCTTCAAGTCTTCTTGATAATTCTCCATTTACTCGGTTCATTTCTTGATTAACTGTCATCATCTAATTTGATACTTGGAAGTGACGATCAGTGAGTCTCTATATTTCACTTTCTTTTGCTTGGAGTTGTTCAGTCATCAGTCTTCGATCTTTAATAGCCAGATTCTGATCTTGTTTAGCTTGTCTAGCATTGTTCATGATTTCCACCATTCTCACCATCTGATATTCATGACCGATTTGAAGTGCTTTCACTTGCTTAGATAGATGCTGATTCTTTTCAGACAAGTCAAAGATTATGCTTTCAGATCCGTCAGAGATGCTTCCAGAGCTTGATCCAATATGATCAAATATTTCATCAATAGGTTCTTCATGATAACCGATTTCATTCTACAGAATTGCAAGGTTCTTACTTTCAACCAATAATTTCTTCAGTTCTTCCTTGGCTTGTTTATACTGTTCCACAAACATCTATATTTGTATCTTCTAATTCTCAATAGTCTTGTCAAGTTTGTATCTCTCCATGACTTAGATCTTTAACCTTCAGTGCTTAGACTGTTCAACAAGAGAACTGAGCTCTGATACCAATTGTTGGAATTAGGAGAGATAGGCACTAAGAGGGGAGGGGTGAATCAGTGCCTTCAAAACTTTACTTGTAAAACCTTTTAGATCTATAACTGTATACTGTGATAACCGATCAAAATAACTTGAATCTAATTACATAAATCAATCATCTAGTTAACTTGAGAAAGTAAAAAACATGAAATCAATATGACAATCACATAACACAAGTATTTTGGTAACGTAGAAACCCTTGTAAGAAGGTAAAAACTGTGGTGGGGATGACACCCACAAATTCTTCACTACTACAGATAGAAAAGGTTTGCTTGTTAAGGCTAGAAGTTTTGATCACTTTTGGTGATCTTACCCTTTTAGGAGTAACATATTAGATCAGCTAGATCTACCTAGTTATAGGATTTTGACAACACTAATGAAGTGTGTACTCGGTTAAGAGATTTACATAAGACTGTCAAGTCTACTCTGTTAAGAGATTTTATCAAGAACTCTATCACAATTGTCAAAAAGTAATAGGCAGTTATCTGCTATTTGACAACTCAATTGTTTGAAACAGATCAATAAATGCTCATAAAATATCACCTTGACTATGATGATTCACTATTTTGTTCTGCTCAGTAGCCTTCTCTGATTTTGTTCAATTTGATATCCTTTGTACTCTATTATGCTATGTAAACCGATTGACTTGAAGTTAGGCAATGGCTTCAAGTGCTCCATGATTCATATATATCAGTTCACCAACCTCTTAAAATGATGTGAACATACAAAATATATAGTGTTATATTTTTTCCACTTTAGCAAAAATTAGGTTACAAAAATAACCTAGATCAACTATTATAATAAGATAAACATTACATTTAATGAATATCTTTTACAATAAATGCTCCTTGATCTTGGTAAACCATTTTATGATTTTTTGTAACCATTTTCATTGAAGAATGTGCCATTTTAGATTACTATGCCATTTTTTGTGATCATCAGTAAATATTGTATAAATTGCTCGGTGTATACTGCGATGCTCAGTGTTTACTGTCTGTCGGTGTCGGTGTCGTTGGTGCTCGGTAAACTGTGTGATGCTCGGTGTAAAGGCTTTACCGACTACTTTGTCTTACTTCTGGTTACCGACCAACTTAATATAAGTGACCGATCGACCTGTTTAATATCCTTTGATACTAATGACAACTTTAAATGCTCAATAGTGATTAACAGTGAGAAGACAAAACCTTTGCCCCACTGCTTATGTGCATGCGTGCACCTCACATAGTCGTGTCACCCCCTAGAGGGTGCCCATGTTTTTTGTGTTTCCAAGGACTCAATAGTATATGTTCAAAGGTTACCCTTATGGAAAGGGCTAGTGTCATATACCACCTTCAAGCGTCTAGGTGCATGCCTATGGTGGGAATCTACGGGAGAGATTCTTCCCCCTCCCTGCGCAAAGATTATGACTCCTTTCAGAGGTGAATCGGGTAGGCAACTAACTAGGGAAATTTCTTAGTGGGCTTTCGTTCACATGAAACTTTGGTTCCCTCGATACATGGCTAGGGCCTCACAACCACACCAACACCTAAAAGTCATACACCCCCGCAAGCAGGGCTAGGAGCAGCACTGCTTAGTACAACAGATGAAGCCTTCTCAAGATGATGTCGAAATCAAGAGAAGGAATTTAACATGGTTTTGGAGTCTTTAGACTCAACAAAACATTCTTTATTATAGTGAGGTGGAATCAACGGTGATAGGTGCATACTCACTTGGGTCATTCCCAGAGGTTCAACTTCTGGCGGGCCCTTTAAAGGTGACACAACTTGGCTTAGATCCAAGGGTTTGATTTTATGTTTCTCTCAAAGAGAGAAGAGCATACTTCTCTACCTCTTCACTTCACCCAAACACATCAAGAAAATTCATCATTGATTTAGCTTCACTCCACCAAATCCACAAGCTTTTGGGTTTCTGGTTCTCTCAAAGAGAGAAGAGCATAATCCCCTGGCAAGTAGAAGTGTTACAAATTCACTACCTTTCTTCGCTTCCCTAGGTATCCATCATTCTAGCAACATCTGGGTCTCAGTTTCATCTGTGGGCATAACTTCCATGTAATGAAGAGCCTATTCCCCTACTTTGCTAGCAAGACCCTTAAGAAATTTTAACAAAGCCCTAATTAGACTATGTGAATGAAAGCAAGAAAACAAACACAATGTTTTAATTGTTCTTTGGCAATCATCCTGCAATCAAACCATTAGCAAGTTTTAAGATCTTCAACAAAGCGACCTGCAGACCACTGTTATGCTGTGATAAAAATGGAGATATAAAATAAACAACAAAAACTAGATGTCAGGAGAAAACAACAGAAAATTGTAGAATCTAGAAATTTTAATTGTCTAATAGAGAAACTTCACGTGAGGAAGTAATGCACTATGCATGAGAAAATACCAGTGCCTACATGAGAAAGTACAATGTCACATGAGAGAGTGCTACAAGGAGCAAAAATTCATGCGGTATGCTCAGGAATCTTGCACAAACTTTCATACACAAAGAAGTACAAATGTACGACATATTGCAGAATTCAAAAAAAGTTTAAAATCAATGAGGCTAGAAATCAGATTTTTTGCCCCACGGTGGGTGCCAGAATGTTATAAGCTGAACGTGGACCTCTAATCCAGCTACAAACACAACATAGTCATTGCTCGATCATCGAATCATGAAATTGAGTATGAATTACCCATTTGCACGATTCTATTGATTTGACCTATTGCCTTCTAATTAATTGGGGTGTTTGATTTACTCTCAGAATGAGAGCCAACAACCTTAAGACCAAGCTAATACGAAGGATTTTCAAAGCTCGAAAGATGAACAACAACTAAAATTAATCTAGAATGAGAAATGTAATTAATCTAATAGCTTGAAAGAAATATGAGATGCAAGTTAATCTAAAATGCTTTGAAAGAAATATGAGATTAATCTAATAGCAAATAAGAAAATTAAACTAAATGAGAGCGCAATACTATACTAAAATGAGAAATTAAGCTAATTGCAATTGAAAACTTGAAAATATGAAATTGAGACTAAAATTCTCTATAGTTTAATTACTCTCACAAATTGCCTTTTTTTGTATGAAGGAGAAGGTTCATTAAATAGACTATCTTGGGAGAGGAATGAAGAGGTTCTTGAAATGAAACCGATGACTCTTCATTCCCAATTGAGACACATATTAAAAAATTTATTTAATTAAAGAATGGATTATTGCCACATATGGGTGATCGTTCAAATAATTTGAATTATTAATTCAAATAAAGATGTCCATTCAAATAAATAAATAAGATTAATTCCTTTTATGTATATTAGCTAAAGGGGGTGGATTTTTAATTTAATTTAAATCACTTAGGACTTTAGAATTAAATTAATGTATCATAGGGATTATTTAGCTAATAAATTCGAATACTTAGGAATTAATTATAGTGTGAGATTAATGCAAATTAGGGTTTTTGCAATTGACATCAAGTCAAAATAAAGTCAGGTAGGAGAGAGAAAATTGCCTAGTAAAATAAGACTTTGAAGATATAAAATTGAAGAAATGCACCAAAATTGATTGAAATTATTAGGTGCCAATTTTGGGGTATTACACAGTCTATCAAAAATTGCACATCTACGACATTTTAACTATCGAAAGAGCGATGATAGTGCAGCATATCTCTGATAAGTTGCCTTGTCAGACGTATAGCATTACTATCGCAATAATTGTCGTAAAGTATTTTGTCTGACATTTTATCTATCAGATAGGTGATGTGTTGGCCTATATTTCGATGGGAAATGATGTCGGATGTATAGCACTACCGTTGAAATGGATTATAAAGTGTCAAAAAATTGACAGATATGCACATTAAAGATAACACAACTCAAGAGACCATCATAGGTTGTCTATTTCTTCAGTCTATATTATTGACAGAATGTTTTACCTTTCATTAGCTCATCAAATCCAGGGATTTGAAAGAATTTAATAGAATATTTTCATGACAGTGTATATTATTTAAGTTGACATTGCATGAATTTATCTGCTTCGCACACTTGTAGACTATGATGACTGCGATAAAGAAGCATGGCCATGGGAGGAGATGCTTCTTTATCACCATCCTAATAGTCTACAAGTGCATGAAGTAGATAAATTCATGCAACATCAACTTAAATAATATACGTTGTCATGAAAATATTTTATTAAATTCTTTCAAATCCTCAGATTTGATGAACTAATGAAAGGTAAAACATTCTGTTAATAATATAGATCGAAGAAAGAGACAACCTATGATGTTCTCTTGAGCTATGTTATCTTTAGTCCTAGCTACTGGGTAAGGCCTGGAGGACTTATACATGTTGATCGTCAAGAATAATCACCGCCTTGCATTTATGTACACTACACAAATTGATCCCAGTCTCGCAAAAACATTTTACACTTGTACATCTGATCAATACTGGAGGCCTAAAGTAATTTTATATGATCAGTAGCACATTTTGTGCATGGATGAGAAATAGTATCCAAAGTTTCTAGATAACCATTTTTTAGAAGAGGAATGAGTGGAGGCCAAAGAAGGGATAATTATGAAGGTTTTATAGATCTAGGTTACTAAAACATCATCTCTACACTGGTACTCAATCTGGCCTCCACTCCATATATGTCTTCTTAGAATCTAAAAACTCTCCATCATTGATTCCCGTCATTTTTTCGGCATCTTTGTGGACTGAGACCTTAAATTATTGAGCTTCTCTTTGTTTCGAGAATAGTTTAACATTCTCTACTTAACAAGGCCAACCACGTGAAGGTGGAAGCTCACCTGGCGCCTCCTAGGAGCCTCTTATGAACCTTTACGACATTTTAAGACCTCTAAGATGTATTCTTAGGGATCGTAAAGGGTCATAAGGGGTCCTGGGACACAACATCTGAGAAACATAAATGTAGGAATCATGGTCACAATTTTTTGGAGACACAACATAATTGAGTGGTTTTCCCAGACGATGCAAAGTAGTGGTTTCTTTGCATCATTTGGGAATAGAACTCAATTATGTTGTGTCTCCAAAAAAATTTGACCATGATGCCTACATTTATGTTTCTTAGCTGTTGTGATATCTATATCGCAGTCTGTCGTTGTTGCAGTAGCAGAGCCTATATTCCACAACAAAAAAGAAGACATCTTTTTAGCCTGGGTCTGGATCCTACCCCAATTATCGAAGGATCCAGGGCCAGGCTAGAAAGATGTCTTCCCATTCTGTCTGCAACATTGTGTCCATCCATGATCTCGGGAATATCATCATCTTTCCACTCTTCATTCACCAAAATATACGGCTTCTTCAAGCTTGCAGAGTAATCTTATTAATAAAAGAACTCTTGCCAACATTAGGGTACCCACAGATCAAAATAGTTGATGTTATTGGTGCTTGTGCTCAAGGATATTGATTCACTATTTTGAAATGGCCAAATCATTTTTATTTTGATTGTAGAGAAAAGGAGTGGGAGAAAATGAGCGGGTGAAAGCTGATCGAGTGTGAGAGAAGGCATTGCATTTTATTTGATCATGAATGCTCTCTGAAATGACCAATCATGTTTTCTATTCGATTCTTTTTGGTGCTTTTAATCCCCATATTCAGTAGATAAAAATCATGGCGGCAGCCACTTAGCCATCTTTTTGATGTTCCAGGTATTTCACAAAGATACAGGTATGTGGATTTATCATTCAGTTGCTTGTAATTATTGGTCAAATGCAAAGAAGTTTAATGTTAAATGTAAGATATATATCTCATCCATAGTAATCAAAAGAAAGGACATAAAACTTATAAGGAGATTTACCCATCCAAAAATATAAGAGAATAGGAAACATGATTGGTACCTTATGAATTGGTTTTTGAGGTGCACAATCTTCATCAATCTCCTCAGAAGAAGACCCCTCATGAAAAATGCATTTAACACAAAAAAAAAATCTACAAAACTAAATCAATGGCATGTTTAGAACAAAGAAATAGAATGATAATAATATGCTGAAAATTCTATTATGTTTAATACATGCAAAAGGACCAGTCCCAATGATTCTTAAATATACTTTATCTGATATGATAATAACATGCTAATTAAATTGATAAAGGTGTTATCTGCATTTAATCTACCAATTAATAATTACACAAAAAACAAATTTATAATACTGAACCAATGGCATGTTCTTCGTATGTGATTTCTTCATCTTTCGAGCATCTGGCATCATATCCGATCGCAAATTTCAAATGCATTGCATTTTATTTGATCATGAATGCTCTATGAAATGACTACATTCTACTGGTGTCATGCCCTAGCCCTTACTTTATCTCCATTATTTGATGTTATTGGTGCTTGTGCTTAAGGATATCGATTCACTGTTTTCAAATGTTTGGATCATTTTGGTTGTGACTATTCCTCTAGTACACAGTTAGGAAATGTAACTGTCTAATGATTATATGTAATGTTGAATGGATTAAATGCTTTATTCTTGGTAGAAGTGAATGGAAGGAATAGTGTTGGTGTTAGGTTTCATTTATTATTGAATTCAATGGTTTCTAAGATGTGTTGAGGAGTTTGCTCCTTGTTTAATGTTAACTGTTCCTGCACAATCCACTCATACAATAGTGAAATGCTATCTGATTGACAATTTCAAACAACTGGTCCTTTGGCATGTATTAAATACAATCCAGTCACTTATTGAATACTTTAGAGACTACTGGTTTGATTGTCCATGCATTACCAGTGACTGAGATTCATTAAAGGATACAAAACCCTTCATTTTGGGGTTATTATGTGTGGATTCAAATGTAGGTTTGATTTGGTTAATGTTTAGAAGAGATCAATAAAGTATTTAAAGATAATCTTACATGTTTGGAGAGGTTTGAGAGGCACTTATCATGACTATACCCTCACAAACAATGACATAGACTGGTTTTACTAAGTTTCCTTTCTCTATTTTGAGGTTTCCTTTCTCTGCCGCAGGGGTACAGTCAAAGGGTTCATTAAAAAAATGATCCTTCGAATGGTTACTATGAATATGAATGATTTGATATAGCATATTTCTCATTTTAATTGAAGTTTGGAATAGCTTGTGCAAGGGTGAAAGTAGTTTTGATCATTTTGGTCATGACTGTTCCTCTACATAGTCAGAAAATGTAAATGTCTAATGATTATATATAATGTTGAATGGATTAAATGCATAATTCTTGGTAGAAGTGAAGGGAAGGAATAGTGTTGGTGTTAGGTTTCATTTATTATTGAATTCAATGGTTTCCAAGATGTGTTGAGGAGTTTGATCCTTGTTTAATGTTAACTGTTCCTGCACAATCCACTCATACAATAGTGAAGTTATAAAACTGAACCAATGGCATGTTTACAACAAAGAAATAGAATAATAATAATATGCTGAAAATTCTATTCTTTTTAATACATGCCAAAGGACTAGTCCCAACAATTCTTAAACATACTAGTTATCTGATATGATCAATTGTTAATAAACTTCTAATTTTGTAGACTGCTAGCACGAAGGAAGATTTGACCTAGCCAAATCTTCCTTGTACCACACAAAAAAAAGTGTGATAAATATGTCTACTCCAACCTTAATTGTTTAAGAATTCATCATATCAGATAAAGTATGTTTAAGAATTGTTGGGAGTTATATTAGACCTTTGTTGTAAACATGCCATTGGTTTTCAAATGTTTGGATTCACGTTTGTTGATATTACTAGCACATTTAATGATGCCATTGTATATTGATATCACTAAAATGACCGCATTCTACTGGTGTCATGCCCTAGCCTGTGCTTTAACTCCATTATTTGATGTTATTGGTGCTTGTGCTCAAGGATATCCATTTTTTTGAAATGTTGACTCTGGTTATCAAATAGACAGCACGTGAGCTTCTAGCTAGGCATCATTTGTATTGATAGCTTAGGGCATCAAATGTATCGTATCATTGATAGTTGAGACTTTTTAAAGAGGAAATAGGACAAAGAATGATTTTGATTTAGTTTCTCTATTTTGATCTCTAAGTGGCTTACAACCCTAGAGAAGTATATGCAAATTTACAGATGCAGTTGTAGGATACATAGCAGCCGATAATTCACAAGAAATCCATGCATCCAATTTGAATAGAAATTAATACAAAGAAATAGGGTCCTCCAATGGCCCAATCATCTGGACCTTGACTGTCCCCTTAACCAATGAGCCTTCAAAACTAGGTTATCATGCAATCAGTGAGTGATCCTTCATTCTCTTGGTCTGCCCTGCATCCAAACATATTGGAAATACACAATACAATGATAACAAGTCTTTCACAATCCCCCTTCCCTCAAGGAAAACTATCAACCATCCCTTCCACATAGCATTTCACTATTGTATGAGTGGATTGTGCAGGAACAGTTAACATTAAACAAGGAGCAAACTCCTCAACACATCTTTGTTGTAAACATGCCATTGGTTCAGTTTTGTAAATTTGTTTTTTGTGTTAAATGCATTTAAATGGAACATTAAGCATAGTAATAATATGCTTAATCTATTAGTAATTGTAGATTAAATTCCCATAACACCTTTATCAGTTTAGCATGTTATTATAAGATACTAAAGAAGACCTTTTATTTGTCAGAGAAATCTTCACTGTCCCCCACAATGAAGATAATGAAGATTGACCTCCTGCCCCACAACAAAGAACATTGTAATAAGAATAAGATATAATATAGTGTTAGAATAAAATTTGAACAAAGACATGTAATGCTTAAGTTAATGATCTAAAAAGCTGCAAATATAGGAATTGAAAAAGAAGATAGTGCCAAGAAACATTTTCACAAATATGAAATGTGAGGAAAAGTAATAACATTAACAATGCCAAGATTCACAGAATTAAATTTTACTTGTGAATGAGTTTCTGCAGTGGGTTGCCCAGCATCAAAAATATGTTGAGTTCCGTTGGAGTTGTAACTAAGAGTATCATGTGGAACAAACCCTAAACTTTGAAAGCGTTCTCCAGCCTGGCAATTCAAAATTCAATCTAGGCAAGCATCAATAAGTGAAATAAATTATAGACATCAACATCAACATCATCATCATCATAATCATTAGAAATAAACATTAAAGACATATTTTGGATAGTACTATGTTTCTTGAAAGTTTTTGTGATGCTTCTAAACTTTAAAGACATATTTTATGGCTTAATGATAACATAGATTAGTATTTTGTTTTTTGATGGAATGTTGTTGATCATTCATGGTCTTGAAGAAACTTTTGATTTTTTTGATTCTTGAGTCTTGATGTTGTTTCTCAATGTGATATAGACTGACCATAAGATGGTTCAGTTGGTCCTCTCTTTCTGTTTAATCATTTGTCTTCTTCATGGTGTAAGTGTCAATATGTTATAATCCAACCAGCATGCCATACCCCCACTTCTAACAAACCTCACAACATGCAAATCACAGCCAAAGACTTGGGTGATCAGCATACACAAATAGTGATTACCCTTAGGAAACAATGATCATTAATATTCATTAATGGCAGGTGGTGATTCCTTGGTAATAAAGGCATTGACAACATTCATCATCTTAACCAAGTCATGGGTGGTGATCCTTGAAATAGCACAATTAGTAAAAGGAAATAACAACATGACATAATTTGGAGTGAGAAAGAAGGAAAATTGGAAAACAAAATATGGAATAATCAGGTTGGAATTAGAGAAGAATTCATAAATAAACTTGAATTAGAAAAAAGCCAAGCTATCTGGTTCTTTGTTTGAGGCTGGGTTCCAGTTCTACTTTTGTTCTCCTCTGGGTTTGATTTGGGTTCCTTTGGTAGGAACTTGGGTGCCTGGGCCAATCCCAGGTGCACCTATAGTATTTTATTCATAATTTTATAGGCTAACTCATTATTATGATAACATGGATATGACCACACTCCATGCCTTATAATGGTAGCCGACATGGAGTGTGGTTCAAATGAAGTTGAACCAAATGCTAACCATGATTGCTATGATCATGATGAAGATGAATATGAATATTAAATCTAAAATATGGCTTGTAATTTGAATTTTTATTGTGAATGAAAAAACTATAGATTCAAGTTGACTCATTCTATGTTGTAGTATATTTGTTCCCTAGATCTACCATATTATATATGTGTAGCCTGTAAGGGACAACTTCTACTCATCTATGTATTAGAGCTCGATGAGAGTTCTTAGGAGAAAGACAAGATGTCAGTGGGAGATGGAGAAACCAATCTCAGAACACCACTTGAAGCCTTGCAATGTTGAGAGTGGGATAAAGGCTACACTTGAGACCCTATATAAGGAACAAACTTATTGAGCTTCACTTTGTTTCAAGAATAGTTTTATATTCTGTACTAAACAGGGCCAACCACGTGAAGGTGGAAGCTCATTTGGCCCCACCCCCCCCAACATCACTCAAAATTCCCTGTTAACATCTAACATTCATTCATTATTTCATCCATTAATAAAATGTAACATTCATTAATTATCACACAATAACATTCATTCACACATTAATAAAATGTGACATTCATTAATTATCACACGATAACATTCAATTCAACATAATTAAATTCATTGGCATATAAAAATCAGTCATTATCAATTAAGGTGCATAGATGACAATAATTTCTTTTTTTTCTTTTGATTTCTAGTTTTTAAGAAGTAATCATTAAGAGGAGTATCGATATCATCATGATGATCATCTACCCTCTCATTAGATCTCAATGCATGCCTAGTTCTCTATTGATGCAAAGGGGGGTCATCTGCAATAACATATAAAAGGGTTAAATTAAAAACATTTTATTATAATTAAAAATATTTAAAATATTTTAAAGTATTTCAGTACTTTACAGGCCATAATTGTATAGCTCTTTACTTGATCTAGTCACATCATCAACATCGAGGTCAGTTTGTCTGGCCTTGGCCTCAACCTCAACTTGCTCATTAACAATGGTCTCTACACTCTCTACAACTGCAATACAAATTGTTACATTAATCCAAACACCAATTGCAATTAGATTTGTATTACTACACCAATCAATTTATGATGTTTACTTGTATTACTATGATGCACATTCTCATTGTCATCAACACGCACAGGTTGTGTATGGCAAGAATCAGCAGGCTGCATTTCAATTTCATATGCATTCATGTTATCATTGTTTGCTTACTTAAAACAAATTTACTCACTTTATGTTGGAACTTAACATCAAATGCTTCTTTATCGCTATCCTAATAGTCTACAAGTGTGCAAAGTAGATAAATCCGTGCAACGTCAACTTAAATAATATACATTGTCATGAAAATATTCTATTAAATTCTTTCAAATCCCCAGATTTGATGAGCTAATGAAAGGTAAAACATTCTATCAATAATATAGACCGAGGAAAGAGACAACCTATGATGGTCTCTTGAGCTATGTTATCTTTAGTCCTAGCTACTGGGTAAGGCCTGAAAGACTTATACCTGTCAATCATTGAGAATAATCACTACCTTGCATTTATGTACATTGCACAAATTGATCCCAGTCTCGCAAAAACATTTTACACTTGTACATCTCATCAATACTGGATGCCTAAAGTAATTTTATACTATCACTAGCACATTTCGTGCATGGATGAGAAATAGTATCCAAAGTTTCTAGATAACCATTTTTGAGAAGAGGAATGAGTGGAGGCCAAAGAAGGGATAATTGTGAAGGTTTTATAAATGTAGGTTACTGAATCATCATCTCTACACTGGTACTCAATCTGGCCTCCACTCCATATACATCTTCTCAAAATCTAAAAACTCTCCATCATTGATTCCCGTCATTTTTTTAGCATCTATGTGGACTAAGACCTTAAATTATTGAGCTGCTCTTTGTTTCAAGAATAGTTTAACATTCTCTACTTAATAGGGCCAACCATGTGAAGGTGGAAGCTCATCTGGCCCCTCCTAGGAGCCTCTTATGACCCTTTATGACATCTTAAGACCTCTAAGATGTATTCTTAGGGATCGTAAATGGTCGTAAAGGGTCATAAGGGGTCATGGGAAACAACAACTAAGAAACATAATTATAAGCATCATGGTCACAATTTTTTAGAGACAACGTAATTGAGTTGTATACCCAGACGATGGAGAGCAATTCCTACACCTTTGATTCCAAGTTGACTACATCTGTTGCTCATGAATACAAGGTCCTCCAACAGATGTATTCAACTTGGAATCAGGGGTGCAGAAGTTTCTCTCCATCACTTGGGTACACAACTCAATTACGTTGTCTCCAAAAGATTGTGACTATGATGCCTACAATTATGTTTCTCAGCTATTGTGAAATCTACATATATGTTTCTCAGTTGTCATGTTTATGTGCATGTTTTTTATGTGTTTTGGATACTAAGTCTAATTTAATTTGTCTATGGACTAAGACCTTAAATCATGTAATGAGGAGGCTTAGAACACTAGTATATGCAAATTTCATTATTTAATAATAAAAATCTATTAAAATATTATACCTTCTTCTCTCATTTGTTGTTGTAATTCCTCTTTGAGTATCCCCTTTATCCTTTGCATCCAAAATGAACTCATTCCAATCCCTCACTGGAATAAAGGGAGGACACTCAAACTCCAGCAAGACTTCATACCATGCAACATTCATAGATTATGTTCAATGCGTTATTTACGTTCGTAAATCAATGTTGCATACAAATCAATGGACGGTGCGTGGTACAAAGCCACACTCAATCTTGAAAATGATAGTCAATCCATAGTCAAGGTCAAGGAACAAATGGAATAACCAAGAAAACACTATACATTAAATCATGTGATTGATAGCAAATTGGGGCTCACCTGAGCCATAAACATGAAGAATTATTCTAAAAAAAGATGTAAACCATATATATGCGCACTTGAGGCAAAGATAAGTTACGTCATATCCATATTAAAATATTAGTTACAATATGAAAATACTAAACTAACTAATTCCTTAGTTCATCTCTGCATATGGTCTTAACAAAGATATGTGATTACAATACAGAGAAGGCATCATAAAAATATAATTTTGGAATTTTCCCTAGCCTGACACATTTTGCACTCAAATCCTTCATCGTGGATAAGTGGAGATGGGCGGATGGATGCAAATGAGTTGTCATCGACCCAACTAAAGTATCCGTAGCCATTATTTCCCTGTGATGCCCAATCTACATTAGTTTTTATATTATAATGGATAGTATTTATATTAGAAACATTAAATATATACACATTAGCAACCTTTTTTCTATTTGGGTAGCACCAAAATTGTCATCTAGGGTTTTTCAGTGTCCGTGAAGTCTTCATCACACACTTCCCACCACCACATTGACAGTTTGGCACATTGACAAGAGTCATCGAGCCTATATATCAATAATGCACCGCTTTATATGATTATTTTTATATGAAATACACCAAGGAGTACCATCAGAAATATTAACCATTTACAATAATGAAAAGTAAACCTAAATCAAATAGCTCATTTTTTTATCAGCATGTGTAGTCTCTATGTATATGAAAAATGAATGAAATATCAAGCTGAAATAAAATAGTGAACAAAAATTCAAATTCAAGGCCTAATTTATCAAGAGCAACAAACATTAAGATGAAAGAAAAATCATTAAGAGTATAGAAAAATCATTAGGACTATAGAAAAATCATTAAGACTAGAAAATCAAGTTCTAGAAAAATCATTAAGAGTACTATAGAAAAATCATTAGGACTATAGAAAAATCATTAAGACTAGAAAATCAAGTTCTAGAAAAATCATTAAGAGTACTATAGAAAAATCATTAGGACTATAGAAAAATCATTAAGACTAGAAAATCAAGTTGTAGAAAAATCATTAAGAGTACTATAGAAAAATCATTAGGACTATAGAAAAATCATTAAGACTAGAAAATCAAGTTCTAGAAAAATCATTACAACTATAGAAAAACCATTTAGACTATAAAATCAAGTTCTAGAAATGGACGGTTCTGATGCTTTGCCATTACAACAATTGAGAATTCATCATTTGGTACTTCTTGGTGTATTCCATTTAATTTTTTTAGCTGACGTGTTTATGTGCATGTTCTTTATGTGTTTGGCTTCTCTCCCTCGCAAGGGATATGTCGATAGGTAATTGATTTGAAAGCATAATGATTTGACTGTTCCAAGTAATGTTTTTAATCCTTTGAAGTTTCTCATGATCCTGATGTAAGTTGATTGGATTAAGAAATTTGGGGATCCAATAGGACTTTAGGGGAGTTCAATAAATGTTTTGGAAGACTTAGAGGAACTATTAGCATGACTGTTACTTCATCTACAACGAGTTAGACTAAATTTTCTAAGTTTTTCCATTGTTTTGAAGTGTATTTTGTAATCTATTTCCTTTCCATGGACCCAAAGACCTAGGACCCATGGAAAAAGGATGCTAACAATGTATTATACAACTCTAATGTTCTTGACTTGCAGAGATTTGAGAAAGTAAAGAGAACACTGGCTATGTTTAATGTTAACTATTCCTGCACAATCCACTCATACAATAGTGAAATGCTATGTGATTGACAATTTCATACAACTGGCCCTTTGGCGCATATTAAACATAATAGAATTTTTAGCATATTGTTATTATTCTATTTCTTTTTTGTAAACATGTCATTGGTTCAGTTTTAATCTACTGGTGTCGTGCCCTAGCCCATGCTTTATCTCCATTATTTGATGTTATTCACTATTTTGAAATGTTGACTGTAGTTATCAAATGGAAAAAATAGAAAAACAAAATTGTACACGAATTTTTTTTTACAAAACTGAACCAATGGCATGTTTACAACAAAGAAATAGAATGATAATAATATGCTGAAAATTCTATTTTGTTTAATACAGGCCAAAGGACCAGTTGTATGAAATTGTCAATCACATAGCATTTCACTGTTGTATGAGTGGATTGTGTAGGAACAATTAACATTAAACAAGGAGAAAACTCCTCAACACATCTTGGAAACCATTGAATTCAATAATAAATGAAACCTAACACCAACACTATTCCTTCCATTCACTTCTACCAAGAATTCTAGCACAAGCACAAGCTATTCCAAAATTCAAGTACAAGCTATTCCAAACTTCAAGTAAAATGAGAAATATGCTATATCAAATCATTCATATTTATACTAACCATTCAAAGGATCATTTTGTCAATGAACCCTCTAACAGTACCCCTACGATAGAGAAAGGAAACCTCAAAATAGAGAAAGTAAACTTAGTAAAACCAGTCTATGCCACTGTTTGTGAGGGTACAGTCATGATAACTACCTCTCAAACCTCTCCAAACATGTAAGATTGTCTTTAAATACTTTATTGATCTCTTCTAAACATTAACCAAATAAAACCTACATTTGAATCCACACACAATAACCCCAAAATGAAGGGTTTTGTATCCTTTAATGAATCTTAGACACTGGTAACGCATGGATAGTCAAACTAGTAGTATCCAAAGCATTCAATAAGTGACTGGATTGTATTTAATACATGCCAAAGGACCAGTTGTATGAAATTTTCAATCACATAGCATTTCACTGTTGTATGAGTTGATTGTGCAGGAACAATTAACATTAAACAAGGAGCAAACTCCTCAACACATCTTAGAAACCATTGAATTCAATAATAAATGAAACCTAACACCAACACTATTCCTTCCATTCACTTCTACCAAGAATAAATCATTTAATCCATTCAACATTACATATAATCATTAGACAGTTACATTTTTTGACTATGTAGACTAATAGTCATGACCAAAATGATCAAAACTACTTTCACCCTTGCACAAGCTATTCCAAACTTCAAGTAAAATGAGAAATATGCTATATCAAATCATTCATATTCATAGTAACCATTCAAATGATCATTTTTTCAATGAACCCTTTGATTGTACCCCTATGGTAGAGAAAGGAAACCTCAAAATAGAGAAAGGAAACTTAGTAAAACTAGTCTATGTCATTGTTTGTGAGGGTACAGTCATGATAAGTGCCTCTTAAACCTCTCCAAACATGTAAGAATGTCTTTAAATACTTTATTGATCTCTTCTAAACATTAATGCATGGACAGTCAAACCAGTAGTCTCCAAAGCATTCAATAAGTGAATATGAATGTTTGAAAACTTTCCTCTCAACTTCCCCAACCACTCCTAATCGGTTAGCAGGATTAGTTGAGTGTTTAGACACTAAAACTTCTTAAACATACTTTATCTGATATGATGAATTGTAATATCAACAAATGTGAATCCAAACATTTGAAAACAGTCAATCGATATCCTTGAGCACAAGCACCAATAACATCAAATAATTGAGATAAAGCATGGGCTAGGGCACGACACCAATAGAATGTGATCATTTCAGTGAACATCCATGATCAAATAAAATGCAATGCATTTGAAATTTGAGGTCGACTATGATGCCAGAGGCTCGAAAGACATTGCCCGTCAAAGATACCAATCAAAGATGAAGAAATCACATACCTTCTCTCACACTCAGCTTGCACAAAGGAAGATTTGATAGCCAAATCTTCCTTGTACCACATGAAGAACATGCCATTGGTTCAGTTTAGCATGTTATTATCATATCAGATAAAGTATGTTTAAGAATTGTTGGTAGGGATAGGAATAGTGGAGATTTTAGAAATATCCCTATAACCGATTAGGAGTGGTTGGGGAAGTTGAGAGGAAAGTTTTCAAAAATTCATATTCACTTATTGAATGCTTTGGAGACTATTGGTTTGACTGTCCATGCGTTACCAGTGACTGAGATTCATTAAAGGATACAAAACCCTTCATTTTGGGTTATTGTGTGTGGATTCATCTGCTTTAGCCAAGAAGATCAAGAAGATGGGCTAGGAGGACATTGTGGTACAAGAAGTATTTAAAGAAGCAACAAGAAGCAATAGAAAAGTTTTCAAGAGTTTGGAACAACATTTCAAAATCCATGAATGGTATGGGTAAGGTGACCTTCATTCTTGGCCATGACTCCAATGAAACATTGGATATGGCTAATAAGAAGAAGGTTCACTTGTTGATAGTGTTCCTTGAGGGAAGGGGGATTGTGAAAGACTTGTTATCATTGTATTGTGTATTTCCAATATGTTTGGATGCAGGGCAGACCAGGAGAATGGAGGATCACTCACTGATTGCATGATAACTTGGTTTTGAAGGGTCACTGGTTGAGGGGACAGTCAAGGTCCGGATGTTGATATTAATTCTTTGAGGTAAGGGGGATTGTAAAAGACTTGTTATCATTGTATTGTGTATTTCAATATGTTTGGATGCAGGGCAGACCAGGAGAATGAAGGATCACTCACTGATTGCTTGATAACCCAATTTTGGAGGGTCACTGGTTGAGGGGACAGTCAAGGTCTGGATGTTGATAGTGTTCCTTGAGGGAAGGGGGATTGTGAAAGGCTTGTTATCATTGTATTGTGTATTTCCAATATGTTTGGATGTAGGGCAGACCAAGAGAATGAAGGATCACTCACTGATTGCATGATAACCCAGTTTTGAAGGGTCACTGGAAGAGGAGGGAATGAAGGATCACTCACTGATTACATGATAACCCCACCAAGTATTGTTTCCTTTAAGTTTCCACAATATCTCAAAATATGATCATTATTCTTTACTTTCTTCTATATGTTATTCTTTCTATGGTTTTGTTATCTGAAAAATATATCAAAAACATTGCAGATGTGCATATAAAAGTAAAATATTGTCCTTCAATTGTTCCACATTGAAGCATTTCCTCTTGGGAGTATTCTCTTCATTTGTACAATATCTGTCAAAAATGGTTCCCATATTTCTTCAAGATCTATTTTAATATTTATATTGTAATTTTGATTAGATTTGACCAATACTTGATTTCATTGGTATTTTATAGCATATACTCCTAATGTGAAATGTGGAGAGAAAGAAAGAGACACACTAGGTATGAATTAAACAATATACCCATCATCACTTAGCACTTAAATAATAAATTATGGATAGGGAACAACCCCCTAACTTCTGGATGTTTGTTTCATGTTGGCCTCTTATTATATGCAAAGGTAGGCCTGTCTTAGGCTAACAACCATAGTGTAGGGGCCATAAATTATGGATCCCAAAATAGTGCACACTTGTATTAAATTAGGTTCACTATACTACAAGGGAATGGAAACCATGCAATAGTGCCTCATGGGGATGGAAGCAACCCTTCACCAAGAAGATGATTGTGTCTGCAATATTTACTAGAGGCAAAGAACATAATTTGGTTCCAGCAATTACTCCTAGAAGATAATGGCACCCACAATATACTTGGAAAAGATAGTACTCACTATATCTTTTATCACTCTTTTACAGCTGGGACAATAAATCTCAAAGATTGATCAACGAATTCTTGAACACAAAGAACCATTGATAGTTATGATTCATGTGTACAATAGCCAACAACCAGTTGTTCCAATCATGGTGTCCAATAATTATGTTAGAAAAAGCATCTACAAATCCCTTACACAACCATAATAGATTCAAACCATGAACCATAAGAACCTAACAATGGGGCTAACAAAGATACAGCCTAAACAAATCTTGATCATATTCCACCCTATTGTAAGGCCCAAGAAGTAACTCTATCTTAAAGCTACACATTCCTCTAGATGAAGCTCAAAGGTCAAGTAGCTAAAACATAGAAATACTTGAATGAATATAGGAATAATTTGATGTACAATCATTTGCTAACTTGGTTTGTGGATTTTCCACATAATATTTTCCCTTTAACCACATTTATAGTTTGAGAAAATCAGAAAAAATTGTTTCGGATTTATATTATCCTTTTGAACTAGCACACTACCATCAAAATGCATAATCATTCATCATATCAAGAAAATTCCTATTGATTAGTAGGATATCTTTATAAAAATTTGATGCATGGATTTCTTGTGAATTATCGACTGCTATGTATCCTGCAACTATGGAAGGAATAGAATTGGTGTCAGGTTTCATTTATTATTGAATTCAATGGTTTCCAAGATGTGTTGAGGAGTTTGCTCCTTGTTTAATGTTAATTGTTCCTGCACAATCCACTCATAAAATAGTGAAATGCTATGTGGAAGGGATGGTTGATAGTGTTCCTTGGGGGAAGGGGGATTGTGAAAGACTTGTTATCATTTTATTGTGTATTTCCAATATGTTTGGATGCAGGGCAAACCAAGAGAATGAAGGATCACTCATTGATTTCATGATAACCTAGTTTTGAAGGGTCACTGGTTGAGGGGACAATCAAGGCCCAGATGATTGGGCCATTGGACGACCCTAGTTCTTTGTATTAATTGATATTCAAATTGGATGCATGGATTTCTTGTGAATTATCGACTGCTATGTATCTTGCAACTGCATCCGTAAATCTGTATATACTTCTGTAGGGTTGTAAGCCACTTAGGGATCAAAATAGAAAAACTAAATAAAAATTGTTCTTTGTCCTATTTCCTTTTAAGAAAGTCTCAACTATCAATGATACAATACATTTGATGTCCTAAGCTATCAATACAAATGGCACCTAGCTAGAAGCTCACGGGCTGTCCATTTGATAACCACAGTCAACATTTCAAAAAAATAGATATCCTTGAGCACAAGCACCAATAACATCAAATAATGGAGTTAAAGCACGGGCTAGGGAATGACACCAGTAGAATGCGGTCATTTCAGTGACAACAATATACAATGGCGTCATTAAACATATATGCCAGTAATATCAACAAACGTGAATCCAAACATTTGAATACAGTGAATCGATATCCTTGAGCACAAGCACCAATAACATCAAATAATAGAGATAAAGCACTGGCTAGGGCACGACACCAGTAGAATGCGGTCATTTCAGAGAGCAGTCATGATCAAATAAATTGAAATGTATTTGAATATGATGTTAGAGGCTCGAATGATGAAGAAATCACATACCTTCTCCAGCACTCAGCTTTCGCTCCTTTTCTCCCACTCTTTCTCTATGCAATCAAAATAAAAATGATGAGGCCATTTCACTTTTTTTTTTATCTATACCCCAAATTTGTCAGAATTCCAATGGTCATTTAAACACCCATCAAAATACTGACATCATCAGGGCCTATTACAAAAAAAAAAACACCAAATTTGTAATAAAAAGTTACCCATCAAAAACTTCTGTCGAAATTTGGCCCCAAATGTAGTAGTGATGGTTTTTCCCATCCCTCCATGTAAATATGGTATTCTTATGTATTTATGTGTATCTAGAATCTTTAATTTATCTTTTGTTGATCATTAATTAAGATATTTCATATCTGAGATAATTCTGATAAGATTTAAAGAGTGTTGATTCAGCCTCTTCTCAACATTGAATCATGTTTGAAAATTGATATCAAGAAACTTTCCTCTTCATTAAGCTTAACCACTTGAGGTAGATCTAGTATGGCTAGTGAACAAAGTATTCAGGTACCAAAGTTTGATGAAACTAACTATGCCTTTTGGAAAGAAATGATGGAGTCATTTGGACTCCTTTCCATATAGAGTTCTTGATGCAATAAAAAATAGATATGATCCTACTAATACAAGTACTCTTACTACTCTTGAATAAATCATAGAACATGAGAACAATGCCAAGGCAAGAAATGCAATTATCAGTAATTTGGGTGATTCAAATTTTTTGAAAGTTATGGGTTGCAAATTCATATTTGATGCATGGGAAAAGATTGCTAGTATTTATGAAGGAGATAAGAAGATTAATAAAATCAAGTAAAAAATTGAAAACCTTGAAGATGTTTGATAATGATAATATTGAAAGCTATTTGCGTCAAGTAAACAAAGTTGTTAACTCCAAAGGCCCCAAAGGAGTGCTTGAAGATAATGAAGTAGTTTTAAAGGGGATGAGGACAATGATAAAAACTTATGAAAACCTATTGATTTCTATACAATAGAGTCAATATATGGACAAGTATACCTTATATCAGCTATATGGTGCTATCACATCTTTTGAGCTTTCTAAAATTAAGGAAAACCAACATGGAAATAAGGATTTTCCTTCAAGGCCACTCAAAAGGAAGAATATTCTAATTCAAAAGAGGAAGAAAATTTTGTTAGAAATTTGAAGAAAGGATCTAGAAAATACAAAGGTAAGTTTCCCTTTAAATACTTTAATTGTGGTAGGGTATGACACCGTGTCACTAAATATCCTTTTAGAGAAGATGGGAAGAATCTTGATGTTGATGAAAAGATGGAAAGTTGTAAAAGGTCTAGATGATATTGTAGACAAGATGACAAAGATAAGAATTATCACACAATAGAATCTCACTCATGAAAAGATGAAGAAGGGAATACTTCAAATGATGAAGTACTATTCTTGGCCATCAAGGATGAAGAAAATGTCAGATTTGAAGAATAGAATATTTCTATACATGCTATAGAATAATCCAGATCTTGGATCATTGATTCTAGATACTCAAGTCACATGACCGAAGACAAAAGAGTATTTGTGCAACTTGAAAACTATGATGGATAGTTAGTTTCATTCACTGACAAAGGAAAAACACCTATTTGTGGCAATATAACTATCTCAATTGATAATAATCATAAAGCTATTGATGTTTATTATGAGACAAGATTAAGGTAGAGTCCCTTGAGTGTCAATTATGTAAAAGGGGTTCTCAATTTTGTTTTCTTGGAGGAAAATGTGAGATCAAGAATGAGTCTGAGACACTAATTACAAAAGAAATAAGAAATGGAATAATTTATTATCTAAAAAGGAATAATTGAGGAAATGATTCCTTGGCACTAATGAATGAATGCTATCTTTGGAACAAGAGGGTGGGACATGTATTAAATTTGACAATCTGGAAAAGATCAATAGTTTGATTTTTATAAAGACATTCCAAGAATTACCAGACCCACCAATACTATGTATAGATAATTTCATATTGGAAAGAAAACCTAGAACGTATTAAAAAATAAGTATTAAAATACAAGACCTTTGGTGGTGGTACACACTTATCTATGTGGACCAACTAGAACAAGGGCACTCAACCATGAAAGGTACTTCATGTTACTTATTAATGATTACACTAGAATGACATGGGTAACATTCTTAAAAGAGAAATCTAGGGCCTTAGATAGATTTAGAATTTTCAAAAGATTGGTTGAAAAATCAAATAGATGCTAGGATCAAGTGCTTGAGATCTAATAGAGGAGGATAATTTACTTCATATGAATTTAATTTCTTCAATTAAAAATATGGGATTAGAAGGTAATTATCTACACTAAGAACCCCTCAGCAAAATAGAGTTGTTGAAAGAAAGAATAGGGTTGTTGTTGAAATAATAATTACAATGTTAAAAGATTCCAATCTATCAAATGTCTACTAGAGGGATGCAATACACATTGCTATTTACTTTCTCAATCAAGTATGAATTAGATTTAATCATACAAAGACTCCTTATGTATTATGGTTTGGAAAGGAACCTACTATGAAATATTTCATAATACTTTGGAGAAAATGTTTTTGAATAAGGTAAAAACAGGTTTTGAATGGAACCCGAAACCATTTACATCATAGCAAAAAGATAAAGCATTAAAGTTTTCCAAAATGATACACCTGCTAGAAAGAACAATGCAAGACCCAAAAAAACACTAGAAATGACAACAAAAGAAAAGAAAATAGATCTAGCAACACTACCAGCAGCACCCAGCAACAAACAGGACAAAACTAATTGCTTCTCATTTTGTCCACCTTCATCTTCAGCTCCATCTTCTGGATTTATTTTTTCAAGTCCTTTAGCTCCTTTAGCTTCTCATGGATCTTCCTCTAAGTATGCCCTCTGGTTCTAGTACCTACACCTGCACTCCCAGCATCGTCTTCAATAGTTATGGTCATATTTTCCAGTTGGTTTTTCTCCAGGTAGTTGTGAAGCATATTCAGGTTGATGACAGCCACATTGAGTCCTTCATTGCTGTAGCTCAAGACTTCATTAATCATTTTCCCATTGTTGCTAACTTTGACCTTAATTTCCTTCACCTTGTTGTCAATGATTTTGTTGATTTCGATAGTTATCTCCTCCTTCCAACATTTATTGTTTACCTTATCCAAAATCTTGTTCTCCAGCTTCTCCAGCTTCTCCAGCTTCAAATTTAGGGTTTCCATAGTTTTCTCCAGAGAATGAAGGTGGAGCTTAATCTCCTGTATCTCTAGATTGATCCAATCCTAAGGAATACTCTGACCTTCATCTTTGTTGACATTGTCTAGGTTCATAGCATCCTCCAGGGGAGAGGTGAAATCATCTTTTTGATTTTTTTCCTCCTCAGTGGCATTCTAATCAATACTAGCACCCGTATCTTTTTGTTCCTCCTCTTTTTCATCAATGACAGGGGAGTTCTGACCAGTTTCAATTTCCTCTTCATCCTGCCCCTCCAAAAAGCCCAAAGAGTCATTCTTAAGGGGTTCCCCATCATCTTTACTAGCCAGGTCCAAACCTTCCTCATTATCCAAGTGAGCATCAATTTTTTCCTCTTCAGTGGGGAGGTCCAGTGTTTCATTCTTATCATCCTCAATAGGGGAGAACCAGGCCTCTTCTTCCTCCTCCTCAGCCCTTTCCTCACCTTTTTCATCCACCTCTTCTTCTTGCTCCTCTTCAGCCCCTTCCTCATCTTTTTCATCATCATGATATCCCCCATCTTTCCAATCTTCCTCTTCCTCCTTCTCATCCTTAGTCATGACAATCTTGTCCTCTTCCTGCTCAGTGCTACCAAGATCCATCTCCACATTTTCTTCCTCATCATTTCCAATTTGCAGAGGATTAAGGATTTTTTCCTTAGATTCATCTTCACTGTTGTCAGAACTTTTTACTTTCTTTTTCTTCCTCCTTTTACCATCTTCTTTACTGCAATCAGAAATTGTTTCCTTATTTTTCTTTCTCTTTTTGCTGGATTCAGCCTTTCTATCCCCCTCAATAGTCTCTGAAGTTTTACCTTTTACCCTTTTAGGAATAGGGTCTGGGATAATATCTCTGGCATAGTCAGAAATAAGGAGGATCAACCCCTCATGTAATACAAGGTTATTCAGCTTCTTCCTATGCTTAGTGATGCTACTACTAAGGGAGCAATATAGGAAGGAAATCATCTTGTTATGCCTAAAGTGGTTAACCAAGATGAAATACAGGTTGTAGATTTTGGAATAGCACCCATCAAGCATGAAATAATTGATCATTACTTTCAACATTTTAGCCCAGAAATCCTTAATCTTAGTGATATCTACATAATCCCCCTTCCCTTTAGTCATGAGGGCCTTTTCATCATCAGTTTTAGGAAACAGGTTAAAAGCTTTAGTATGAAGCCTATGGTTACCTCTATGGAAATGGGTTCCCTCCAGGGGTAAGCCCGTTATCTCAGCCATAAGATTAAGAGTAAGGGTGAAAGATTTACCCCATAAATTTACTTTACCTCTAACCTAGCCCTCAACAAATAAGGAAGTCACCTATTTTTCATAGCCATGGAGCTTTTCGATATACTGAGAGACCCCTCCCTTTTTCAGCTTCTTCCATATTTTCATATCTTGCCTCCATTTGTCACAATCAGCTAGCTCCGCTCTTCTCAAACCACCTCCCATTTTGTGTTTTCTGCTACTATCCTGGCTCAAATCCTTGCAACTAATCTTCTTCTTTCTACAATGTTTTCTTATGTTATCATGATTATTTGAATTAACCCAGGCTCCGTAGATCATTAAAACTGGAATAATTATCCCACACTTCATATTACATGCAACCTTCCTCGAGAATTGTTTCATCCTTGTCATCATAACATTTAGTGACATGCCCTTCATTGTGATTAATTTTATCAAATGTGATTAGACTCATGATCTTAGAATTAAGATTTCCATCCCCTGTCCAAGATTTGATGATGTCACTTTGGGTGCCTTCATTAGCTAGCCTATCCGCTGACTTATTACCTTCACAATAAATATGGGTGACATGGCACTCTTCAAAGGTGATGAGAAAAATTTTGATTTTATTTATTATATGGGCTATAGTCCAAGGACACTCTATTCCCTTTAATACAATTAACAATATTGAGGGAGGCCCCCTCAAGCCAAAGTTTTGTGCAACCCATATCTTTGGCTAGAATAACCACGTAAAGCATCACCTCAGCCTCTGCCATGTGGTTAGTTTGAGTCCCCAGCAGAACCGCTATAGCCCCAAGGAAATTTCCAACCCAGTCTCTTATGAGGCCTCCCCCTCTAGCTCTTCCAGGGTTTCTTTTAGCAGAACCATCAAAATTCCCTTTTGACCAACCCCAAGGAGGAGTGGACCACAAAACATTGTCTCTAGGATTTGGGTCATTTCTGCTCTTCAAGTTCTCCCAAGAAATGGATATATCCTTCTTAAGGCTAGGATTCCAAGAATTGCAATCCTTTTTACCACTACTTCTATAGTTCTCCATTAAACTTTTGGTAACAGTGTTAGCTATCAGGAGGGGAATAGCTTTTTTATCTCTACAAATTCTTTTGTTCCTCTCCTTCCATATCTGCCATGTAAAATGAGGGAAGACAAGTTTCCAGAGGTTCCTAGCATTTTTATCATAAAAAGGGCTCTGCCATTGCTAGAAAAAGTTCTGGATATTTTGAGGTTTGGCCCACTTCAGATTAAGAGATAGAGTAATGGTGTCCCAAACTTCTCTAGAAAAGGGGTAGTGTATCATTAGATGGTTGCATGACTTAGCTTCCTCACAACACATGATACATCTATTTGGAATTTGGAAGCCTCTTTTCATAAGGTTATCCATAGTAAGGATTTTATTCTGTACAAGCAGCCAAAAAAACATGTTAATTTTAGGGGTAAGATCTTTATTCCATACCTAAGCATAGAAAGGTGGATCTCCAAGGGGAATAAGAAGAGTTGAAACAGAAGCAACTGAGAATTTTCCAGAGATACTAGGCCCCCATATCAGTTCATCACACTCATTATCTCTAATAAACTAGTTATTCAACTGTTTATTAACCTCTTTAAGTCTGATGTCCCTCAACCCCAAGTCAATCCATTCTTCATTTATCCAGTAGTCACTCACAAGGACCCTAATAGATTCTGTGCATTCTTGAATCATAGAGCTCCACTCCTCAATCTCTATGAGGGGTTTGTCCAGGATCCATTTATCATCCCAGAAGAGAATTTTCCTGGCATTTCCCAGCTTCCATCTGGCCCCTTTACTGATAAGTTTCCTACCCTTACTTATACTATTCCAAATAAACAACCCATGGATGTCATTGAAGGAGTGGAGGGTGCTTTCTAAAGAAGTGAGATGGTATTTACTTTTGATTATTGTGTTCCATTCTTTCCCTTCTTCAAAGATCCTCCAACATTGTTTAGCTAGAAGAGCCTTATTGGTAATAGAGATATTTATGATGCCCAGACCCCCCAGCTTCTTTGGCTTACAAACCTTCTCCCAAGCCACCAGGCTAGGTCTCTTCTTCTCTTCCACACCAATCTAAAGGAATTTTTTTTGGATTTTTTCAATAATATCCTTATACTTCAGAGGAATTTTGAAAAGGCTAAGAGCATAAACTGGGAGATTTTGGAGAGTGGCCTTTAACAATTGAACTTTTCCAGCTTGGCTAAGAATCACCCCTTTCTAGTCCGCTAGTTTATTATGGAATCTATCAAGAATTTCCTTCTAGAAATTAGTCTCTAGTTTTGAACATTGTGGTAGCCCTAAATAGGGGACAGGAAGCCTTCCAATCTTACAACCAAGGATGGAAGATATTTTGTTCATTCTATCTTTGGGAGTGTTAAAGAAATATAGAAAACTTTTATCCCAGTTTATGAGTTGACCAATTGCATTGGAGTAAACATGTAAAGCATTTTTGATGTTCCTCACCTCTTTAATTGTAGATTCCCCCATGAGAATCATGTCATCAACAAACTATTCATCAAAATATTTTGTCTCCATTGAAGAAGGTTGCAAACCAGAGATCAGCCCCCTTGATTAACTTGGTTTTTGATGTATCTCCCAAGACTTTCAACCATAATAGAGAAGAGGATTGGGGATATAGGGTCTCATTGTCTCAACCCCCTAAAAGGTCTAAAGAATAGAGATGAGCCACCATTCACAATCATAGAAGAAGACACCGTAGTTACCAGCTGCATGATAAGTTTAATCACTCCATCAAAACCAAAAGCCTGAAGAATTTTGGAGAGCAGCTCCCAATCCACTCTATCATAGGCTTTGGCTAAATCAAGCTTCATCAAGAAGCCCTATTTCCCTGATTTCTCTAGAGAGTGAATATTCTCATGAACCACTATGATAGAGTCCAATATTTGTCTCCCTGGGACAAAGCCATTCTGTTGCTATGAGATGAGGTGAGGGAGAATATGTAAAAGTCTAGAAGTAAGGATCTTTGACATAATCTTATATAGAGAATTATAGAGGCTGATAGGTCTAAAGTAATTTTCTGCATTAGCTCCCTATCTTTTCGAGATAAGGGCTATAATTGTAGAATTGAGTTCCTTGAGAATAGATTTAGCTCCATAAAATTCTTTCACTACTCTGGACACATCTTTCCCAATGATATTCCAGAAGGTTTGGAAGAAGAACATTTGAAATCCATCTGGCCCAGGCAAATTTTCTCCTTCAAAAGAAAGAATAGCCCTTTTAATTTCATCATCCTTTGGGATATATTTAAGATACTCATTATCCTTAGAATCCAAAAGAGAGGGAATGGAACTCAGCAAGGATAGTTGGTTCTCTTGGTTTAGCTCTTTCTCTTTGGAAAGTAGAGAAGTGAAATAGCCCATCATTTATCTTCTTATATCCTCCTCTTTAGTGATAGTAGCTCTGGTTGTGACAAGAGAGTTGATTTTGTTCATAGCTTTGTGCTTCATCACTGTTAGGTGGAAAAATCTAGTGTTCTTGTCTCCCGCTTTCGGCCAAAGGGATCTAGATCTCTGTCTCCAAAAATTTTCTTCTTTTGAGATGATATTGTGATAGTCAACAAGAGAAAGGTTTTCCTCTCTTCTTCTTCCTTTAGTCATCCCAAAAGATTGAATTTTATCTTGAACATCTTTTAATTCAATTTGGATCTTGTTTTTAGATTGGAATATATCACCAAAGACATCCTTATTCCATTGTTTAACTCTCACTTTGATATTAACCATTTTTTTTGTGACCTGGTACATAGCTTTCCCTTCCACTTTAGGGTTCCACCATTCCTTGATTCTATTTTCAAAGTCTAGGTGAGCCAGCCACATTTTTTCAAGTCTAAAGGGGGGGTGACCTTTCCCATTGAAGGAACTAGCAAGAAAGGAAATGGGGTAGTGATTCGAACCAATACGATTAAGAGAGGAAAGAGAGCAAGAAAACTTAGCAAACTAATCATGAGAGAGCATAACCCTATCAAGCTTAACCTGGATCAAGTCAGCTCCCACTATCCTGTTAGACCAAGTGTAATCAATACCTTCAAGATCAACATCTAGCAGGCCTTCATTACTTATAAATTCCATAAGGTCCACTCTACTTTCCACTTGAGTGTTGTTTCCACCTTTTTTTTCCATTTCTTTCAAAGGAGTGTTAAAGTCTCCCATCATCATCTAGTTATCATCTGGAAAGTCTTTCCTGAGCTCATGATTTTTTTTCCAAAGTTTAAGTCTACTTGATTTAGTATTAGGGGCATACACATTTATCAGAGACCAGGTGAAGTTTTCCTTAATACTGCAAACTTTGACAACCAGGAAGTGTTTATCCTCTCTTAGAAGGGAGAAATGAAAACACTTAGAATTCCAGTAAATAGCCAAACCACCAGAAGCCCCTTCTGAATCACTACCTAGCTTCTCACCATACTTCAACAAATTGGTTTTAGCAATTTTGTCTTTAACCATTTTAGTTTCTTGAATTAACAAAATGTCAGGATTAGAATCTCTAACTAAGTTCCTAACAATATCTTGTTTATGAGGACTATTGAGACCTCGAATGTTCCAAGATAGAATCTTCATTTAAAGTTTGGAGGGAAGACCTGATCGATGGTGAGCTATCTTCCATCAGCTATGTTTTGTTTTGCTTCCAGCTCCCTCTGCTCTTTTTTAGAAGCTCTTCCCCTCTCTCTTTTGGGTGTTCCGGTATCCGCCTTTTGTTGTTTTCCTCTAGTCTGGACTCCTATTTTTATTTTTCCTCCCTTCTTGCTAGATTTTGATGCCGAGCATCCTATTGAATCCCTTGAGTTATCTTTTCAGGCTAAGGGGGTCTGGTTTTTCTTGGTTTCCATCTAGGGGCCAAGTCCTTTCCCTGCTGGAGATTTTTTCTTCTTGACTTGTATCCAAAGGCTCTTATTTTTCTCTACTTCTACTATTTTAGAGTCCTCAAACACTCCTTTGAGCTTCTCCTACCTTGCACCAGAGTCAGGAGGTATACCATTTGAAGCTTCGCTACTATTCTATTCTTTCTCTTTCATAGCTTTTCCTGATTCTTGAAGGTTCCTGGGGGTCTCTCCCTTTTGGGGAATCCAGACTATCTTCCACCCTTGATATCATCCAGGGATCTATTTCATTTGAAAGATTAGAGATCTCCTCAGGAGAAATAGTCTCATTATCTTGTGTGTTGGTATTCACAACAGGAACCATTGTTTCCTTCTGTATTTTTGTTTCTTCTTTCTCCATTTGAGGAACTTCCTGTATCTCCTCTGAGTTAGGGCTGGGGATTTTTTGAGCAGGGGGTTTTTGAGTTTCTCCTTTCTTCCTCCACTCCCAATTCTTTGAGGTCTTTGACTCCTGATCTTTTTTCTCTGCAACAATCTTCAAAGGACAGTGCTTGGCCCAGTGACCAACCTTTCTATAGGTAACATAGACAAAAGGGGTTGCCTCATATTCTATTTCTTGTATCCACTTACCAACTTTTGAGTTAAGGGTGATAACTTGAGGTACTTCAATATCTTGCTAGATATTGACACAAATCCTAGCAAACACCTGTCTAGAACCGGCCACTGTCATTAGGATCTATTGTTAGCAGTTTGCCAAAGGAACTGGCAATGAACACTAGGATGTCCTCATGCTAGTATTCCAAAGGTAAACTAGGTAGTCTTATCCATACTAGAGTAGAGATAAAGGAACTCTCATTATAATCCAAGTTCGTTGACCATTTCTGCAATGATAAAGAGGATTTACCCATCATCCATGGGCCATCACATAGAACTTTAGACAGATCTTCTCCATTAGAGAACACAAAGGAGAAGAAAGCTTTGGGCATGGCTGCTACATCCACCTATCCTTTGAGTTTCCACTTTTAGAGGGTAAAGGCTCTCACCAGATCAATATTCAGTCTAGGACCTGTAAACTTTCCAATCAAAGTAGAAGCCATAATAGAAATGGTATGATCTATGATTTGGTCAGGAATGTTAATACCTAATTCCCCTTTTAGTGGATCTGAAACAATATCAACCTTAGGGAAAGAAGATTTTCTAGTTGGTTTGACTGTAAAAAGGCCCGGCCATTTCTTCTTACCTTAGTTCAAGTTCCCACCATGTGAGGAATTTTCTTGTTGTTTTGTTGACCCCTTGCCTTGCTCTATGGAATCAGCCTTTTCCACCTCTGGTCCCAAGACAGGACCACTATCCTTTCTGGGCTAGGCCAAGCTTGACCCACCAGCACTTTCCCCCTTTTCTAACAAAGGTCTTTCATTGTTAGCATCTAAGACATTCTTAGATACTACATCATTTCCAAGTTTAGGCTCAGAATCAGCAGCAAAACTAGGCGCATCCAGATTCACGTCTTGCTTCAGATTCAAAAAAATTTCTCCCGCTCTTTCTCCTACTCCTCCCTCCCGCTCCCACTCCATATTTTTTTCAACTATTCCTATATGTATGTACTTTGGAGAAAATGTTACATCAAAGGAGATTAAGGAAATATGGAAAAATTTGATGCATGATCAGATGAAGGCATTCTCTTAGGATACTCTATAACAAGAAAGGCTTACGGATGTTATACTACAACTGATTGAATATCTTAAGGGAGAGTTTGAAAATTGATTGAATACTTCAAAAGGGAGAGACTGATGATCACTGGGCTACTAAGGTATATTTGACACATTAAATCATTTATTATATTGTCATTGATGTCAACTAGTTTTGACTGTGGTTATCATGATAGTTACAAACATTTGAAGAAGGAAATAATGATGAAGGAATAAGATATTTACATAAAGATGAGATGTATGAGAAAGATATGGATATGGTATTCATTGGGTAACTTATTGATAAGTCTATGATATTATGTTAGTGATTTGATTGTATTACATAATTCTGTTATGGATTGAAGATCAAGAATGAACAAGTTTATGTGGTCAGTAAATGAAGAAATTTGTATATACCAAGTTGAAATATTGTACACCAAGAAAGTGTAGTGTATACTGAGTACAGTGTTAACTGAATTAGAAGTCACTGACACATCATGGTATTAACCGAGTGAAAAAAAAAATGCAACATATGATTGCTGACTAAAGATGATGAGATGGAAAAATATGGATGATTTTGAGGTTAAAGATAAAGTTTGTTATGATGATCAAATGGATGACAAAATTCAAGGATGATTGGATGATCTAGAATGAAATGTGTTACAGACACAAGTTCTAAGGAAGGTTGAAGCAAAAAAATCAACGGTGAAGATTAAGAGGAAAAATCTATGGCTTAGAAGAAAATGGTTTGTTATGTCTATAAAAGGAGATGAGATTCATAATTAATTCTGGAATCTGCATGAGAAGATTGCATTCATGTGAAGCTAGTTAGATAGGTTGAAGATAGAAGTGAGCAAATATGTAGACAACACCGAGTGTCAGAGAAAGGAATTAACCAAGCAGAATAGAGTTGGAGGATACAAAGAAATTGAATTGAATATATTGGCTAGAGGTATTTTGAGCTTAGCATAGATCTAAAAATCTACAAAAGAAAGTTGTATTTGAATCAGATCATTTACCATTGCATTCTAACCATTTCTATAGATATATCTCTTAACCGAGTGGGACTTAACAGTATTTATATTTCATGATGGAATTCAATGAATTTTGATTATTTTCATGTTGATCCCATAGTGAATGTTTGGTCATGAAGAACTATTAGTTATAAATCCTCTAACCAAGTCACACCTTACAGTGTGTTATTATAACCTTTAATAGGGTTGGATCTTAATTGAGCTCACTTTAGAAGAGTGAAATTATTTTCGGGTACTGGTCCTAGGTAGTTTTTCCCCTAGTTGGGTTTCTATGTTAAAAATCAAAGTGTTATATGTGTATAGATGTGATGATTTTTTATTTTTCTTTGCACATTACAATTACTAGTTTGATCAGTATATACACTAGTTAATTTACTGATATTCGGTTAATGAACACAAAGGTATAGTTAAAGTTTTACCAAGTTGATTAATTGATTTGAAAGAATTGTTTTATACATATGGGAGTATTTGGGATTGTAGGATAACTAGACTTAACTGATTCAACCCCCCTCTTAGTTATCTAACAATTGGTATCAGAGCTAGAGTTCTTGAAAGAAAAGTTTGAAGGAATTAAGTAAAAGATCACAAGATGTATAAGAGAGAGGTGCCAAGTTGAACAAAAACAATTTCTCAACATGGAAAAGTAGGATGAAGTTATATCTATCAAGGATTGGTGATTCTTCAACATACTACTTGGAAAATGAGTTAATCACACCCACTGGTCCTTTGACTGTCACACAAGTGAAAGAAAGACAAGAACACAATGCTATGATGATTGAGATTGCTTCTTTTTTATCAGATGTTGAATTTGAACATATTAAGACATGTACAACTACAAAATAGATGTGGGACAGGCTTACACTAGTTCATGGAGGAGATGTGAATTTTCTCAGGGTAAAAGCTGAAAATCTAAGAGGTAAGTTTGATGAAATGAAGATAAAAGAAGGTGAGAACATCACTTAGTAGAACAACCAAATCAAGGAGGTTGTGAATGCTATCCAAGGAGTAGGTGGAACCATTGATGAAGACACTGTGGTAAGTAAAATTCTTAGAACATTGCTACTTTTCTATGCTATTAGAGTCTCTACAATTCATGAAATGAGAGAAGCTCCTGGTAATAATATTTCACTTGATAGTTTGATTGGTAGATTGACTACATTTGAGCTTAATAATTATGGAAATAGTAGTGTACCTATGGTAGAATTTCCATTTATGTCATCTTTGAAATTTACAAAATCAAGCAGCAGACATAAGATAAGAAATGAAAGTGAAAGTGAAAGTGAAGAAGATGAATTTGATGAACTTGAAGCATTAATGGCTAGAAGACTACAAAAAGGCAAAGGAAGATATAAAGGTAAACTAACCTTGGTATGTTTTAAATACAAAGAGATTTGTCATATTGGTGCAAGATGTCCTAACAAGAAAGAAGATGAGAAAAGAAATGAAAGATCTTATGAAAGGAAGAATGACAGAAGAGATAACCGAGATCACAGAGGTAATTGACAGTATGACATAAGAGACAACCAATACTACAAAGGTAAAGGAAAGAAGCCATGTTACCTAGTTGAAGATGAAGATGATGACACCGAGACCAAAATTGATGAAGACATAGAAGTGGTATTTGTGGCATTGAAGGAAGACTCGGAAGAAGAAGAAAGGTGTGTTGAAAAAACACTTATCTCTAAAGTTAGAAAGAATGATACTTGGATTATTGATAGTAGTTGCACACATCATATGACTGGTGATGAAGACAAATTTGAATACCTTGAACATTATAATGGTGGATCTATGAAAATGGGAAATGATACACCTTGTCAAGTAAAAGGAAAAGGGTCTATATTATTGAATAATAAGATCATATGTGAAAATGCATATTGGGTGAAAGGACTTAATTATAATATGTTGAGTATAGCACAACTAAATAATATAGATCACCGAGTTGCATTTGAGAATAGAAAGGTGAAAATCTATGATGAGACTAGAAAGTTGGTTAGTACTGGTGAACAATCAAAATGTAACTTATTCTATCTTGACAATGTTGAAAATTCTTTTTTATTGGCTAAAAATGAAGATGTATGGTCATGGAAAAAGAGGTTATGTCATGAACTTTGACAACATGGTTAAGATCAATAAGAAAAGAAAAGTTAGAGGTTTACCGAGCATATCTAAACCTAACCATGTAATGTGCAAACAATGTCAAATGGGTAAGATGTCAAAGTCTAGTTTCAAGAGAAAACATTACTCATCTAATGGTATCTTGGAGTTAGTTCATATTGAATTGTGTGGCCCAATGAGAACTTAGAGTTATTATGGAGACAAATATTTTATCTTGTTTTTTGATGATTTCTCTAGAATGATAACTATCATGTTCTTAAAAGAAAAATCTAAAGCTTTCAAAATGTTTAAGTGGTATAAAGAAAAAGTGGAAAAAGAAAGTGGTAAGGAACTAAAATGCTTAAGGTTAGATAGAGGTGGTGAATTTATTTTTGATGAGTTAACTAATTTTTTTATTGAGCATGGAATTAAGAGACAAGTATCCACACCGAGAACACCCCAGCATAATCAAAGGAGGAATAGATCAATTGTTGATTGTGCCAGAACACTGATGATTGAAAAAGATGTTGCACAAATGTACTGGAGAGAAATTGTTAGTACTATTGTTTACACACTGAACCAAGTTCAACTGAAGAAAGAATCAAACAAGACACCTTATGAATTATGGTATGATTACACAACTAATATGAGTTATTATAGAACATGTAGAAGTAGATGTTACATTCTGAAAGATGATAGAAATGGAAAATTTGATTCAAAAGGTGATGAAAGATTATTTCTAGGATATTCTACTAAAAGAAAGTCTTATATATGTTTGAACAAGGCTACTAACAAGATGATTGAAAGTGAAAATGTGAGAGTTGGTGAGTTCACAGAAAACAATGATGAAGAAAGCAAAAAGGAACCGAAAAACTATGGTAGATTTGTTTATATTGAAGAACCTGAAACTCTACTCGAGCAACAGTCTAGCATTCATGAGAACATGATAATGCTACCGAGAAATAGTCTTTACAGACTGAGAATCAGCAAGCACTTACTGATGGAAATGTTGATCATGCACTGAGTGGAGAATACATTGAAGAACAAAGATTTGAACTTGTACTTGCAAGATATGTTAGAAGACACCATCCACAAGATGAGATAATTAGAGACAAAAGAGTAGGAATGATGACATGAAGTAAGTTGAGAAACAACACATGTTTAGTTTGTGAATTTGAGCCTAAAACTATTAGAGATGCATTGGAAAATGATGAATGGATTAAGGCAATAAATGAAGAGATTGAGCAAATACAAAAAAATAAGACATGGACATTGGAACTGAGATCAAAACATAAAAATGTGATTGGAACCAAATGGATATTCAAAAACAAATTGAATGAGAATGGAGATGTGACAAGAAATAAAGAAAGACTAGTATGCAAAGGTTATGCACAAGAAGAGGGAATTGACTATGGAGAAACTTTTGCACCCGTTGCTAGATGTGAAGGGGTAAGAATACTACTAGCATATGTTGCTTACAAAGGATTTAAAGTTTATCATATGGATATTAAATCATCATTTCTAAATGGGATACTTGAGGAAGAGGTATACATTGAACAACCTGAAGGTTTCATTGATACTAATCAAAGGAATATGGTATGTAAGTTGCACAAAGCATTATATGGACTGAAACAAGCACCGAGAGCATGGTATGAAAGACTACATTATTATCTCATAAGTATTGGATTTGTTAGAAAAAGTGACAACATCAATTTGTATTTGAAATGTGAAACTGATGACAAGATTCTTATAGCTAACTTATTTGTTGATGATATCATATTTGGAGGACATGATAACTTATGCAAATCTTTTTTTGATGAAATGAGGAAAGAATTTAAAATGTCAATGTTTGGTGAGACAAAAAAAATTCTTGGATTGCAAATACTACAACGAAAGGAAGGCATATACATCACACAAAAAGTACATCAAAGAAGTATTGAAGACATTCGGTATGGAAGATTCAAAACTATTTGGTACACCTATGGTAACCGAAGGCAAGCTAACAAAGGATGAAAAATCAACTAAGGTAAATAAAACCTTGTATAGATCAATGATTGGTGAATTGAGGTATGATGTGCATAGTAGACCAAATATTGCACATGCGGTTGGAATTTTAGCTAGATTCTTTGGTAATCCTAAAGAATCACACATGACTATTGTGAAAATAATTTTGAGATACTTGAAGAACACTGAAAACTATGGTTTATGGTACAAGAAAGAAGGCAATTTTGAATTGAAAGTTTACACTGATGTTGATTGGGCTGGAAACATTGATGATAGAAAAAGCACCACTGGTGGAGCAATCTTTTTAGGAGAAAGATTGGTTACTTGGATAAGTAAGAAACATGGATGCATTTCTTAGTCCACTTCAGAAGCAAAATATGTTGTTGTTGTTGCTAATTGTTCAAATATTGCATGGATAAAGAAACTATTGGAAGGTATGAATCAAGAGATCACTGAATGTGTGATAATCTATTGTGAAAACACAAGTGCAATTGATATTTATAAGAATCCAGTGATGCATGTAAAGACAAAGCATATTTCTATTAAGTATCACTACTCAAGGGAACAAGTTCAAGAAAAGAAAGTCAGATTGGAGTATGTGAAATCACAAGAATAACTTGATGATATATTCACTAAACCTTTACTGAATGAGACATTTAAATACTTGAGGAGTAGAATAGGGGTTGATCCCCTGTCTAACAGACACTAAGGTGATATGAGCTTGCATCAACCTATACTTTATTAGAAGATCTAATTTTTTTGATGCATGATGTTCACACTTTGGGATTCCTAAGGTTGTGAAAGATGGAAGATAAGCTGAAACTACATATCAATACATGCAAGGTACTAGAATCTGAACCGAACAACAAAGACATTGATTTAGCTACTAAAGAGCTGATTATTTTCTTTTTGGCATTGTTGTCAAAGGGAGAGAGTTTACATGAAATATTCAGGAAAGATATAAAGGGAGAGAATGATTCAATGAAATATCTATCTATAGGGAGAGAGATTACATACATGGAGAGAACATTGATGTTGTGTAGTGATTAAACATATTAACTACATAATCTAGGGAGAGCTTACTGAGTTACAACATTTACATACAGAGTTGTAGATAGATGTTTGGTATTCTATGGCATATTTCATATTGTGTTGCCATCAATACCAAAGGGAGAGATTTTTATACTAAAACTGATTGAATATCTTAAGGGAGAGTTTGACAACTTATTAAATACTTCAAAAGGGAGAGACCGATGATCACCAAGTTGTTAGCTTGTGGTGACTGATCAGGAAAGTACTGTACACTTTTCCTCCTACCCTCGCTGGGGTTCGGGGCTAACATATTTTTGGCTAATTCTGGGCTGACATGTTGAAACTCATTCTAACCCTAAAGTAGAAAAATATTGTATAATATGGCTTAGGGTTAGGGTTTTCATAATGAATGGTTTTAGTACTTGTGGCAGAATTGAGCTGCAAGGGATTACGAATTGTAATCAGGTTGTAATAACTGGATAATAATAATATTGGACTCACTGTTGGTGGACATAGCCCAGGGATTGGGTGAGCCACGTTAAATCTTTGTGTCTTGTATTCTCTTATGTGTGGTTTATTTTTTTTGATATTGGTTATATTTGCATGTAATTTTTATTTCTATCTTGTTAATCCTAACAAGTGGTATCAGAGCGAGGTTGTTTTTCAGTTTCCTCTGCAGGAAGATCTCATGGTTTAGTGGGAGTCTCACAGTTGAGTGGGAGCAATGGTAGATGAGGGTAGGTTGAAGGTTGACAATTTTAATGGGTAGAACTTTTAGTTATATAAAATGAAAATGGAGGACTATCTCTATCAAAAGGATCTATGGCGGCCGTTGGAAGGAAAAGCCAAGAAACTGGCAAGCATTTCTGATGAGGACTGGGCTATTCTTGATAGAAAGGCCCTTGGTACTATTCAATTTTGCCTAGCACAATTAGTGGCATTCAATATTACATAAGCAATGATGACTAAAGATTTGATGAAAACCCTAGTGAAGTTGGATGAAAAGCCCTCCGCTTCAAATAAGGTATTTCTCATGAAGCATTTGTTTAATATGAAAATGGTGGAAGGTGGGTCAGTTGATGATCATTTAAATGATTTTAATATAGTTACCAATCATTTAAATTCAATCAATGTTATTTTTGATGAAGAAGTCAGGGCTCTCTTGATTTTGTTTTCTTTGCCTAAAAGCTGGAATGGCTTGGTAATGGTTATCAGTAACTCTGTTTCTGTTTCTAATACCCTAAAATTTGATGATGTTATTGGTGTTATTTTGAGTGAGGAAATTTGTAGGAAAACCTTAGGTGGATCCACATCAGGTAGTGTCTTAAATGCACAAAGTAGAGGTAGAACCAATGAGAGAGGAAACAATTCTGGAAATCGTGGGAAATCAAGAGGAAAATCAAAGGGAAAGAGGTCTGAATCCAAAGGGCCAAATGATTGCTAGTACTGTGGAAAACTAGGTCATAAGAAGAAAGGTTGCTGGTCTCGAAAGAATAAAGAAGGAGACAAACAAGAAGGTAAAAATGAGGAAAATGTGGTAATTAATAAACCTGAAGAGGATTCCTTGCTTCTTTCTTTAGAAAGTATTGATGATTCATGGGTTTTAGATTCTAGGGCTTCATTTCATGCTACACCCCATAGATGTTATTTTCTTGATTATGTCAAAGGGGATTTTGGGCTAGTTTATTTGGGAGATAATGAACCCTGTTAGATAGTTGGAAAGGGAAAAATTAAGATTAAATTGCAGAATGGGAATCATTGGCTACTACAAGAGGTAAGACATGTTCCAAGGTTGAGTAGGAATTTAATTTCAGTAGAGCAACTGGGTGATGAGGGTTGCACAATTACTTTTAATGATAGAAATTGGAAGGTTTCAAAAGGTTCCCCAGTAGTAGAAAAAGGTTTGAAAGTAGGCACCTTATATCTTTGTACATGTCATACTATTCCTACTTTAATTATTTCAAAAGATAATGAATGTTCAGGAATAGTGGCTGCAGTTGAGTAGGAAGAACATCAAACCATTGCTATAGATTCTGACACAACACTTTGGCACAATAGACTCGGTTACATGAGTGAAAATGGTATGAAATTACTTCATTCAAAGAAAGCTTTGCCTGGTCTGAAATGTGTCAATATGGATTTCTGTGAAAGTTGTGTTTATGGAAAACAAAAGAGAGTTAGTTTTGTAAAGAGTGGGAAGGAAAAGAAAAATGAGAGATTAGAGCTTGTGCATACAGATGTATGGGGACTAGCTCATGTATCTTCCATTGGTGGCTCTCTATATTATGTTACATTTATAGATGATGCAACAAGAAAAGTATGGATTTATTTCCTTAGACAAAAATCTGATGTATTTCAAACTTTTAAAAAATGGAAATGCTTGGTTGAGAATGAGACTGGTAAAAGGTTAAAATGTCTCAGATTTGATAATGGTGGTGAGTATTGTAGCACATAATTTGAAGATTATTGTTCCTCTAATGGTATTCATAGGCAGAAAATTGTACCAAGGACTCCACAAGAAAAATGGAGTGGCTAAAAGCATAATAAGACAATAATGGAGTGTGGAAGGAGTATGAGGTTGCATGCTAGGCTGCCCTTAAACATGTGGGTAGAGGATGTAAACATTGTAGTTTATTTAATCAATAGAGGCCCCTCTACTCCTTTGGACTATGGTATTCCAGAGGAAGCATGGAGTGGTAAGAAGGTGAGTTATTCTTTTTTCAAAACCTTCAGTTGTGAAACTTTTTCACTTATAGATTTTGAAAATAGAACCAAGCCGGAAGCTAAGTCAAAGAAATGTGTATTTTTTGGATATGGCATTGATGAATTTGGTTATAGGCTTTGAGATTTTGAAAATCTTAAAATTGTAAGAAGTAAGGATGTCATATTTAATGAGAAAGTATTGTACAAAGATCTGTTGCAATAGCATGAGAAGAAAGAAAATGATTATGTAGTACTGGATGATACTCCAAAAGATGATGTTCCAGTAGACACTTATGATCCGCAACAATAGCAACAACAAATACCACACACCCCAGTGAATGTTAGATGGTCAACTCAGTAGACCTCCTGAAAGATTTTCTCCCTCTTTGTATTCTATTTTGTTAATAGATGTTGGTGAACCTGAATGTTATAATGAAGCTGTACAGGTGGATACAAAGATTCAATGGGAGTTTGCAATGACAGAGGAAATGTACTCCTTGCTGAAAAATCACACTTGGGATTTATGAAAGTTACCTGCAGGTAAAAGGTCTTAACAAAATAAATGGGTTTATAGGCTGAAAGAAGAGGATGGAGATAAGAAAAGGTTTAAAGCTAGGTTAGTTGTAAAAGGATTTGCATAGAAAAAGGGCATTGATTTTGATGAGAGATTTTTTCCAGTTGTTAAAATGACTTCTATTCGTACTATTTTAAGTATTGTGGTTGCTGAAGATTTTCATTTAGAGTAGCTTGATGTTAAAATAACTTTTGTTCATGGTGATTTGGATGAAGAAATATATATGGTACAACCACAAGGATTTGAGGTCAAGGGTAAGGAGAGTTTGGTGTGCAAATTGCAAAAGAGTTTATATGTCTTGAAGTAAGCACCTCAGCAATGGTATATTAAATTTTACACTTTTATGAATGTGCATGGATACACCCAGTTTCATTCTAACCATTATGTTTACTTTAAGAGGTTGGCTGATGATAGCTACATTATTTTATGTTTATATGTTGATGATATGCTTGTAGCTGGGTCTAACATGGATCACATTAAGGGGTTAAAATAACAGTTAGCACATTCATTTTCTATGAAGGATTTGGGGGTAGAAAAAAAAATCCTTGCTATGAAAACTTGCAGAGATAGGAAAAATAGGAAGTTGACTTTATCTCAGGATGATTATATTGAGAAGTTGTTGCAACGTTTCTTTATGGAGAATGCTAAAGCTGTCAGCATACCTTTGCCTAGTCATTTGAAATTGACAAAGGATGTGTCCTAAGACATCAGAAGAGGAGGCTAAAATTTCTAAGGTACCTTATGCTTTAGCTGTAGGGAGCTTAATGTATGCTATGGTATGTACTAGGCCAGATATTGCACATGCAGTGGGAGTCGTTAGTCGATATATGAGTCACCCTAGTATTGAGCATTGAAATGCAGTCAAATGGATTCTCAGATATTTCAAAGGTACATCCAGTAAGTGTTTACACTTTGTGGGGATCTACTTGTTGGCAAGTTGGCTATACTAGTGTATATGACTTAGTATAGTGTTTTCATTATGACAAAAAGGTCATATAGTAGTTTGGAGTTAGCGCACTTGATGAGAAGATCAGAAATTGGTTAAGTGTTGAAGACTGGATAGTGTACAGAGTACCTGAAGCTTAGAGCATCAGTGCACATGCGTAAAACTGAGTTATGGTGTGCGCCCTAGAAGATAAGTTGGTTGGACTATATTCATGCTTAATCTATGAGTGCATGATCAGATATACAAGTATGACAAAGTTACAGACAGTTGAAGTTACAAAGCCAGTGTGTGCCAGAGAAGAGCAGAGTAAGCAAGCCGATTGTTAGCATTTTGATTTGTGGTTATAATCTAATGGTGTAAAGGCTATACACCTATTGTAATTAGGTTTCCAACATATAAATATCTTTTTTTGTAAACACACTTGAGCCAATTCAATTGGAAGCATTGTATGTAATCAATTTAAGGGACGACCTAGTTATTTGTTTTGTATGTGCATATAAATATGAGTTACGCCCATTGTCATTAGTATGAAAGTTGATATATATTTGTGATAAGAAGAGAAGAAGTGTGTGAAGAGACTATAATATTTATTAGAGCTTTGCAAGAGGTCAAATCATCAGCACATCAAAGGAACTGATCTGACAAGAAGTATCATAGTGACAATTCATCCAGTAGATATAGTGTGTATCTGAGATCAGAAGGTTGTAGCCTTCACCACTTGAGCAGTGAGCTCTAGGACAGTGCGTCCACACCCCTAATAGGGTCTGACCCTTCACAAGGTCTACTATACTTAATGCATTGTAAAGCAACTCCTAATAGGGTTAAGGATCTTCTAATAAGGATCATAAAACACTAGTATAGAATATTAGTGGGTGTCAATTCCCACATGGGTTTTTACCTATTTGGGTTTCCTTGTAACCATATTGGTGTTATGTGTTGATTTCATGTTTCATGTTTATGTGGATGTTCATTTTAGTGCTTAAGTATTTAAGTTCAGTTTAAAGATTAAGACAAAATATAAAATACAATGAACACTGATTCACCCCCCCCGCCCATCTTAGTGTTCCCATTCCTAATAATTGGTATCAGAGCTCCGGTCCTCAGAAAAGAAGTTTAACCACTTGAGGAGATCATGGACAAAGAATAAATGAAACATCTAAAAAGAAATCTTGAATCTTCTCTTGAAGACCTGGGCAAATCTAAAAGAGAAATTGAAGAACTAAAGGAATATCTCAGTGATGCTCAGTTAGTCATCAAAAGGCTAAGAAAGGATTTGAAAGCTCTACCAGTGATCTAGGGATAATGGTCAAGAAGGTGAATGAAGAAAATACATCATTGAAAGAATAGCTTGAATAATTTGATGATAAGCTGATTAACAATCAGGAAGTCTATGAAGAACAGGTCAAAGAGAACCTTCAACTCAATGAATAATTAAGGAAAGAAAACATGGAAATCTTGGAGCTAAGGAACAACAAAGAAATCTTGGAATCTAAATTAAAAGATGCTAAGAATCACATTGATAAATTACACACCAGTTCTGATTTGATAGAATCTCAGTTGTATGCAAGAAGAGCTAAAGGAGATACCAGCTGCATTGGATACAATGAACTACAAAATTAGATTGACAACATGTGAGCAAGAATGAAAGCACCAGAAGACACCTTAGATGCTAAGGAGACCATAAGTCAAACTAAGGATCATATTGAACCACCTAATAATGAGCGCAAGCTAGTAGACCACACTTGTTATGCATGTAACAAGCATGGACACATAGCAAGGAACTATACAGAGGTAAGACCTTTTGATGGTTACTATTATTCATGCAATAAATTTGGTCATAGAGCTATGAATTGCAAGACAAGTTAGAACAACAGGACTCAATATAATCAAAGAAATCAAAATCAATCAAATGTAAGAAGTTCTCAGAATGTTACATGTCAAATATGTAACTATAATGGTCACTGAGCTAGATAATGTAAAATGGTGACTCATGTCAATGCACCGAGGAATATAAGACCTCCAATCATTTGTCACTCTTGTGACAAGGCTTGACACATCTCAAATTTTTGTAGATCAGGGACACAAGGTCAGGAAAACCCTAAAAATCCTAAAGAACTAGTATTGGATCCCGAAGGAGAAGTCAATTTTGTGAAAGCTTCAGAAGATGAAAGCTTGATTTGGTCAAAAGAAAAGAAGGACAAGGTTGATGAGTGTGTATTGGATACATCCACAGTGGATGCACCCTCTACATCTGGATGAATGGCCCTCAGGGTCATAGGGGGAGCTAATTTATCTCTATCCCCTTGCGTGGCTGGTATACTCACTCTTAGAGTATGTGCCTTTGGACTTAAGCTTTTGGAGACTAGTAGAACCTATGTGCAAGAGCACACTAGCTGATTGTTTGCAGAATGAAAGATAGAAATTTTCAAGTAATAGCCTGGTTTACGCAACAAGCATTAATGGAAGATTTTCTACTTTAAAGTACACAGAAGTTTTTAAATCTCTCATTGCATTTGAATTCAGAGTGATTGGAAAGTAGAAGAGTCCTAGCAGTTGATTGAGAAGGATTGCAGTTTAATTCATCAAGTGACTTGCTATGCATTTGATCAATTGGGGAAACCCTATTTCATCGCACTGATTCAGAATCTATTGGAAACCTTTGAGAAAGCATTATACAAGTAAGTAATGGCTACTACTATAGTATTTGATATTACAGAGAAGAAAACATATTTATTTATGAGGCACCTGTTCAAATCCACTCTAGATGACCTAGAAGGGGCATTCTCTCGCACGCCTATGGGTGTTATGCATGTTGAGGATATTAGGGAATACATTCACTGTAAGAAAGAACCAGTAGGATTGGATATATTAAGAGTGCACATGGAAACTATGTTGAAACCAGACAAAACCTTCATGGATGAGTATGCACAGTGGAATAATCACCCTATAGTGGAATATGCTACGACATATGAGTTCTATGAATCAGACTTGATCAAGTAGCAAAGTTTTATGAGAAATTCAGTGAGATTGAAAAATTGGAGATACATGGAATGATTGTCAAACACATGTTGAATTTTAAGAAGACAGTCCTAGAACTGAAAACCACAATTCCTGATAATGTGTGGAACATCTTGGAGTTCCTAAAAAGACAATCCATTGAAGAAGCTCTGAGAATAAGAGAAAAGATATTAGATGAGAGTGTGCTAGTATGTTCTCTAGAGGATAAATCTCTATTATTAGATCTAGTAAAACCACATCTTAGAACCAAGTCTAGGACCCTGCACATAATGGACAAGAATTATGATTTGGTTGCTAAAGAATCAGAGAAGGCATTTGAGAAGGTCTTCATGAATAGGCACATGTATCAGGATACTGTGCCCACGGTTCAAGTTCCCATAATGGTTACAAAAGAATCAGAGACTACTAATGTACCTATGATAGGTCCTTAGGACTCATCACCTATAGTTGAAACAATATCAGAGGAAGAGAAGACTGTGCCCATGATAGAGACACCTAAGGATGATTCAATCTTCATTGACAATGTAAAAGTTACTATGGCGGCCACATATATGCATCTGGACAAGTTTGAAGAGGCATTTGTAAGCACTCAAGAGGTTGAAAACTTATGTAGTAACACTCCTATTCATCAAGAAGAAATATTGATTGAAGATATAATAGATGAAAAAGAAGACGAAAAGAAAGAAGAAGAAAAGATGGAAGAAAAGAAAGAAGGGAAAGAAATAGAAAAAGAAGAAGAAAAGAAAGAAGAAAAAATAGAAAAAGAAGCAGAAAAACAAAAAGAAGTAGAGAGAAAAGAAAATGAACCATCAGTTGAAATAATCAAGGTAAATCAAGAAGTGATGGATAGCACTCCTATCACTCCCTCAACGGCATTATTGTCAAGTTTGACACCTGACACAACCAGTTTGGACTCTTGGGGAGAAGAAGACCTAATCAAGTTCATCACCTTAGCTATGGAGAAATCTAAGGATAAAAAAGTGATGAGAAATCCCCTCCTTGTAGAATTAGTAACCATCCTAAACAATTTGTTACCAATAGACAAGAAAGTGTCCAAGGTACACTCCATTGATGATGTAAGTGCAGTCATTTCACAGTTCAAGAATTATTTCTCTAGCCTGGAAGAATCTACATCCCTAGTTGTAGAAGAGAAATATTTGAAGAAGAGGCTTAGTGAATTGGTTAGCAACTATGCACTTGACTTGAGCTCACTAAAGGTTGGTCAAGCATCCTTGAAGGAGTTTACAGCAAAAGGCAGAAAGATTATTGTTGATTGTATGAACCAAGACAAGCTAACTAGTGATTTGTACAAAAAGATACAAGAGCCTGAAGCTATGATAGAAAACATAAGAAAATCAGTGGAAGATCCATCATTTGATGTGAACATGTGCAATAATGTCTACCAAGGATAGATAGATAAGATTGAGAAGGCAGAAAAGGAGATGTCCAAAATAAGGGCTAGGTAGACTCAGCTAAGGAATGCTCTTGCGCCCTCATTAGACATACATAATCATAATATCAAGGAGATCAATGCCACCATGGTGACATATGATCAAGGTCCTAGCATAGATTTGGAGAAGATGGAGAAGCTACAGTATGCATTATGCGCCCATCTACATATTGTAAATTCACTGATCACATTTTGGAAGAAGGAGATTCAAAACCTGCAGATAGCATATCCAGATGTTCTCTCACAGTAAGTAATTGTATATATAGTTTTGAAGCACCTTTTTCATTAATATCAAAGGGGGTGTATGTATAGAATGTGGATATAAGATAGAAAATTATGTATAAGGGAGATATAAGACAAAAGTTTTTTGTATTAAGGAACAATTAGCAACTTGGTCATATTTCTTTGTTGCCATCAATGACAAAGGGGGAGATTATTGGAAAGTTGGCTATACTAGTGTATATGACTTAGTATAGTGTTTTCATTATGGCAACAAATTCATATAGTAGTTTGGAGTCAACGCACTTGATGAGAAGATCAAAAATTGGTTAAGTGTTGAAGACTGGACAGTGTACAGAGTCCCTGAAGCTCAGAGCATTAGCGCACGTGCGTACGACCAAGTTATGGTGTGCACCCTAGAAGATAAGTTGGTTAGAATATATTCATGCTTAATATATGAGCACATGATCAGATATGCATGTATGAAAAAGTTACAGACAATTGAAGTTACACAGCCAGTGTGTGCTAGAGAAGAGCAGATTAAGAAAGCCGACTATTAGCATTTTGATTTGTAGTTATAATCTAATGTTGTGAAGGCTATGCACCTATTTTAATTAGTTTGTTGAAATATAAATATGTTTATTTGTAAACACGCTTGAGCCAATTCAATTCAAAGTGCTGTATGTAATCGATTTAAGGGCCGACCTAGTTATTTGTTTTGTATGTGCATATAAATATGAGATGCGCCCATTGTAATTAGTATGGAACTTTATATAGATTTGTGATAAGAAGAGCAGAAGTGTGTGAAGAGACTATAAGATGTATTAGAGCTTTGTAAGAGGTCAAAGCATCAACACATAAAAGGAACTGATCTGACAAGCAATGTCACAGTGACAATTCATCCAATAGATATAGTGTGTATCTGAGATCAGAAGGTTGTAGCCTTCACCACTTGAGTAGTGAGCTCTAGAACAATGCGTCCACACCCCTAACAGGGTTTATTGTAAAAGACTCCTAGTAGGGTCCAACCCTTGACAAGGTCTACTATACTTAATGCATTGTAAAGAAACTCCTAACATGGTTAAGGATCTTCTAACAAGGATCATAAAACACTAGTACAGAATATTAGTGGGTGTCAATTCCCACATGGGTTTTTACCTATTTGGGTTTCCCTATAACCATATTGGTGTTATGTTTTGATTTCATGTTTCATGTTTATGTGTATGTTCATTTCAATACTTAAGTATTTAAGTTCATTTTGAAGATTAAGACAAAAGATAAAATATAGCGAACACTGATTCACCCCCCCCCCCCCCCTCTCAATGCTTCTATTCCTAACACTACTACTATTGTACAAGGCTATGTTGACTCAGATTTGGCAAGAGATATAGATAGTAGGTAGAGTACTATAGGCTATGTATTTACTATTGGTGGGACAATAGTGAGTTGGATTTCTCAACTACAAAAGGTGGTTTCTTTATCCACTACAGAGGTAGAGTATGTTGCTACTATAGAGGCAGCCAAGGAGATGATATGGCTTCAATTCTTCATGGAAGAATTGGGACATCCACAGATGGATAATTTTTTGCATAAAAATAGCCAAAGTGTCATTCATCTTGTGAAGAATTCTTCTTTGCACTCAAAGACAAAACACATACAGTTGCGGTACCATTTCATTCGGTCAGTTTTGGATGACGAAAAGTTAAAGCTAGGAAAGATACATATATATGATAATATAGCAGATATGTTTACAAAGGTAGTAACAAGGGAGAATTTAAACTCATTTTTAGCTTCATTTGGTCTTCTAGAATAAACATAATAAAGGAACAACTGAGTCCAGGGTGGTTTGATCCAGTGGGAGCCTCATATGGTAGTAGTTTTGCTACATGATCAATCTCCAAGTGGGACGTTTCTTAGTGTGGATCCTGATCAGTCACCAAGTGGGAGATTTTTAGCTTGTGGTGACTGATCAGGAAAGTACTGTACACTTTTCCTCCTACCCCCGTCGGGGTTCAGGGCCAAAATGTTGTAACTCATTCTAACCCTAAAGCGGTAAAATATTGTATAATATGGCTTAGGGTTAGGGTTTTCATAATGAATGGTTTTAGTACTTGTAGTAGAATTGAGCTACAAGGGATTATGGATTGTAATTAGGTTGCAATCAATAGATAATAATAATATTGGACTTGCTATTGGTGGACATAGCCCAGGGATTGGGCAAACCACGTTAAATATTTGTGTCTTGTGTTCTCTTCTGTGTAGTTTATTATTTTCTGATATTGGTTATATTTGCATGTAACTATTATTTTTGTCTTATTAATCCTACACAAGCTACTAAGGTCTATGTGACACATTAAATCAGTTATTATATTGTCATTGATGTCAACTAGTTTTGACTGTACTTATCATGATAGTTACAAACATTTGAAGAATGAAATAATGGTGAAGGAATGAGTTATTTACATAAAGATGAGATGTATGAGAAAGATATGGATATGGTATTCATTGGGTAACTTATTGATGATTCTATGACATTATGTTAGTGATTTGATTGTATTGCATAATTCTGTTATGGATTGAAGATAAAGAATGAACAAGTTTATGTGATCGGTAAATGAAGAACTTTGTATATACCAAGTTGAAATAGTATACACCGAGCAAGTGTAGTTTATACTGAGTATAGTGTTAACTGAGTTACAATTCATTGACACATCCCAATATTGACCGAGTGAAAGAAATAAATGGAACATATGATTGCTAACTAAGGATGATGAACTGGACAAATATGGATGATTCTGAGGTTAAAGATAAAGTTTGTTATGATGATCAAATGGCTGATAAAATTCAAGGATGATCAGATGATCTAGAATGAAACATGTTATAGACACAAGTTTCGAGGAAGGTTGAAGCAAAAAAATCAATGGTGAAGATTAAGAGGCAAAATCTATGGATGAGAAGAAATGGTTTATTATGTCTATAAAAGGAGACAAGATATTCATAATTAATTTTGGAATGCGCATGAGAAGATTGCATTCATGTGAAGCTGGTCAGACAGGTTAAAGATAGAACTGAGAAAATATGTAGACAACACCGAGTGTCAGAGAAAGGAATTAACCGAGCAGAACAGAGTTGGAGGATACAAAGAAATTGAATTGAGTATATTGTCCAAAGGTATTTTGAGCTTAGCATAGATCTGAAAATCTACAAAAGAAAGTTTTATTTGAATCAGATCATTTACTATTGCATTCTAACCATTTCTACAGATAAATATCTTAACCAAGTGGAACTTAACAGTCTTTATATTTCATTATGACATTCAATGAATGTTGCTTATTTTCATGTTGACCCCATAGTGAATGTTTGGTCACGAAGAACTATTAGTGATAAATCCTCTAACCAGGTCACACCATACAGTGTGTTATTGCACCCTTTAACAAGGTTGGGTCTTAATCGAGCTCACTTCATAAGAGTGAGATTATTTTTGGCTACCGGTCCCAGGTGGTTTTTCCCCTAACAAGGTTTCCATGTTAAAAATCAAAGTGTTATATGTGTATGGATGTGATGATTTGTTATTTTTCTTTATAGATTATAATTACTAGTTTGATCGGTATATACACTGGTTAATTTAATGGTATTTGGTTAATGAACACAAAGGCACAGTTAAAGTTTTACCAAGTTGAGTAATTGATTTGAAAGAATTGTTTTATACATCTGGGAGTATTTGGGACTATAGGATAACTAGACTTAACTAATTCACCCCCCCTCTTAGCTATCTAACAACCAATGCTACAATCTCAAACTAAAGAAAGGAGTAGAAAGGTGAATGTTAAGGTCAAGCATGGAATCAAACTAATTTTGAGGAAGAGGAAAAAAATTAAGCCAGATCTTCATGGGATGCTAGAGATGAACAAAATATGATCACTCTACAACTAAGAGGATGCTGATGTCCTCAGCCATAGGCTGACTAACAAAGCTTTCAATGCGCCCCCTATATCCTATGTTTTCCCTAACTAGATGGCTATGCATTCTCCTGGGAAGATTGAAGGTCTGCAACCAAAGACCTTCAAACAAGCGCTCACTGAAGAGTTCGTTATCCCACCAGAAGCCAGATTCATGCTTGATGGAGACCTGCCCATGAAAGGAACCGGTGGAGCCATCACTGGAGGTGAGGATTTGATGTCTTCTAATGTTTGTGTTGTTAAAACTAATGCCCAGATGGCCCTAGTTATTGATAAGGAAAAAGAATCTCTAAGGAACTCTGCGATTTTCTTGGCCGCTTAGGATACTAACAAGCTTCCTTCTAGAACTTTTTTAAATGATTGGCTGCATAATGTATGGGGTAAAAATTATGGCTTTCATTTTTCTTTTCTGCGCATGATTCAGAAAGGTCTTTTTATCATATTCCTCAAAAACCCTGATTCGCAGAAAGATATTTTAGCAAGATATTTTTGGCAAATTGGTTCAGCCAATTTTTGAGCCCTTCCTTGGTCACCGGATGCTATTCACAATGAGGTGCTTGCCTTATCAAGCCCAAGGTGGATTACCCTCTAAAGTGTCCCCCCTTACTTATGGAATATGATCCCTCAAGCCCTAGAGCCCTTCAACTCAGTGACTCATGTGGATAGAACTGATGTTCTTCTTCCCCACACGGATGCTAGAATTCTTATCAATATCAACCCCGGTATTGATCTCCCATGAGGAATAAGATTCAAACTTGGAGATACCTACCATTTTTGCCCTATTTCCTTTCTAGGAGGACTCAATTCCTGTTTCCTGTGCAGAAGGGAAGGCCACAGAAGGCAAGATTGTCCCCTAATTCATAAAAAGAACCCTAACCCAAGACCCATTAATGGCAAGAACCCTAATCCTAAGGCTGGTAAGGGTAGAAAACTTCCAAACTTTAAAGATCATTTGAACCCTGATAAAAATCTTAAGGTACCTGTCCCCCAGACTTCGGATGATCTTGCTAATAAATTGGAGTCTCTCAAAGAGGCGTTTAATAATAACTCTGAATGCATACCTCCCCCAAACCCAGACTTTGGAGTTATTGCTAAATTACCTACTATTGAAAACTTAGACTTTGGCCTAAATGTGAAGGACTTAGACCCCTAGACACGTAAACCTAATGCTCAACAAATTATCCTCAGTAAAATCAAGAGAATTGCAGCCAGTAGAAGAAAAGACCCTAAGGCTTCTCAAGTTGAGTTTAAAGAAAATAATTTTTGAGAAAACTAGTCATCTGATGCTCTAGTGGCCATCAGAGAAACTTATGAAAAGGAAGAGAGACTTAATAACTTCTCTCTCACTATCATTCCAGCATCCCAATTTCCAATGGATCCCTCCTGATCCCCATCTCCCCCAACTAAGGAGGATGATCCTGGTTCCTATAGACTCCCCTCTCCCTCCACCGAGTTACCTAAGGATGACTTGGAAGAAGGTGAAGTCATTGGGATGGAGGTAGTTTCTAATAGTGTTGCCCAAGGAGAGCCTCAGGAATTCATCTTTCAAGCTAAAAAGAAATCCAAGAAACCAGTGGACAGACAGCCAGATTTGGATGGTAAGATAGATATGGCTATGCAGCAGGAAGATGATGGATCCCCCCCTATTAAGAAGAAAAGAGGTAGGCCTCCTAACCTCACTTCTACCATCAAGCCTTTGAAAATCCAAAAGAGGCCCCTACCTAATTGTTTCAAAAGCTTTAAAGCTCCTATGGATCAAGATCCACAAGGAACAAATAGAGTTTAAACTGGCATCTTGGAATGTGAGGGGACTAGAATCCCCTGATAGAAAATATGTAGTAAAAAGATTCATTAGGATGCAAAAAGGATTTGACTTCCTTCTGCTACAAGAGATTAAGGCGGTAGGTTTTTCTTTAGAAGTAGCTCTTAAGTGTATCTAGCCAGATGCCAGAAGTATATTCACCCAACATCCTAGAGGAAAAGGAGGGAGTGCCATCCTTATTCATCCCAAGTGGGAAAATCATATCTTCAGATGGGGCTCATCCCCATGCAACAGGGCAGTGTGGGTGAGCTGTAAAGATGGAGATACAAAATTTGGAGTATGTTCAATCTATGCAACAAATGATCATTATAACAGGACCCAACTATGGGAATGGTTAAGTAACTTGAAAGATATTCCTTGGGTTGTAGCAAGAGATTTCAATATGATTGAATCTCCCCAAGACAAAGGAGGAGGGACTAAGATGCAGTGGAGGTAATGAAAGATTCTATTGGTCTAAAATGATCAGTAAACTTAAACTTTTTGACCCATTGGCAAGAAAGAAGAAAGAGCATGTAGGTATATGGCATACCTGGTCCAACTATCAAAAGGAGAATAGGAGGATTTACTACAGGTTAGATAGAATCTATGCCAATAGAGAGTTCTTCAATTTTAGAAAAGAATTTGGAGGGAGTGTCAAAGTGATTCCCTATTCCCTATCGGATCATCATCCAATCTTTGCTACTTTATTTCAATTAGGTAGTTGCCCTAAGGCAAGAAGAGGTGGAAAGTCATTTTCTCTGAACACTTCCTTGTTAAAGATAGGGGAAATCTGAGATGCCTCTCGGCTGATTAGAGATTTCAATCACTATACAGCTAAACACCAAAGTGAAATTGACTATTGGAATCAATGCACCTATAGTTGGAAAACTCTGTTTCAAGTGATTGGAAGAAAAAGAGCTAAAGATGATAGGGGAGCTGAAGCAGAGTTGCAAAAAGATCTTTATAATGTAGAGTTGAGGAGTCAGAATTGTCCTGAGGATGAGGAAGCAAGTGAGTTGCTAGCATTGACTAGGGATTCTCTGAGGAGATTGTAGCAATATAAGATAAACGGTGCCAAAGTCAAGGCCAGAATCAATTGGATCAAGGAAGGAGACAAAGGTGCCAAATTCTTCTTCCAACTGCTTAAGACTAAAGAAGCTAAGAAAAACATCAGTCATATTTTCCATAATGGGGATACCCTGTCTTCCCAAAAGGACATTCTACATGCCTTTACAGGATACTACTCCAATCTATTTACTTTGGAAGACTCAGGCTCAAGTAGGAAGGAGATGAGAGACAAGATAAAAAATATTATTCCACCCTCTCTCTCAGAAGGGGATTCAATTGCCCTGAGCAGACCCTTAAGTGTTGAAGAGATAATTAATGCCATTGAACATATGGACAATGATAAAGCCCTAGGGCCTGATGGACTACCGGTTGAATTCTACAAGAGTAACTTAGAATGGATTGCTCAGGATCTCCTATCAGTATACAATGAGGTGATTGATAAAGGCAACCTAGGGGAAGAGATTAATATTGGGTGCATTAAACTAATCCCCAAGGAAGGAGACAAGACCTTGTTTAAGAATTGGAGACCAATAACTCTGTTAAATGTCTCTTATAAAATCATGGCTAAAGTTTTTGCTAGAAGACTGGTAGATATCCTCCCGAAGATTATCAGTCCCTCCCAAATTGGGTTTGTTAAAGGGAGGTACATACTAGAGAATCTTATCACCTACTGGGAAACTATGGATTGGGCAAGAGCTAGTGGGCAACAGGCTAGCATGCTACTGATTGACTATGATAGAATTGAGTGGCAATTCATTATATCCATGTTGGAATCCATGGGGTTTCCTAAAGAATATTGCAAGATGGTCTGGACTCTAATTAATGGAGCCACAACTATGGTGGAAGTAAATGGAGAGAAATCTTCCCCATTCCAACTTACCAGATCAATTATACAAGGATTCCCACTGGCACCTACACTATTTGTTATTGCTATTTAATCCCTACACCATATTCTAAGAGACAATACTCTCTCCCCAAGAGTCAAGGGGATTGAACTTCCTAATGGAGAAGAAATTATTAACATACAGTTTGTGGATGATACAACCCTTATGGTGGAAATGAATGAAATTAACTTCAAACATCTTATGTATAAGTTGGATATATTCTGCTTAGCCTCAGGCAGCAAGGTGTCCATTGCCAAATCAACTCTTTTGGGCTAGGAAAACTCCCCTCCAAAATGGTGTAATCAGTTTGGCTTCACCTGGGGAGGCCCACTCCACCAAGTGAGATATCTTGGGATCCCATTCTTAGTCAAACCAGATCTTAGATGTATGTGGAATTGGGTGAAGGATAAAATTGATATGAAATTGAAGAAATGGGATAATAGATATTTGTCTCTGGTAGGAAGGATTCAAGTTTGTTAGAAAGTCCTGGCAGCATATCCCATTTATTACTCATCAGCCTGGCTTTTTAATCCGGGTCAAATTGGGTACATACAGAAGGCTATCAGAAATTACCTTTGGTTAGATGGTAAAGGTAACAAGAAGGCTCATGCTGTGAGATGGGATTGGTGTATAAGATCTAAGGAACAAGGGGGACTTGGATTGAAAGACTTAAGATGGCAAGGAATTGCCTTGGCAGTTAAGTGGGTGGTCAAGGCTGCACAGGGGTTAGAACCATGGAAAATTTTGGTAAGGCACAATATCACTAAAGGCGCTCCTTCCTAGGCCAGACATTGGAAAAACCTTCCTTTTATTGACTTATTGATAGGGAGATTCAAAGTATCAGTGGCAGGGTCTGAAGTGTTTCAATCTATTTGGAGGGGATGGGAGGAAGTTAGGAGATGCCTAGCTAATACTAATCTCTTGGACCATTCGCTCAACATATGTGGAGAAAGATCTATATGCTGGAACCTATTTAAAGGTAGCAAACCACTAGCTCTTTTGTAAGGATGCTCAGCAAAAAATTGGAATGCCCGAGGAGTCAGTTATTTTGTGAACATCATTAAGGAGGAGAAATTGTTGACTTGGAATGAGCTGTCTGACATATATGATTTCCCCCCTTTGCATTGGAGAATATACTCCATGCTGAGAGATGCTTGTTCACCCCTCAACCTTCCCAAAGATACCCCTGTGGATTCAGACAGGGCTAGAATTATCAAATGGATGGATGGTACCCCTCTAATGTAGACTAAAGCCAAGACTACCTATGCAATGCTCACTAGCTCAGATGATATCTTTGAACATCTTAATACCAAATGGCACCTTAACCTTGACCCCAGCTTTTGGATTAAAACTCTTTCTAAGCTTTGGCACACCCCAGCTGAACCTAAGATCCTCTACTTTCTATGGCATCGCCTTCTGCATAGGTTACCAGTCAAAGACCCCTCTGGTGTTCCATTCCCCTGCTCCTTCTACTCTGAACCTAAGACCATTCCTCATATCTTTTTTGACTGTCAGTTTGCTGTCGGACTGTGGAACCTTTTCGGATTGATGCAAGGTTGTAACTTTAATGTTTTCAATGTTATTTCTGGCACCCTACCAGGACTAAGGAAGGGCTTTAATCAATTTTGGGCTTCTCTTTCCTATCATATTCTATGGCATATCTGGAAAATTAGGAATGACAATACATTCAATACTAGGCATTGTTTTCTCACTGAGTCTCTACGGAGGTTCATCATCTATAATGTCTCCTTACAGGTTACCATGGTAATGCAGGTGAAAGAGACCAAAGCACTAAAGGTCATAAGAAATGTTTGAGAGGTTCTAGACATGAACCAGGTTGCTTACAATATGAACACAAAGGCAGACATTGAGTTTTACTTTGACATTACCATCAGGCAGATGCTGAAGCAGCTCAAGGATCAAAAAAAGATAGAACCTCGACGTGACACAGTTATTATAGGGGAAGATGTAACTGGGCATAATGCAGGAACAAGATCTATTCAAGAAGCCACAGAGATTAATCAACAGGTGTCTGTTGAAGTTGCAGAGCAAGGGGATTCAAGCAGTGAACAATATGGAGCAGTAGCAGAAGTTCACCGGACTGAATATCAACCTACTAGAATGGAACCTATCTATGTTCCTCCGGTAGCTGTTCTTCCCCCATTGCCATGGGAGGCCTACTTCTCCAATCCTTACAACATTATCCTTCATGGTGACCTATGTCTTAAATGGGCTGACCACCAAATGCCATGGATAGCCTGGTTCCCCAGATAATAGAACTTTATAGTTATGGTTAATTTTGACAGGTTATTATGCTCTCGTAGGCAATTTTGTATCTTTAATAGTTTATTCAGCGTATAAGTGGAATATGTAATTTTGTAAGAATATCATGACCAGAACTTTCATGTAATTATCTTTCTTGTTAATATAAATTATGCTTAATAGAAAAAAACTAATTTTGACCCATAAATTGAATTAGAACAATTTCTTGTTATACTAACAAAAAAAAACTTCAAAATAGAAAAATAAAGACTTGGAGAAAGGATTAGAACATAAGCCAAAGACACCTACTATGTATGTGCAAAGAGACCATTTAGAGGAACATTTCATAGGAGATAAGGATAAATCTATTCAAACAAGGAGAGGGTTAGCTAGATATGGGAACTTGTACCTAGACCAGTGGAAAAAAATATAATTGGAACAAAATGGCCATTTAGGAATAAACTAAATGAAGATGTACAAGTTACTAGAAATAAAGAAAGGTTGGTCTGCAAAGGTTATACTCAAGTTGAAGGAATAGACTTTGAAGACAAATTTTCCACTACAACTAGAATGGAAGCCATTAAAATGTTTTTAGCTTTCGTTATTCAAAAAAATTTAAAATTCTATTAGATGGATGTTAAATCTCCATTTTTTAATGGATAACTAGAGGAAGAAGTCTATGTAGACCATGCTCATAATGGTCAACTTACCAAACCCTTAATATTTCTCTAATCATGGTTTCCTTATACACCTCCCCAAGAAATTAATATGGGCTAACTGAAGAATCTCGTTCCACTGCCATGTACTATCACTGTGCACCCCTAGTATAACTCCACCAAAAGAACTCCAAAAATATCCACCAACATGATGCATTTCCTAATCGATCATAATTTTTTAGAAACAAGAGTAGGGTCCACCTTCATGTGCATTCATTAGCACATTTCCACTTCATAAGTAAACCTTGAGGAAATATTTCTCAATCAATAAAATATTGACATGGGGAGGTAAAAAGAAAAAAGAAAGGTAATTGCAACCCCAAACTAGCACCTAGCCACCATGAATTCCAATAAAGAAAATCTTTGTGATGGCACCTTCAAGATTTTGAAAGATTTTAAGTTAGCCATTTTTAAATTTTGCAAAGGCAAGAAAATGCACCTCCTGAAAACTATTTGGATAAGCTTAGTTTGAGGGATGCTAGTTTAAAATTTGTTGGATTTCATGAGCAACCACTTCGGGAATATGTTGGACACCTTTCATTTAAGCTCATGTATCCATCTGTAATCGCTTACAGTTAGTTCTGGCCTATTTTTTATGCACCTACTTTTAGGGGTTTGCACAAATATGCATGTTGCATGTTTCTAGAAAATCCACGTGGCCTACTTAGAGGCCTATATATTTTTCCCAGTAGGCATTCATGTTGAAAAATCCATTTCCCTATACTATTATCATGAGAAATAACTCACATTTCCATTTTAAGCCTCCAATGAATCCATTTGATAGGCTTTTCAGGTCAATTCCAAAAGCAACTTATGCAGATTTTATGCATATTCATTGTCACATATGTAAACTAGTCACTTTTGGAGAGGTATAAATTTCAACATGCTAGTTTCCAAGAGGTCCAAATTGTTGTTCTATAATCTTGATGTAATACCCCTCACATAGGTTTCTTTTTCAGTTTTATTGCCAAACTCTTTTAGGCCACTTTCATGTGTGTGTTATTTATTTCAAGGATATTTGAGGTTATGAATGTGTGACATTATATTGAATAATTATGAATTGGATATTTTTTTTGAGTTATTTTCATGTTGATTAAATGAAAATGATGATGTTATTTATATTTTATGGTTATTCTATTTTGATAAATTATATGTTAGGATATCATTGATGCTTATGGTTTTACCGACCCCATAATTGCATGTGTATTGTTGATGTGTATGTTTTATGTTTATGTTTGATGTGCATGATGTGGTTGAGGGACGGAGTCATAGTTATTTGCTTTCAAGATCCACACAATCAATTGATCCCTTCCATTGCTTGTTTATATTTATACGTGTATGTACATGCTCATCTTTTATGCAAGTTTGCAAGTACCGGGCATCAACTTCCCTAAATTGCCAGGATGAGCGTGCCTTATCTCAAAATCTCAATGGTAAGAGAGGGGAGATAACATACAAATCCAAATTCCAACCTAAGCCATTTATTATCCTAAAATAATAGACAAGTATCTATTTTCTACCCATCTGAATCCGTCAAGGTGACATGAATTTGTGAGCCCTTAGTGTTTGTTTGTTGTTTAAGTTACTTGATTTTTGTGTTTTGTGAGTCAAGTGAATTTGCTTGTATGGATTATTTGATTTAAATAATTAAATTAGGAGTAATTATGAGATTAGAATAGTTATATTTTATGAATGTGGAAATATTAGATATAGAGAATATTTAATTATTAAGGTTAATTAAATACCTTTTTTAATTAAAAGATTGAATTAAAAGTTTAAATTTGGAATAAAAGGTTTTAATTAATTTTTAAATCCAAATATGAAATTAAAGGCATAGTTTATTTATTTAATATTTAATTTATCATTTTTCATAGTTATTTATGTGCGAAAGTATTTATTGATTAATTAAGTATTTATATGCAATTTAAGTTGCACATTTGGTTTAGTGAAAATTGAATTAGAATTTAAAGTTAAAGTTGAGTTAGGAATTATAATTAAAAAGTGCATTATTTTATTATCAAGTTATTTTAATCATGCAAAGTGAATTGATGAAAACTAGGTGGAGAGAGTTGAGTTCTATTTTTTAGGGTTTACATGTTTTAGAAACCCTAGGAGGAATAGGTCTTCTTTATGAGGGTTTTCTGGGTAATATTTTCAATTAAGTCTATTAGGTTTTGGAGGAGCTCTCTTGGATGAATTTGGAAGATTCTTGGAAATCTTGGACTTTGTAGGCATTGTTAGAGATTGTTAGAAAGCTTGGATTTTGAAGGTTGAATTGGGTCTTTCTTGGCTTCAGATTTTCAGGCATTGTTTGAGGTAGGGTTTGAAACCTTCTTTTGTAAAATTCTTTCCTTTGAAATGATTGTTTGCTTCGTGTCCAGAATTATTTATGTAATAAATTGGTAATTAGGTTTCTATTTTAAATTAAGTTTGTTTTTTGTGAAAATTTGGATTAGTTGAGGATAAATTAGATCTTGTACTCTGTTTGGATGGTTCTGAAAACCTAGGAATAAATTTTAGGAAAATTGTGTGAGTTTTCTCAGTTAGGGTATTTACCTAGAAAGGATTGATATTTTGATCTTAATATGTTGCATAGAGATTAAATTAGAAAGTGCATGTGAAATCATATTCAATAGAAATTAATTTTGTCGAAAACCCTAGTTTCCCATTTAAGAAAATCAATTAAATATATATATAGTTATGAAATAAAGAAAGAGATTTGTTATCGAATTTATTATTGAATTCATTTTTATTTTATTTTTTAAAAAAAGGGATAGGCTTTCTCTTTACCTCAGAAAATTGACTAGTATCTTTAAAAAAAAAAATTTATATATATATACATATATATATATATACATATATATATATACATATATATATACATATATATATATATACATATATATATATATATATACATATATATATCTATATATATATATATATATATGTATATATATATATATATATATATATGTATATATATATATATGTATATATATATGTATATATATATGTATATATATATGTATATATATATGTATATATATATATGTATATATGTATATGTATATATATATATGTATATATATATATATGTATATATATATATATATATGTATATATCTATATGTATATATATATATATGTATATGTATATGTATATATATATATATATACATATACATATACATATACATATATACATATAGATATATACATATATATATATATACATATAGATATATACATATATATATATACATATATATATACATATATATATATATATATGTATGTATATATATGTATATATATATATATATACATATATATAGATACATATATATATATATAGATACATATATATGTATGTGTATATATATATATGTATGTGTATATATATACACACATATATATATATATACACATACATATATATATATACACATACATACATATATATATATATATATACATACATATATACATATATATATATACACATATATATACATATATACATCTATATACATGTATATATATATGTATATAGATGTGTATATATATATATATATATTAGAGGGGGGTGGGGGTTTCACCCCCCAACACCCCTGACAGCTCAAAGGAGCTGCCAGCGGCAGCTTGGCTGTCATGGCAGTTGCAGCTGCCCACGATAGTCAAGGTTGTCGAAGGCAGCTTGGTTATTGTGGCAACCCCAAGTGCCCACAACAATCAAGGTTGTCGTCGCAAAAGCCATGGGGGTGGGTCATAACCCCCCCCCCCCCCCCCCCCACCGAAATGTTATGATATTTTTTTTTATAAAAAAATTAAATTTATTTTTATTAAAAGTAATTAATATTTATTCAATTTGGCTTTTAATTTAATTTTAAATTAGTTTGTTTAATTTTTAATTTAATTTAATTTTAAAATTAGTTTAGTTAATATTCAATGTAATTTAATTTAGTTTATTTAATTTATAATTAATGATATAAGTGTATATTATTGATTGTCAATTAAGTATCATTTTTTATTTAAATTTATTATTTTGTTTGTATACATAGATGTTGTTTTTTTTAGGTAATGAGATCTATGGGGAGATTGTCGAACCAGATGCTTGGGGAGTATCTGTTTTCGCATTTGGATTTTGTTGCATTTTATCTAAGAGTTGTTTTGGGGTTTGTTCGCTATTGTTGCATTGTTGGAAATCTAATATGGGAAAGTGAGATACTGAGATGGGGGGTGAATCATATATCTACTATTAATTCCACTTTGACATAAATTCAACTTACTTATCATAAACATGAAATTCAATACTGAAATAGATCTAACAATCTAACTTCATCCATGAAATGAAACACATAACACAAAGATTTTGGTTACCCAGAAATCCTTGAAAGGTAAAATTGGGGTGGGGATGACACCCACAAATCTTCACTACTGCAGTATAAAGTTTTCTTGTTAGGGCTACAATGTTTGATCATAAATTGATGATCTACCCTATGAGGGGTTTGCCCTGTTAAGAGCTTACAAACTTATACAATCTACCTTGATTAAAGGATTTGAATCTTACAACAAAGTGAGCACTTGGTTAAGAGATTTATGAAAGCCTATTAGGACTACTTTGTTAAAAGATTTACCCAGATTCACCTATTAAAATGTATCAGTACCTGATCCTTCATTTTGCATTGAAAATGTGGATTACAAATCTCCTCTTTCCAATACTTATCTAATCTCACAATCAAATGTATGTATGTTATGTCTTTCACTTCTTTTCTCGGTCACTCTGACTAATCTCTTCCTATATCAAAATAATCCTTTATTCTGCGTACATGAGATCTCCTTCAATGCATCCAACCACATACATACTTACTACATTTTAGGGTTTAGGTTTCATCTTATATAGACCATAAATCAGCCTCCTAGATCAAGATCAACAATCTAGATTCTCTACTTATGTCACTTAAGCATTCCCTTTGCCTAATAGGTTACATGGCTTACATAGGGATTAATGATTATAAAAACAAGGTGTAATCAACTCTGTGATTCCCTCAACAAACATTAAATATTGTATAGATGTCGGCCAAAATGGTTTACCTAAGTATTTGTACCATTACAAACACATATGTCAAAACTGGCTAACTCGGCATATGAAGTCTCTGATACTCGACATTAATTGTTCTTCATATATTGGTGCTCGGCACAAACACTTCCATACAACTCGGCATAAACTGCTCGACAATTAATGAAGTACTCGGTGACCTCTGACTTGCTCAAAAATAATTGATGCTCGGTAACTATATTGCAAAATTCAAGTCTAGACATAACTCTGTCTTTACAAGATGGCTCGGTCATAGTGATGACCAGCCAACATTGCCTAGAAAATAACTAAGTGTAAGACACTAATAGACAACAAAAATTAGTGATCAACATGCATATGTGTTCCTATTTCATGCATTATTATGTTGTATTGATTCAATCTTTTGGGTTCAACCTTGTTTTGTGGAAACTTATGGTCATGTGAAACTCCTTGTGAGTGTGTTTTATGGTGTTTTGGTTTAAGGACTAGTGTGTGTCCCATTTATTCTTTTGTGGGTGTGGATTCGATCATTATACTTTTCTGGAACCTATGTGATTATTTATGACTTGTGAGCCTAGGAGAAGTTAAATAGGAGCATCTTAGGGGAGTGGATTACAATATGGGTCTGGGACCCAAAGTGGTCAGAACTAGGGTAACCTATCATAATTTTTTTTAATAAGTGATAACATAGTAATTAAAATTTGTAGAGTTCATTAAAAAGATAATTTAGAGATTATACATCACCTATGCCTTGAGCACTTGATTAGGCTAAGGATGGGAATGTGATGATAACTAGAGAGTAGGTATGATTAGAATTCCTCATTTTCATAAGAGGGTATTCTAATTCCATGTGGGTTGTACTAAGAGTCCAGGGCCTAGAGTGGCTAGTCCAGGGTAACTCAATGCTTGAGAAATTGGGGTCCAGTGTGACCAGTCTAGGATAACTCAAGTAAATTACCATGTGATGACACTCCCATAGTATGTGGCCTAAGTCTCCTTCATATTTTCTTCATTTTCATCTCATGGTGTTTCTTGGTATTTTAGTATTACCTGGTGGTCTATTTTGAGTATTTGGTGATTTGGTTTGTTCGGTATTCTCATATTTGGTTTTTTGTATGTGTTGAAATTTTGATATTTATTATATTTACTTTATCATTAGTTGGTGGCACCTTTTGAGATAGAAAGTCTTTAGGACCCTTTCCTAGTTTTTTTATTAAGTTTTTTATTCAAGTGGGGTTTGTTGTTATCTCCTTAGCATGGTGAGAGTGGACCTTTGGTTCTATGAGGTTGGATGGTAGTGTTATCTTTTACCATTTGAGATTCTAATGTTCCTGTAGCGGTGTTGGATGATGATTGTTGTTGTGACCTTCATGTTATTCATTGGAGGCTTGTTCATATCTATCTTATAATTTTTGTAATTATATCTTGTATCAGTGATTCAGAGATATTATACTACTTTTTATTTGGTTATGATGACATACCCGATGACTTGTGCAGGGTGTTGTTTCATTGTATTTATATCTTCTGGTATTGGGTGTACTTGTTAATTAAATTACAACATGAGATAATTGTAATTATTCTTAATCTAAAGTATTTAATTAGTAATACATAATTCTATGTCATGGGATCCTTGAGAAATGTTAATTGTAATTGAATTGTACTCATGTATTTGTTTATATCTTATGATTGTATTGTTTATGCATTGTTATACATTATTGTTTGTAAACACTTCAAAAAAAAATTATTCTATAAACATACTAACATGTATTAGGTTAAAATCTCTTGGGTTCCCTGGTGGGGCATTACACTTGGTATCAAAGTTTGAGTTTCTACACTAGGAACTTTGGGGATTTGTATGCCCACTAGCTGTCTAAACTATCAAAACTTGAAAGAAAAACTTAGACATATAACACTCTGTATTTAAAACTATTATTTTAAGACTATGCATCATTTCTTTATTATTCTTGACTAGTTTTGAGATATTGTTCTTCTATTTGGATGTTGTAGGAAAGATGGTCACTGAGGCTAGATCTCTTGGTAGAGGCCATAGTGGAGGTCATGGTAGATAGTGTGGAAACAGTAGGCTTCATAGCCCCCATGTGAGTCATAGAGCTGAGAGTTTGCATGAGGATAGTGGTGAGAAGCATGGTGATTTGAAGGAGCCTAATGCTAGGTGAATACTTCAGGCTATTCTAGAATGTCTACCTATCATAACAGGGTTGAGAGGGAAGAATCACACTATTCTAAGAATGAGGAGAGACAGAGATCCAAGAGTCCTAGGAGCAGGACATTATAGTTGAGCAGTGGGCCATAAAGGCTAGTCAAATGAGAGACCTCCTTAGATCATGACCTCCTCCCTTTAATGATCTAGACAATAGTTTTGAGGTAGAGACTTGGCTTATTGCATTGGATTGTTAATTTTCTATGCAACAATTTGATAAAAATGTCAAGGCAAGGTGTGCCATCATGTACCTTGAAGGGTTTGCAGCTACTTGTTGGAAAATTGAGGAGCAAAATTTAGAGCTTAGCATGGATACTATCACTTGAGATTTATTTCTTAAGAATTTGTGAGAGCACTTTTTATCTGATCAGTGGTAAAAACAACGCGCAGATGAGTTCTACAATCTATGATAGTTAACTATGAGTGTTTAGGAGTATGAGTGTCATTTCTTTGAGATCAATCCATATGTAGGTTATAGTAATAAGTCACCGTTGATGGTGAAACATTTCATTAGAGGACTTAATATTCACATCATTGGGGGTGTTATGGTTTTGAAACCTAAGACTCTCAGGGATGCAGTCATTAAGGCTACCTTGGTGGAGGAGAACTTGGCTAAAGGTCATGGTGGACAGGTTGGTGTTTAAGATAGTGGTCCTTTTTCAAGGCCTAAGGGTAATTAGTCTCAAGGTACAAAGAACTCTAGGAATCCTTCTACCTTCTCAAAAGATAATCAAAATAAACAAAACAAGAAATTATTTCATGGTAATAGTGGTGGTTCTCAATTAGGGAACTATTGCAACTAGAAGCGTAGTATGCACAATTGGAATGATCAACCAGCTCAGAGTTTGCATTAGGATTTTAGTTAAGGTAGTTTCCAGCAGTCTAATGTATCTTCATCTAGGAGAGGTGTTAGTAGAGGGGGTTGTTATTCTTGTAGGAAGCATGGTCACATTGTTGTCAATTATCCTCTTCAATCAGTATAATTTTTAGGACAGAGGCCTACAGCTTCTGAGCCTACAGTTAGGGATCCTGGTAAATCCTATAGGGTGTTTGCAGTAGGGAATGATCCACACAGTTTGTTCCATGGAGTAGGGAAGGGTCCAATGGGACCCACACAATGAGTCTTTTACGACTGAGTAGGAGACATCAAGATGACAATATTTATATCTCTATTTTTGTTTATAGGCTTGCAGGAGTAAGCCTAATTTTTAGGGGAGGTGGATGTAATACCCCTCACATTGGTTTCTTTTCATTTTTATTGCCAAACTCTTTTAGGCCACTTTCATGTGTGTGTTATTTATTTCATGGATATTTCAAGTTATGAATGTGTGACATTATATTGAATAATTATAAATTAGATGTTTTTTTTAGTTATTTTCATGTTGATTAAATGCAAATGATGATGTTATTTATATGTTAGGATATCATTGATACTTATGGTATTACTGACCCCATACTTGCGTGTGTATGGTTGATATGTATGTTTTATATTTATGTTTGATGTGTTTGATGTGGTTGAGGGATGAAGTCGTAGTTACTTTCTTGTGAGATCCACACAATCGAACGATCCCTGCCATTGCTTGTTTATATTTATACATGTATGTACATAATTATCTTTTATGCAAGTTTCCAGATATCGGGCACCAACTTCCCTAAACTACTAGGATGAGCATGCCCTATCATAGAATCTCAATGGTAATAGAGGGGAGATAACATACAAATCCAAATCCCAACCCAAGCCATTGATTGTCCTACAAATAATAGACAAGTGTTAGAGTAAAGTATTAATTCAATTGTGTTAATTAAATTAACTTTACTCCCTTCTTATGATGTCAACTTATTTTTTACTTTAGTTGTTTATATTTAAACCTCTCTTGCATTCGTAGTGTTATACTTAAAACACTCATGCACTAGTTGTTTTAAATATAAACTTGCATGCATTAGTCGTATAATAATTAAACTAATTATTACATGCACTTTTACTTTTTAGAGTTTTCCTTTCTAGGTGTTAGGAATGGGAACACTGAGAGGGGGGGGGGGTGAATCAATGTTCACTGTATTTTAACTTTTCCCTTTAAAATTTTTTATGAACTGAAATGCTTTAAGTACTAAAATAAACATTCACATAAACATGAAACATGAAATCAACACATGACACCAATATGGTTATGGGGAAACCCAAATAGGTAAAAACCCCGGTGGGACTTGATACCCATTAATATTCTACACTAGAGTTTTGTGATCCTTGTTAGAAGATCCTTTACTCTATTAGGAGTAGCTTTACAATGCTTTAAGTATAGTAGACCTTATTAAGGTTCGGACCCTGTTAGGAGTCTTTTACAATAATCCCTGTTAGGGGAGTGGACTCATTGTCCTAGAGTTCACTGCTCAAATGGTGAAAGCTACAACCTTCTGAATCTAGTTACACACTATATCTGTTGGTGAACTATCACTATGACACTACTTGTCTGACCAGTTCCTTTAGTGCGCTGATGCTTTGACCTCCAGCAAAGCTCTAATACATCTTATGCTATCTTTGCATACCTCTTCTCTACTTATCGCATCTCTATCTTGACTTCCATATCGAAGACAATGGGTGCACCTTATATTTATGCACTTATACAAAATACATAATTAGGTCGGCCCTATAACTAATTACAAACAATGCTTCCAAATGAATTGGCTTAAGTGTGCTTACAATTATACATATAAACATTTCGGCAACCTAAATATAATAGGTGCATGGCCTTTACAATATTACTGTTAGAGTAGTCATATTATAGCTAATAATTAATTTATTTAATTATTAGTCTATTATTCTCTACACTTAGGTTAGACTTAGGCATCTTATTATTCTTTAGGGTTTTCTCGTTTAGGGTTTCGGTATCCTTTTATAAAGATTCCCTCTTTGTATTTCATTCATTCACTTATTGGATCATAATAGAAGGTTGTTTTCATGTGCATATGATGCCTCTGGCTTTTTGGCCTTCATAGCCTTTTCTTGCTTATGTTCTTTGCTTCTTCCATGCGACGGGGTTATGCATGCAGGTGTTCTTGGGAGATTAGTTTTTCACCTAATCTAACATGGTATCAAAGCTTCCCTGCTATAGCCTGTTCTGGTATTCTTGAAGCAAGTTTTTTTAGTCCTGGTATTCTCTGTAGGACATTATTTTTTGTTTCTTTTTTGCCTACAAGCAAGAAAAAAGAAAAAAATTGGAGGCACTTTGGGCAGAGCCACCACCACCCACCACAGCTGCTAGTCGTCGGCCCAGCTCTGCCACCCAGCTCCGTCAGCCCCCTTCCATTGAGCTGCAGTCCTATGGGGGACCGGGCCCTTGGCCCCAGCACCCAACTCTGACCCCCTGGTCACCCACGTGACTAGGGGCTTATTTTTTTCAGCCCCAAGAGTTTTTTGACGTCAGTAGGACGTCATGCACATGCAATTTGTTTTATTTGCATGGTTTTTAAGCATCACTTTTGAGGGGTCATTAGGCATTTTTTGCAATATCTCGAGCATACAATATTGGATTTTTGACTTCTTTATATCATCGGAAAGCTCTTTCCGAGCCTGATCCAATGGTGAAGGTTTGATTTTCTGAGTTTTTTGTTTTGATGGCATTTTTTTTTATGAAAGTTGATATTTGTTTTTTGCCTTCCAGGAGCCATATCTTGGTCATCCGGACTCCTTTTTGGGCAAACAAAATATCGTTGGAAAGCTATTTTAGTGAATTTTTCAATGGTAGGGGTCTTTTATCCAAATTCTACTCCAAGTTATTTCTCCTCTAAGTTTTTCACTTTCACACTCTGGCGGATTACTTGGGTTCTACAGGTCTTGGGATCTCTTCTTCTGTTCTTCTGGCTCACTCTTCTTTCTGACTTCTAAGCATTGTATGCTTCTCTTTTGTTGCATTCTCTTTTCTATAAATGCACTGAGATAAAGTGTCTGCTTCTGCATATCTGGGATTTCGACCACCTTGTGTTTGTTTGTACTCACACTCAGTTATAAAGTGCCATGGGGGGTTATGATGTTTTGCCTTTTGTGCTCATCCACCTTTGTCAAGAGAGTGTACATTCCACAAAATTAGCCCATGCTATGTTTCAGTGACATCGTCCTTTATCCTGTGCTTGTACTTCTACTGCACTGTTGGTGTTCCTAATTCTTCTTCTTGCAGATGTTTCTAGCATTGCATTTCAGTGTTCCTGTCACCCCTCTCCCTATTCAGCATTATGGGGGGGTTCACCTGTTGGCTCTATTGCTTCCTTGGTTCAGTTGAGTGATCTACGTATTCATTTTTTGTTCCTATGTACTAGGCGGATGTAGTGGCTAGGCACCTATGCATTTTGGTGAGATGGTTCATCTACTATATAGACACTCATTCATTCCTACTCTTGGAGGTCACCTCTTCGATTGATCAGCTCTTCAGACTTTGTCTTCTCTACCTGGTCATGCACTATTTTAGTGGGGTTTCTAGCAGTTACTTCTGACAGTGTTTATAGCTTCATGCTTTGGAGATGCTTTATGTGCTCTTTCTTTTTTTCTTGTTTTTGGGTACCTGATCAGGCCTTGTTGCCGGGACCCATTGTTCTTTCATGCATTTTGTTTTCATGCATCTTTTAGTCCTTAGTTGTTTAGCTTCTCCCTAAGTTACACTTAAGGGGGGGTGTTAGAGTAGTCATATTATAGCTAATAATTAATTTATTTAATTATTAGTCTATTATTCTCTACACTTAAGTTAGACTTAGGCATCTTATTATTCTTTAGGATTTTCTCCTTTAGGGTTTCGGTATCCTTTTATAAGGATTCCCTCTTTGTATTTCATTCATTCACTTACTGGATCATAATAGAAGGTTGTTTTCATGTGCATATGATGCCTCTGGCTTTTTGGCCTCCATAGCCTTTTCTTGCTTTTGTTCTTTGCTTCTTCCATGTGACAGGGTTATGCATGCATGTGTTCTTGGGAGATTAGTTTTTCACCTAATCTAACAATTACATTACAATCACAAATCAAAATGCTAACTGTCGGCTCCATGCTCTATTTTCTACTAACACACATTGGCTGTGCAACTTCAACTGACTATAACTTTCACATCTTTGCATATCTACTTATGCACTCATAGACTAAGCATAAGTATAGTATAAAAAACTTAACTTCTAGCGCGCATATCATAATTCATCTGTACACATGTGCACTGATGCTCTGAGCTATCAGAACTTTGTATACTATCCAATCTTCAACACTTAACTGAATTCTGATCTTTACACTAAGTGCATTGACTCCAAACTACTATATGACTTTGTTGCCATAATGAAACCACTATATCTAGTCATATACTTTAGTATAGACAAATTTCCAACAATCTCCCCCTTTGTCATTGATGGCAACAAAGGAATATGGCCAAGTTGCTAACTATTCCTTTACACAAATTTTTTTGTCTTCTATACATTTTTATACATAATCTTATATCTCCCTATACATATATATACTCCATATTCTATACACAACTCCCCCTTTGACATTAATGACAAAGGTGCATCAAAAAATAGTATATACACATACTCACTAAGGGAAAACATCCGGATATGCAATCTTGAGGTTCTGGATCTCCTTCTTCCAAAAGGTTATTAGATAGTTAACTATCTGGAGATGGGCGCATAATGCATATTGAAGCTTCTCCATCTTCTCCAAGTCACTGATGGGACCATGATCATAAGTTACCATGGTGGCATCAATCTCCTTTATATTCTGATTTAGGATGTCTAAAGAGGGTGCATGACCATTCCTCAACTGAGTTTGTCTGGACCTTATCCTTATTATCTCTTTTTCTTCCTTCTCAATATTGTCTATCTATCCTTGGTAGACATTGTTTCACATGTTCACTTCAGTGGATGTGTCTGACATTGAATTCTTTACCTACTCAATCATTGATTCTACTTCTTTTATCTTCTTGAAGTGAGCATCGGTGAGCTTGTCTTGATCCATGCATGTTGCAATGATCCTTCTTCCTTCATCAGCAAATTATTTCAAGGATGCTTGACCAGACTTAAGATATTTCAAGTCTAGTGCAAATTTTCTCATCAACTCATTTAGTCTCTTCTTTAAGTACTTCTCTTCTGCTACTATGGATGCAGATTCTTCTAGGGTAGAAAAATTGCTTTTGAACTATGAGAGGACTAAACTTACATCATCAACCAAATGTACTTTTAGCACTTTCTTATCCTTTGGTAGAAAATTGTTCAAGATATTCACTGATTCTATCAAGAGAGGATTCCTCATAACTTGTTTTTCTTTTGCCTTCTCCATAGCCAAGATGTTGAACTTAATTAGGTCTTGTTCTTTCCAAGAGTCTAAACTACTTGTTTCAGGTGTCAAACTTGACAACAATGTTGAGGAGGGAGTGATGGGAGTGTTGTCCATCACTTCTAGTTTTACCTTTGCAAGATCAATAGAAGTATCTTCTTCTTTCTTATTAAATACATCTTCTATGAGTACTTCTTCATGCTGAGTGGGAGGTGTATTGCTACATAAGATTTTAGCTTCTTGAATACTAACAAATGCTTCCTCAAACTTGTCCAAATCCTTATTAGTTGCCTCCATGGCTATCTCCACATTATCTATGAAAATAGTGCTGCCTTCGTGTGATTCTGAGATGGGCACAGACTTGTTTTCTTCTGTTTGAGTTTTTGCTATGAGCATTGAGTCCTAAGGACCTGTCATTGGTACATTGAAGGTCTCTGCTTCTTTTTCTTGCTTACTAGGTGCATGAGTGATGGGCGCAATAGGTGGTTTTATGTGTTTTTCTAATAACACCTTTTCAATTGCCTTCTCTATTTCCTTCGTTATCAGCTCATAGTCTTTGTTCATAATGTGTAGAGTTCTCATCTTTTTCCTTAAGTGTGACTTTACTAGATTTAGTAACAATGAACTTTCTTCAATAGAACATACTGGAAGAGTGGAATCAAGAATTTTTTCCCTTATTCTTAGATCTTCTTCAGTGGCTTGTATTTTTAAGGTGTCCATTATTTCCCATACCTTATCTAGAATTTCTATTTTCAATTCAAGAACTATCTTCTTGAACTTTATCATTTGTTTGACAATCATCTCATTTATCTCTGATTTGTCAATCTCACTATAAGTTTCATAAAACTTCCCTACTTGATCAATTCTACCCTCATCAACAATTCTAGTGCTCAATACTTTAAGGCTTGTTCTAAATCCTTCCTTAGGAGGTGCTTGAATGTTTTTCTTGTTCATTAATGCTTGCGAGGATGGATGACTAGTGCTAGCTTCTTTCTTCCTCTTGATTATAGGCTTATACTCTGGACGAGTAGTAAGATCAATAGTATCTATGGGCGCAAAAGGAGTATTATCTTCTTTACCCTTCTGACTGTCATCTGATTCAATTTTCATCTTCTTCAACTTAGGATCTTCTTGTTCATCTTATGCTTTTTGCGCCTTTCAATTCTAGGGCAATCTTTTCATCCCTTTCTTTATCAAGGTCTTCTTGAGACACACCATGTATTCTCAAGATCTCAGTATTGACCTTTGCAACCTTTCTTTTAGTTGTTGCACTGTTAAGTTTTGCATCAACTTCTCTGGTCTTTTCCTCATAGGTTCCCCACCTAGGTTCATTAGGATCTTTGGGGGCTGACAGAAGTACCTGTGCATAAGCTTCAAGAACTTGTTCCTCTACCTCATACCCAAGTGGATGAATCCACTTAGTTCTAGGTTCAATAGCTTTCATACATGTAGTATCAATTTCAACCATAAAGCATATTGAATCCTTATAATTTTCCACAATACTTTTAGGAATCCTATATCTCATCAGCATCTTAACCCTAAAGGTCTTTAATTCCAATGTTACATAGTCTCTTAATGTACTTTTAGTGGATTCTTTGAGGGATATCTATGGCATGGTTGGAATAGACTTGTCCAAATACATATCTGAAACTTTTCCTACTGAACTTAGAGATAATTTGACGGCTTCTGAATTGACGCAATGAGCTAGGGTTTCTGCAACCGATCAAATGCACTGATAACTACAATAAATCTCTAATAGATCAATCACCAAGACTTCACAATAACTTCCAAGGCTTCTTCTACTCTCTATCACTTTGAATTTGAATGCAATGAGAAATCAAATGACTTTTGTGTACTTTAAAAGTGAAAAATCCACCATTAATGCATGTCGTGTAAACCAAGTTTTCACTTCAAAATTTACAACTCAATTTCTACTATCATTCAGCATGTGCGCTCTTGCACGAAGGTTCCAATACACTCCAAAAGCTCAAGTGCAAAGGTGCATACTCTGAGGATGAGTATACCAGCCACACAGGGGTCTAGAGCTAAATTAGCTCCCCCTATGACCCTGAGGGCCATTCATGTAGATGTAGAGGGTGCGTCCACTAGGGATGCATCCAATAAATTCTCATCAGTCATTTCCTTCTTCTTCTCTAACCAAATCATGCTCACATCATCTGAGGCTTTGACAAAGTTAACTTCTCCTACGGTATCCAAAATTGGTTCTTCGGCCTTTTTAGGGCTTCCCTGACCTTGCGTCCTTGATCTATAGAACCTTGAGATATGTCTAGCCTTTTTATAGGAGTGACAAATGACTGGATGTCTATTATTCCTCGGTGCATTGACATGAGTCACCATTCTACATTGCTTTGTTGTGTGACCATTATAGTTGCATATCTGGCATGTAACACATTCTGAGCACTTCTCACATTTGTCTGGTTCTGATTTCTCTGATCTTGTTGAATTCAATTCTTCTTACTAGTCTTGCAATTCATAGCTCTATGACCAAACTTGTTGCATGAATAATAGTAACCATTAAAAGGCTTTACCTCTGTATAGTTCCTTGCAATGTGTCCATGCTTGTTACAAGAAAAATAGGTGCATTCTACTTACTTGCGCTCATTCTTAGGTGGTCCACTATTATCTTTGGTTTGATCTTCAGTCTTTTCAACATCAATAGAGTCTGTTTGTGAATCCTTTCTTTCTTGCATATTGTCAATCTAATTTTGTGCTTCATTGTATCCAATATAGCTGGTGTCTCCTTTGGCTCTTCTTGCATACAACTCAGATTCTACCAAATTAGCACTAGTGTGTAATTTGTCAATATGATTCTTTGCTTCTTTCAATTTAGACTCCAAGCTTTCTTTGCTATTTCTTAGCTCCAAGATTTCCATGTTTTCTTTCCTTAGTTCTTCATTCAATGGAAGGTTCTCTTTGATTTGTTCATCATAGATTGCCTGATTATTAGTCATCTTATCATCAACCTCTTCAAGTTTTTCTTTTAAAGATTTGTTTTCTTCATTGAGATTCTTGACCATTGTCCCTAGATCACTGGTAGAGCATTCTTTCAAATCTTTCCTCAGCTTTTTGATGACTAATTAAGCATCACTGAGTTTATCCTTTAGTTCTTTAGATTCTCTTTTTGACTTTTCTAGATCTTCAAGAGCAGCTACAAGATTTCTTTTCAAATGTTTCATTTCAGCTTTGTCCATGATCTCCTCAAGTGGTTAAACTTCTAAGCTAAGGACCAGAGCTCTGATACCAATTGTTAGGAATGGGAACATTGAGAGGGGGGGGGGGGTGAATCAATGTTCACTGTATTTTAAATTTTCCCTTTAAACTTTATTATGAACTAAAATGCTTAAGTACTGAAATCAACATTCACATAAACATGAAATATGAAATCAACACATGACACCAATATGGTTACAGGGAAACCCAAATAGGTAAAAACCCAAGTGGGACTTGATACCCACTAATAGTCTGCACTGGAGTTTTGTGATCCTTGTTAGAAGATCCTTTACCCTATTAGGAGTAGCTTTACAATGCTTTAAGTACAGTAGACCTTGTTAAGGATTAGACCCTGTTAGGAGTCTTTTACAATGATCCCTGTTAGGGGAGTGGACTCACTATCCTAGAGCTCACTACTCAAATGGTGAAGGCTACAACCTTATGAATTTAGATACACACTATATCTGCTAGTGAACTATCACTGTGACACTGCTTGTCTGATCAGTTCCTTTGGTGCACTGATGCTTTGACCTCTAGCAAAGCTCTGATACATCTTATGCTATCTTCGTATACCTCTGCTTTTCTTATCACATCTCTATCTTGACTCCCATACCGAATAAAATGGATGCACCTTATATTTATGTGCTTATACAAAATACATAATTAGGTTTCCCCTATAACTAATTACAAAATATGCTTCCAAGTGAATTGGCTTAAGCATGCTTACAATTATACATATAAACATGTCGGCAACCTAAATATAATAGGCACATGGCCTTTACAATATTACATTACAATCACAAATCAAAATGCTAACTGTCAGCTCCATGCTCTATTTTCTATTGACACACACTGGCTGTGCAACTTCAACTGACTGTAACTTTCACATCTTTGCATATCTACTTATGCACTCATAGACTAAGCATAATTATAGTCTAACAAGCTTAAATTTTAGGGTGCATATCATAATTCATCCATACACACGTGCGTTGATGCTCTGAGCTGCCAGAACTCTATATACTGTCAAGTCTTCAACACTTAACTGAATTATGATCTTTACACTAAGTGCGCTGACTCCAAACTACTCTATGACTTTGTTTCCATAATGACAACACTATATCTAGTCATATACTTTAGTATAGACAACTTTCCAACACTAGGTTTTCGATCTCCTTTATAAGGTTGATCCATTGTATATTTTATTCATTCATTAATTGAGGATATTTTCTTCTTCCATTTTCTTAGTCAAACCCTTGCCCTCTTCTTGTCTCTACCTCCTTGTAATAGATTTTTGTATGCAGGTGATCTTCGGGTTTTATGGATTTGTATTGCTCAAATCCTACATGTCATCAAAGCCTAATCTACTACAACTTATTCGAGTTTGAAGGAATCAGAGATAAGAAAATCATCTGGTTCAGATTAGGACTTTTTTAGTTTTTTAAATTGAAATTAGGGGTCCCTAAATTTTGGTGCATTTTGAGCTCAAATGGACCTCACCATTGAGCTCACAGCATCCAAAAACCCATATTTTGATATAAAATATGTCCAATTTGGATAAAGTTGTAGGGAGAGGCAAAAAAAAATTTCCCTAGGGCCATACGACTGTGCATAGACCCTGAGGAAACCTTTTACACAATTTTCAAGGTGCTCAATTCAAAAAAAAAAACCACACCACCTATGCGCAACCAGGGCGCCATTGCTACCAGCGGACTACTAGTAGCTACAGTCATTGCTAGTGGTTGCGGTAACCAATAGTGGTTGCGGCCTGCATGTCACCAGCCGCTAAGGCCCAAGGGGCTAGCAACTGGCCTTTAACCCATTTTTGGGGGGTTTTTTTTTCTTCTGGAGCACCTTTCACTCAAATTGGTGTACCGAGAGCTCCAGGCATCATTTTTCGACAAACGAGATATCACCAGAAAGCTAGATTCGAGCCCATCTCTCTCATGCATGTGAATCTAGTTTTTTCTTTCATCTATCTTTCTATTTCTTTTGTCAAAGACATATTATTATTTTTGCATTCCGGGGGGCTAATTTGCTCAAATTAGCTCCATTTTTTTATCTGGAAGAAGCGCTAGAAAGCTCTTCTCAAGCACCATCTAGATTTATGTCTACCTTCATCAAAAAATTTTCCAGGTACATAAGATTTAGATATTAAGATTTTTTTTTCCTTTTTCTTGTTAAATAACATCATTCTAGCCTTAAGGGTTCCATATTTGGCTTGTGGGGGGTGTTCTTTTCTTGTTTCTATCATTTAAACCAGAGATTCATCAAAACAAAACCCCTTCTAAAAAATATGGCCGATACCTCTTCTTTTCTAGAACTTCTGACCCCACATAATTATTACACATGAAAAACTCTGATGACATGACTTCTCCATTAAAAAGGGTTATGGTCTTGTCTAGATGTAGTGCAGCCAGTATTACAAAGGCCCTTTGAGGTCATGTAGCATAGAAACAAGATGGATGAGGCTATGGGGTTGATTGTTTTACAGGTATCAGATAGCTTGCAGTTTCATTTTGATGGATGTCACACCCCTCTAGAGATGTGGGATAAATTTGAGACCTTATTTGGTACCATCAATGAGTTTAGAGCACTTCAGATTGAGGTAGAGCTTACCTCTCTTGTACCTAATTCTTTTCCCTCAATTGAGGACTTTCTAATGAAGTTCAAATAGTAGAGATCTTTGATACACAGATGTGGAAAGGAAAAGACTGATAAAGAGTACATTTATCTGATTCTATCTAAGCTTTGGGGAAACTTTTAGATTTTCTCTTCTACCTTTCATTCGACCATGGATGCTTTGGGACCTAGATTCACCATGCCCACTTTTGAGGTGTTTTGTGATCATTTGAATAGAGAGCAGGACAAAATTACTCAGTTGGAATCTCTAATAGGATCAAAGAACCAAGCAAATGTTTCCCAACCATCCAAGGGAAATCAAAAGAATTCCAAGCCCAAAATAGATTCAACTGGCAGTGAGAATTCCTCCAAGCAACATCCAAAATTAGATCCAAAGAAATCTACTCTAAAAGGAAAAAATTCTAAGTCCGGTGAGTCTTCCTCCAAGACTATTAAGTACACAGGTGATCCTTATAGTTTTTGTGGCAAGGAAGGGCATCCATTTTCCAGGTGATTGAAATGACTTGAGGCACTAGAAGAATCCATGCATAAGCATAGTCTTGCTCCTCTAAAGTGTCCACCTCCTCCCATGCAGAAAGGTCATGCTCTTTCTACTCAAGCTTTGTCTTCCACTTCCTCATGGATCATTGATTCGGGTGCTTTGCACCATATGTCACACTCACCTAGATTGGTTACCTCACTTTCTTAGAGTGTTACTACACAGATTGCAATTGGTGACTCAGCACTACTTTCAGTTACAGGTTCTAGAACTATTTCATTAGATGGTGGTTCTCTACAGGATGTTCTTTTGGTTCTGGCCATTTCTACGAACCTCCTATCTATTTATGAGATTTGTCATTCTAGCTCTGGTACAATAGTTGAGTTCTCACCAAATGATATGGTTATTTGAGACCTCCATGATCCTAAATATGTTGTTGCTATTGGGAGTGTTGATTCAAAGACTCACTAATACCAGTTTGATCACTTTGAGAGCTCTGATTCTACAAGTGTTTCTCTTGTTTATCATGCAAACACCATGAGAAAGCTTTGGCATGAGCATTTTGGCCATGTCAATGACATATATTTATAGAAGATGAGTACACAGGAGCTAGTGATTGGGCTACCTCATATCTCTTTTACTGACGGTGTTTGTCAAGGTTGTGTGCTTGGGAAACATCATAGAGATCCCTTTCTGTCTGGTATTTCCTTACATGCTCTAGCACCTTTGGACTTGATACACAGTGACCTTATGTCATTTTCCACTCCTTTTTTTAGTGCTAGATATGTACTCACCTTCATTGATGATTTCTCTAGATGCACATGGGTGTACTTCTTGAAGTACAAGTCTGATGTCTTTGATTCATTTCAAATCTTTAAGACATTTGTAGAGAAAATATCTGGCATTTCTATCAAGTGTATATGTATTGACAATGGGAGGGAATATATGAATCAATCTTTCAAATATTTTTGCATTGAGCATGGTTTACAACATCAGTTCACAGTTCCTCATGCCCCTCAGTAGAATGGCATTACAGAGAGAAAGAACATAACTTTACGGGAGATGGCCAATTGTATGCTATAGTCTCAAGCTATGAGTGCTTCCTTTTGGGCTGAGGCTCTCAATTTCACCAACTATATTCAGAATCAGATGCCTCATAAAGCATTACAATATTTGACTCCTGAGGAGGCTTGGACTCATGTCAAGCCCGATGTTTCTACATTCTAAGTTTTTGGTAGTGAGGCTTGGGCATTTATTCTAGATTCTCAGAGGAAATCCATGGAGAGGAAAAGCTGACCACTCATATTTTTTGGCTACTATGAGGATGTGAAGGTGTATAGGTTGTTTGATCCTAATTCTAGAGAAGTCTTATTTCGGCAAGATGTTTAGTTTGATGAGCGCTATCCTCAGATGGATCCTCCATCATTATCTTCTTCTTCACTACCTAGTTCTTCATCTTCTCCTCTATAGGATTCTATCTCCTCTGAGGAAGATTCAAATGATGCTTCATCTTTCCCACCTCCACCAGATTTTCCACATGTACCCAAGTGGTCTCATGATATTGTTGATGGAGCTGGATCTTTGGCAGGTGATCCTTCAGATACTCATCACACTCGTGCTCAAACATTTAGTACTAGTTTATTGAGTCATGCTATTTCAGATGATCCTCAACAATTTTTAGAGGTGACATGTTAGCCTGAGTGGGATAGGGCTATCGATGAGGAGTATTCTTCTTTGATGAAGAATCACACTTGGGATCTTGTCCTCTTCCAAAAGGAAGGAAGTCAGTTCGGTGCAAGTGGGTGTACCATACCAAGTATGTTGATGATGGTTCTATTGATAGGTATAAGGCATGTCTTGTGGCAAAGGGATTTTCATAGGTGGAGGGTATTGATTACTCCAAGACCTTTTCTCCTATTGCCAAGATGAATTCTATATGCCTTGTACTATCACTTGCAACTTCTTAGGGATGGATAGTATATCAGATGGATGTAAAGAGTGCCTTTTTGTATGGAGACCTACAGGAGGAAATCTACATGGAGCAGCCTCCAGGTTTTGTGCAGGGCTCTTCTATGGTGTTCAGACTTCGGAGGTCTCTATATGGTCTCAAACAATCCCTAGGGCTTGGTATGAGGATGGATTCTTTTTTGCTTGCCTCACACTTCACACGTTGTCATTCCAATCATACCATGTACATTCAGCATCATGGGGCTGATCTATTGATACTTGTACTATATGTTGATGATCTCATCATTACAAGTAGCTCATCCTCTATGATTTAGAGTGTTCAGTGCGCATTGAAAGAGAAGTTTGAGATGACTGGTCTTGGACTTATGCACTATTTTTTGGGCCTACAGGTTATTCAGTATTCGGATGGGATTTCCATACTTTAGCAAAATTATTCTCTTTATATGCTTCATTCGTTCAACATGCTTGATTGCAAGTCTTCTCCCACACCTTTTCAGTCAGGTGTTGTTTTATCTACTCCTACTATGGATTCCACATTATACAGAGCACTAGTGGGTAGTTTGTTGTACCTGACACACACTCATCCTGATATTTCCTTTATGGTTGGGCTTGTCTCTTGATTCTCACATGATCCTCATGAGATTCATTGGCAAGTGGCCAAATGTATCTTGAGGTACATTCAAGGTACTACTTTTTATGGGTAGTACATTTAGGGTACTACTTTTTGTTAGTTTCACTGACTCAGATTGGGCTGGTGATACTACTGATCAAAGGTATACTTATGGCTTTGTCTTCTATCTTGGTTATGGTCCTATCACATGGTCTTGCAAGAATTAGATAGCTCATGCATTATGATCTACAGAGGTAGAGTACTGAGTAGTTGTACTAGCTAGTCAGGAGAATTTATGGCTTCGACAGTTGATGACAAAGCTTGGTTTTCCTCCTGATAGTCCCACTATTCTTTGGTGTGACAATCAAAGTGCTATACATGTTTCCCACAACCCAATTGGGCATCAGAGGACCAAGCACATTGAGCTTCATATGCATTTCATCAGGCATTTGATACAAGATGGCTCTCTGAGTTTGGAGTATATTCCCACTATTGAGCATGTTGCTGACATCTTCACTAAACCTTTTTCATCCCCACAATATCTTTAGTTGTGTTCTATGATTGGGGTAAAGGAATTTGGCCTTGGGGGGTCTCAATGATGAGGCCTTCCTTCGTTCTATTTCTATATCTTTTTGGAGTAGGCTTTTTTCCCATGTGGTTTTCTCTATTAATCTATTTTACAAAGATTTTGTTGTGTTGGGTACCTCATTAGGCCATGTTGTTGGGACCCATTTTTTGCTTTCGATACTGTAGTTTCCTTTTCTTTCTTCTTGCATTGTCTGTAGCTACATTGTTGCTCATCTTAAGGGGGGGTGTTAGAGTAAAGTATTAATTTAATTGTGTTAATTAAATTAACTTTACTCCCTTCTTAAGATGTCAACTTATTTTTTCCTTTAGTTGTTTAAATTTAAACCTCTCTTGCATTGGTAGTGTTATACTTAAAACACTCATGCACTAGTTGTTTTAAATATAAACCTACATGCATTAGTCATGTAATAATTAAACTAATTATTACATGCACTTCTACTTTTTAGAGTTTTCCTTTCTAGGTTTTCAATAAGGGTGGAAGATGTCTTTTATTTGATGGAATTGAGATGCATAACAATAGAATTTGGTCATTGGAAAATATTTCTATCTCAATCGGTTTGGTTTTATCCTAATCAATAAGTTTGGGATGGATCAAAGATAAAGGGTTATCAAGTTGATTTGGTTCAAATATAGTAAGAGTCCTGATGGAAAATTGGTCAAATCCTTCCATAAGGGGATCAAGATCAATAATGGAACTCTCCTTGAGATTATCTCTATGGTTTAGTATCTGATTATCCTTATTAGAAACATTTTTGATACGGTGTGAGTCAGATTCAAGCAGACTAGATATAGAGCTTTATCCTTCTATCTAGGATGGTACATATGGCTCACTTATCCACTCTTGATTTGTACTTTGTGTTTCTTTTAACTTAGAAGTGTAAGCTTGTATTACATCAACATCTTTATCAAGGCATACTTCTTCTTCTTCAAGAGGATCCCAATCTTACTTGTTGGAGTCTTCATAACTATATGAGTTCAATTTAATTATGTCTTCATAGATCTGAGGGTAGTTCTTTTCAGTATAGCCCAGTCTAGTTCTCTCTTTCTTAGGTTTCCACTCGAGTTGTTGAGGTCTTTGATCTTCTTTTTGAGGTCTTTTATCTTCCCTTTGAGGTCTTTGATCTTCTTGATATCCTAGTCCTCTCTTGTCTTTGTTGTTTATAAATGTGGATAGTATGGGCTCTATGATTCCTTCCTTTCTTTTTCCAATGGGACCTGTCCCATCATAACCCATTTTCTAGATGAATTGAAAACCCTTTCCATACCTTTTAGTGGGTATTTTTATACCATGTAATTCTTGGGATATTTCCTTATTCTCATCCTTATATAGCCATTGTAATATTGCTTAGTCCTCTTGTTCTACTTTTGTCTGACCTTTGATAAAGGTACCATCAAACATGGTGATTGATGTAGAATTTTGGTGTGTAGAAGTTGATGGCATTCCATGTGATCTTGGTGAAGTAGGTAAATCTAACAATGATAATGAATATTCACCCATCCCTTTATCCTTCAAATTAAGTTGTTTCATCAAAATCATCAAGGTAGCTACATTTTCTTGATTTGAAGAGCTAGGCTTATACTCCATCTTATTCTTTCCTTTGTTTGAAGATTGATGAGTAGTGATTTCTTGATTTGTAATGTCTATAGGAATAGGTCTACCTGATTCTCTATTTTATGGTACAATGACATCATTGACTGGTTTCATGGTGTTACAATACTGAAATAGATTTGGGTCACTTGGAATGTTGATTTTTTACTCTTCAAAAGAAAAATTCAGACATTGATAATAGGTAGATGTCATTTCTTGCATCTCATGTATCAATGGTCTACCTAGAAAGATTTGGTAAAACAAATTCAAGTCAAGGACTTGACATGCCACATTATTTTTAATAGGCCCAACTTTGATTGGTAAAACCATTAATCCTCTAGAAGATATCTCCTCATCATCATGGGCTTTTATGATGATTTTCCTTTTAAGATCAACTACATCTTCAGAATATCCTATGGCACAAACCAAATTTAATGTACAGATGTTCAAACCCACTCCTCCATCTATCAACACTCATCTTATTTTATTTTTATGTATTAAGATTTCAATAATGAGTGGATTTTTGTGAGGATGATTCAAGGACATGTCATCTTCTTATGAAAAGAGAGGTAATGGGGTGAAGTTAAGTGTCTCGCCATGGCTTCGAACTGATCAACACCTAAATTGTTAGGCACATTTATTTCCAATAGAGCTTTCCCTAAGATGTCTTTATGCGTTGGTGAAAGTTTCAAAAGATCTAAAATAGGTATTTGAGTAGGGGTTTTATGCAATTATTCCATAATATTGTATTTTTGAGAAGTAGATGTTGTTTTGGAAGTTATCCCCTTAAAAGTAACTCTATTTTGGTTCCTAGTTATTACATGACTGGATTCCTTCTCTCATTTTTCTTTAATCACGATCACATTGACTCCAATGTCAAAACTTGAAATTTTATTGATGGTATTTTTATATGCATGAGAAAAGTTGGCTTTTTCCTTTATTACTTTAGGAAGATTCCCCTTTTTCATGACTTGTAAAAGGAATTTTGAATGTTGTGTGTTCATCATTGGTTTTGTGACCATTCACGACAATAGTCTCATTATCAATCAAATCTTGGATAGTGTGCTTTAGTTTCATACAATTATTGGTTTTATGACCCTTGTTCCTATGAAATTCACAATAATGTGAGTCATTCCACCATGATGGTTTGATCCTTGGTTAATTATATTATTTCTAGCAATGTGATTATCTTGTTGGCTAAAATATTTTTCAATTCCAAATCCATGGGTTCTCCTAAAGGTTTAAATTTTCAACTTAGTGGATACATGAAAGCCTTAGGTTTGTCTTGATTTCCTTGAAATGTGTTTCCTGATTGATTATTTTTTTTGGGTTGAGTGTTGGACAAATTGAAGGCAAGTTGTGTTGGTTTTACATTGTGGTTTTCTGCAACCCCATTATTGGTAACATGTTTATTTTGTGTCCAAAAATTAGGTTGCTCATTATTGTTGTTAGTGCTTTGGTTGCTAGAAAATCCTTGTGTACCCTTATAGAGTTTCAACTCACCATTTTTTACTAAGGCATCTTCAATTGTGACTCCATTTTCTATCAATTTGTCAAAAGACATGAGACGTTGTAGTTGAAGTCTTAAGTTCATTTGACAAATCAAGTTCTTGATAAAGATGGTCATCTTTTCCTTTTCAAGTATACTACATGGGTACTTATCAAAGAGTCACCTCCATTGATGCAAAAATGTCAAAAAGGGCTTTCCCTCCTTTTGCTTTGTGTTTTAAACATCTATCATGGTTATCTCATGTTCTATATTGTATGAATATTGATAGACAAATTTAGCTACTAACTCTTCAAAGGTTCTAATTCTAGGTGGTAATTTGGAGAACCATTCCATTGCTTGACCCCCTAAACTTTGTGGGAATAATCACATCAAATATGTTTGGTCATGGATAAACTCCATACTAAGGGTACAAAATTATCTGATATGACCTTGGAGGCAATAGTACCCATATAATTTTCATATTTTGGGATATCTATGTTGATTGGAAAAGGTATCATATTCAAGCTTTTGTAAAATGGGTATGAACAAATGCCCTCCAAAGTGTATTTCTTTGTGGAGGTCCCCATTTTCATATCGTCAAGTTTTTTTGTAAGGACTGAATATGCATGTTCATGATACCCATAGGATTCACCTTATTTTTTGTCAAGTGGCTGAGGATGTATAGCATATATGTTGTCATTTATTTGGAGTACAGTTTAGTTTTGGGTATCAAATCTTGGAAAAATGACAAAGTCCACAAGCAATCTCCTAGATTCAGTTTCACAATTTTTCCTGACGAGCATACTATATGAAAATTTAAGTCATGTGCACTTAGATGAAGGTAGTGTGGAGTGTTAGATGGCTTTAGTTGTGGTCTCTTTTATTTTGGATTTGTCTAGCAATAGTTACAACATGTTTATGGTATGTGAGTACAATATAGCAACAAAACAGGGAGGATGAAAGGTCGCGATGATTGAGGGAGTAACATGTTGATTCTAGCAGTACTATTTTGGATTTAGGTCAGGTCCTATCCCATCTTGATGAATGTGTGATCTCCTATCATTTATGTTCTCTTGGGTTATGTGTTGGACATGTTTGGTGATGCACTTGTAAGCTGACTGGACATATCATGAGATTGGGTATATTAGTAGATATTTTTTAGATGAAAGTATGGTAGTTGTGTGTGAATACATTGTGATGTCAAAATAATACAAAAGGTATTGTGAGCTATAAATAGAACTACTTAAGCATAGTTGATGCTTGTCTAGTTCATATTTTGTAATATTACATTATGAAGAAATAGTTTTGTATTGTAAGAGTAGTGAGCTCCTTGTATTACCCCTAACAGGGTTTTCATCCTTTAACAGGGATTTCTACTAAATGTAATATTCATCTCCTAACATGGACATTATACTCTTAGTGCATAATTTGTGGGTATCATCCCCACCGGGGTTTTCCCTTGGCTAGGGTTTCCTCGAGAATGAACAATGGTGTCATGAGTTATTTACTTTATGCATATGTTCTTTTCATTTTAGCAGTTTCATGGTTTAGTTTGAATTGTTTAAATTTATTAGTAAAGTGTTGCAATACTTATTCACCCCCCTCTCAGTATTTCTTGATCATAACAATTGCTATCAGAGCTTGAGGCCCTTAAAGAAAAATCCTAACAACTTGAGGGAGATCCTGAATGATTTAACCAATTGGAAAGAAAATTTTGAGGCAATACTTGAGGACTTAGACAAGGATAATGTTGATAATGAGAAATTAAAGTTCAAATTGAAAAGAGATGAAGGTTACATCAAGAAGCTTAAGGAGAAACTTGAACTCTCTAGGAACCAAAGGCAAAAACTCATGGAAAAGATACAAGAATTTGAAAATGATTCATCAGATTTGATTGAACAAATTGAATAGGAAAAAGAAGCATTGAAGAAGGAACATGAATCTACCACTATTCAATAGCTAAAGATATTTGACAAGTAAAAGAAGCAAAAAGAAAAATTGACAAAGCTTTAAAAGGTACTAATGTTTAGATGGGAAAAATACAACTTCAACTGGATAGTTACAAAATTGAGTATCAGGAATTAGAGAACTATAACCACATCATTAAGGGAGAACCTATTGAGGTGAAGAATCACATGGAGAAACTTCATGCAAGTAGCAACAAGATTGATGAGCAGCTAGAAAAACAAAATCCTAAAGGTGACAAGATTGGAGTTGGTTTTGATGAAGTTGAATGGTTTAAATCTCAAGAAAAATAATCTGAAGGTAAAACATATGAGACACCTAATCAATAAGAAGAACCTAATCAAGATGAGAAACCTAGAGAGTAGATCAAACCTTTTAGAGGAAGATTCTTTGAATGCAACAAAATTGGCCACATGAAGAGGGATTGTAGAGGTAAGACTCCTTATAATTCCTTCTCTAGTTATTGTTTCAATTGTTATGCATATGTGAATAAAAAGGTAGAATGCATAAAACCAGATCAGTCATGGAATAAGCAAGATTTCATTAGTGAGAAAAGAGAAGATAAGATTACTTGTTACAAATGCAACAACTTTGGACACATCACAAGGAATTGTAGATTGCGGGTTAAACAAAACAAATCATTTGTTACATGTTTCAAATACAACAATCAAGGACATATAGCAAAGTGTAATATATAAATATGTGTGTAGTGTTAGTTATGTGAAAATGTAAAGAAAATAATTGATCTCTATGTGTATAGAGGATTTGGGGAAGGTAAGATCTTCTTCTTAACCCCAAATTCCCAAAGGAGAGATCCAAATTTATTAACAATAAGAAAATGGTCAATGCATAAATGAATCCACCGATGAAGAATATGAAGAAAGAGGAAAACCTTACATTCTATTTTGGAAAGGATTATTAATTGAAATGAATTGAAGAAAAATACTAACCTCAAAGTATAGCAGATTTGGAAATTGTTGTTTTCTAGTGTCTAACCGAGTTTCTAGAAATTTTGCAATTGGATCTAGAACGAAAACACAAAGATAGAGAAAACCTAGAAATATTTTTCTTTTCTGTGTCAGGTCGACCTTGACCTAAATAAAATTTGACCTTGACCCCTTGATGTCGACCTTGACCTGCGCTGCTCTGATGGAAATTTTGTTCGCGAATCTTGAAAGTTTTCCAAAAAGGGTATCTAAATCTGCTCTGTAATTCGATGTTCTGCACCTGTACCTATAAGAAAAATGGTTTTGTTGTTTGGATGAGGGGTTTTCCTTGGTCAAACCCTAGTTTTGGAATTAACCTTGAAATAGAATTGAAATTGCAATAATAAACAAAGTAAATGGAACAATTCACCTTGTGTATGTTGAAACCCTTATGGAGGATTTGAATCCTTGAATCCACAAGTATGGATGCTCCAAATGGATATAGAATTAGATGTAGGATGTCTCAAATCAATTGCATTTAGATCTTCAACACCAATTTAAATGGATCTTGGTATAGGAAGAAGCTTTGAATGGATATATATGGATGGAGAAATCTTCAACAAGAGGGCTCCATAGAACTTGAATCCTTTAATGGCTACTAATGGATCTCCTTGATGAATTGGATCTTGAATGCTTGAAAGCTTGAATACTTGAATGCTTGAGAATATATTATTGCTTCCTTTCTCCTTCTTTCTTGCTTCTTGATCACTTGATGATTATTATTTGTCACTTGAATTGAAATGAGAGGAGAAGGCTTCCTTATATACTAGTCCAGGGCACAAAATTCTAGAGAGGCCGACATAGGAGAAATAAATTCCCATTAAGCCTATACCCTTAGGGGTGGACCTAAATTAAATATATTTTGAGATTTTACTATTTTGAAGCCCAGAACAGGTGACTCGGAAGTAGGAAAATAAATCTTTCCAAAACTTGACATTTGGAAACCTTCAGAATTTGAAATTTAAACCCTGGGTCAAGGTTGAGGTTGACCCTAACCTAGGTCAGGGTCAAGGTTGACCTTGACCTAGAAGTTTGACCTTGACCTTGAGGTCAAGAACCTCAAATTCACAAAGCAAGATGCCAAAATTAGGTAGGAAATAAGTAGAAAATAGGGCAAGATAGGGGAAAAAGCCGGATCCAATTCAAAGACCCATTCAAGGCATTTGACATGACCCCAAACCACTTACTCAGAGAGCTAAACAAGTCATAAATGGAAGTGCTTCCATTTTCTGATGATACATTTAGCCCCCACTTTAGCAAGAGTATGGACTTGATGAAAACTCTTGGTAAAGGAGATCACAAGGAAAAAGAAAATCTTATTGAAATCAAAGGGACAAATAAATCCTTAAGCCCCCAGGGACTCAAGTCTTTGTCAAACCCAAGATTACAATAAGAGAGACATCACTATAAAAAAGAGAGAAGAGGGTGTCATTACCTTTCCCAATGAGAGCTTATGTCCCATTGTGAACTAAATAAGAAAATAGTGAAACTAGAAAGATGGAGTTGAACTGCCTAGTGAATGTGGCTACTCACTAGTTAGCCCATCAAGGATTCACCCTCGAGAATATTCTATTCCAAAAGAGAAAAGCCAAAAACAAGAGAGATCCAGTCTTAAGGACACCTCTGACCTTAAGGGATCAAAACTTTGAAAATTGAAACTGGAGGGGTCAAGAGATCCTATAAGGTAAAAATCCATGCTTTAAGGATTAGTCTCTAATCCATAAAGGGAGAAAAGTTTTGAAAAATATATTTGAAAGCGTGTGTGTACAAAAAGTGATCAAAGCATATGCCCCCACGTTAAAGTCATTGCTAACACTTTAACATTAAACATAAACAACTCCACTGATTATGTTTCCACTATGAGATGCCCCAGGTGAAGACAAATCAAGGGAAATACCACATAAACATTCAAAGAACACAAAAGGGATCTACCTACCATGGGGTTAGTATGATCATAAGATAATATATATAATATTATTGCAAATGAATTGACATCATTCCCCAAAGAAAGTAGAACTATAATCACAATGGGGGAAATAAAATGCAAGAGTTGTGAAGAAGAGTATTTTCAGACCACAACATGGAGACCAAAAGATTCAGTACTACCAAGTCGTAAATCCAAGTGGACTACATAAGGAAAACATTTATGAACAATAGCATAGGTACAACATAACATAAAAATAATATATAGAAGAATAGAGATACATATAGAGGAATAGTACAATAGGTTTGATTCCTTTATCACCTTATACCAATAAAGTAACAAGGGTCATATAAAATAATCTAACAAACATTTAGCAAACACATTATGGGAGAAGCACAATACATTAGGCAAACACACAAAAAGGATACCATGGAGGACAAGCCAATCAAGCACATTGCCCACTCTTCCCATCTCAATCTGTATCATTTAGGGAAGGTGGGAAACTCATAAGAGGGACTATATCCAACACAGTAGGAATAATAGCTAGTTCCAAACCAGGATCCTCTTGAGAATCATGATGTTCAATACTAGGTGTAATTATCAATTTTGTTGAAAGCATATTAGGTAGATCAGTATCAATGTCAATAGTCTCATATTCATCATTAGCATCATTAGGATCATCAAGAGTAATCGAAATAGAATCTAAGATATGAATAGAATCATCATAATCATTCATCTTAACATCATTATTAACATTAACTTCTTCCAACACATCAGGCATAGGCTGGTCAAAAGAAGGTAAAGAACTTTGAAGAATAGAGGCATGGGCCTTAGCTTGAGCCTGACACTTCTTATGACATTCATTAGTAGATCAGTTACATTTTGTCTTGTTTGAAATATGTTGAGAACTAGAAGGAACAACCATTGGTTCCTTCATAGGTTCTATAGGAGGATTAGTAGGATTCTAAGTAGACTGAAAAGAAACACTAGAAGCTTGATTAACATAAGTATAAGCCATGGATAAAGGAGGTATGAAAGGCATAGGAAAAAGACCAAGGTTAAGATCTATCTAAGGCATGCTTAAATTAACAATATTGTGACATTTATGGGCTTGATATGAGTGAAAAAGGTTATCAGGTCGAGAAGGACATGAATTAGGTAATGAAGGCCAAAAGAAGTCAAGGGTAGAACAATCCCTAGGCCTAGAAGGTTGATATAAACTATGATTAATCATCTTCACTTCTTCATCGTGAATGAATTTAATACAATTATGGATAGGAGAAGCAACAACATGCATGGCATTTAACCAAGGCAAACCAAGCTTAACTTGAAACTAATCAGAAGTAGGAACAACAATGAAGATAGTGTGATGTAGTCCAAGGTCAGAGGATCCAATAAAGGACTATCCAAACTTGTAGCCAAACATGAACAATGCAAAATAACACAACAATATAATGATTCAATAGAATTTTTATTCAACATGCTAGACTATAAGGCCTTCCAGGTTAGGACCAAATACAATTACTTACAAAGTTATTTATGCAATCTCCTAGCTAGTCTAGCTCTGAAACATATCAGCAACTGATGGAAACCCTAAGGCAGATCTAAACTTGAGATCACAAGCCTCCAAGAAATCTCCTTGTCCCCAAGCATGAAAACCAATAGCTCTACTATTACAATTATCAGATAAACAATCTGATCTTCAAGATACCTCAAGATGCAATTTCTATCCTTCTTAGCTACTTCCACTGATGGACTCCAATCTACCCCTCTCAAACAACCACCTAAGCACTCCTTAAATACATTTCCTCAACTACAAGTCAGTTGGAAGAAATAATTAACTGCTAAGCCAAGTCATCTTCTATTATAAATAAATATTAAATGCAACAACAGTCGGCTCTCAAATGGCCTTACAATTAATTAATTCTCCATTTCAGCCTCTAGATCCACATAGGAGAATACAAAAAAATCTACCAACATTAAATACACCAAGTTAGCCAACCAAAACTTCAAGAACTCTAGTCAATAAGCTAGAATTACCGAGCACCAGTAAAACAACTAAGCACACCAGGCATCACTGAGCAAGCACGTCAACCAAGTAACACAAGCATCATTGAGTATATGTTCCACCAAATGCCAGAGGTTTTACCGAGTTCCTTCAGTGATTGAGCTCCTTCAATAACTGAGGCCATCCGTTAAAGTTGCAACCGAGCAACACAAAATCACTTTAACACACCACTATGTAGATTTTTTGACTACCCTAGAATGCCCCTACATCAGACACCCTAGGTTTAAAAAGATGTTCTCATAGGCTAGAAGAACATCTTCTAGGATTCAGCAGACAAACCCCAAACTGGTTTTTCACATACAGGCCCTTCAAGTCTTCACCTTGCATACTCATCCACTTCTACTTCCTCTATCTTTTCAAGTCTTTCCTTGATAACACACAGATTTGTTCTCCATACTGATCAATCCTTTCAGAATTCTTCAACTCATCTCGGCTACCAAAGCTCAGGTTTCTCCTACCGAGTGTTGTATCTAGAAAAGGCATCAGGGAAAGCTTCATGTTATTCTTCTCAACAATAAATAAATTCTTGACACAATCATACATAGCTCTGCAATCATACTACCAAGGTCTGCTAAGCAATATGTGACAACTATTCATCTCCACAATATCACACAACACTTGATCCTTATAGTGGCCAATCTGAAAACCAACAAGACATTGCTCCCTCACTTCTAGAGCATGAACATCTTACAACCAACCAATCCTATAAGGATAAGGATGTATCATCCTCTTCAAACCAAGTTTTTGAACCATCTCCTCAACTACAAGGTTATCAGTACTACCACTTTCCACAATCACATCATAAATTTTACCTCCTGACTTGCACCAAGTTCTGAACAAATTACTTCTCTGACAAGGTTCCACCTTTGGACCGATAAATGTTCTCCGAACCAGCAAGTTCTTAGATTTAGGTTCATTCTACATGTTCTCATTCACCATAGCATTCCTACAATCACCAAACTTCTTTTGTGTACACTCCAAAGATCTATCTCCTTCTTCACCACAATTATAGCAAGTGCCCTTAAAGATAACCCTACATGTCTTCTTTTTTGGCTCTACAGGTTTTGGTTCATTTTCAACAGTCAGTTTATCCTTCACCAAGTGATCAAGCTTCTCCTTTCCTCAATAATTACCATGTTTTCTCCTCTTCAAATTATCTTCTACCTTCAGAGCATACTGATAAGCATCCTCAACCAAATCAATATTCATCATACCAAGCTCATCCTAAATATTGAATCTCAAACCATTCACATAACGAGCTACCTTTTCTTTACCAAGTTCTCTGTGTCTAGACCTAATAGTCAACTTATAGAACTCCTCGATATATTCTTCCATAGTCAAATATTTTTTCTTTAGATTCTGCAACTTTTTAAACAAGTCAAGCTTATTGTTGATAGGTATGAACTTAGCTTTCAATTTAGTCACCATCAACGTCCACCGATTGATCTTCATTTCACCTTCATATTATCTATCTCTTTGTAATTCTTTCCACCAAAGAGCAACATGTCCTTCAACTTAATTTGTGCCATTCTTACTATAAGAGGATCTTCAATTTATTCAAGCTCAAATAAATCTTCTAGTTCACCAATCCAATCAATCAAATCCTTAGGTCTCAAAGTACCAGAGAAAGTAGAAACTTCCATTCAGTAACTAGTACTTAACCAAGCTCCAGATCTATGTAATTGACTAGTTCTATCTTCATCAGATCTATCTCTCTGGTCATCTCCACTAGATCCAGCAACTTCCTCATAACCATCTTTAGTACCAAGATTCCTCAGCATACCAGCAATAGCTCTCATGACCTCAGTGATCATGTCATTCTTCATCAATTCCATCTAAGATCTAAAATCAACTTTAACCTTCTCTATATTCTTTGATTCCACAACATCATAGAGATTTGTAATCTCCCTAGGGTCAAATCTTCTCAAAGGCATCATTCAAGATCTTCAAAAACCCAAGGCAACAAATCACTAACCAAGGTCCTAGTGCAAACTGCCTCAACTCAGAGATCAGTTTACACACTCAAGAACCTCAAGCTCTGATACCACCTGACACAATCCAAGGTCAGAGGACCCAATAAAGGACTATCCAAACTTGCAACCAAACACCAACAATGTGGAATAACACAAAAAGATAATGATTCAATAGAATTTTCATTCAACATGCCCGGTTGTAAAGCCTTTCAGGTTAGGGCCAAATACAATTACTTACAAAAGTATTTCTGCAATCTCCTAGCTAGTCCAACTCTGAAACACATCAACAACTGATGGAAACCCTAAGATAGATCTAAACTTGAGCTTGCAAGCCTCCAAGCAATCTCCTTGTCCCCAAGCATGCAAACCACTAGCTCTACTATTACAATTATTAGATAAACAATCAGATCTTCAAGATCCCATAGGATCCAATTGTTATCCTTCTTAGCTACTTCCACTGACTGACTCCAATCTACCCCGATCTAACAAATACCTAAGAACTCCTTAAATACATTTCCTCAACCACAAGTCGGCTTGAAGAAATAATTAACTCCTAAGCCAAGTCAGCTTCTATTATAAACAAATATTAAATGCAACAACAGTTGGCTCTCAAATAGCCTTACAAACAATTAATTCTCCATGTCGACCTCTAGATCCACATAGGATAATACAAAAAAAGCTACCAACATTAAATGCACCAAGTCGGTCAGCCAAAACTTCAAGAACTCTAGTGGGTAATCCAAAACTACCGAGCACCATTCAAACAACCGAGCACACCAGGCATCACCGAGCAAGCACGCCGACTAAGCACCATAAGCATCATCAAGTATATGTTCCACCAAATGCTAGATGTTTTATTGAGTTCTTTCAGCGATTGTGCTCCTTCAATAACCGAGACCATTGGTTAAAGCTGCAACTGAGGAACACAGAATCACTTTAACAGACCACTATGTAGATTTTTCGACTAACCTAGAATGCCCCTACATCATAGTGTCCAAAACTTTACCACAAAGTTCAACAAGCAAGTTAATAGAACCAAATGATGGATAGAGAAAATCATTACAAGTTTGGATCCACACATTAGATGTATCATAACAGTCACATTGTAAGTTCTTCATAAAAAGGTTTTCTTCAGTAATGACATTGACTAAGGATGTAGGCTCAACAAGACAAATGCGTGTAGGTATCTTAGAAATCCTAGCATAAATGTAGAGGGGACCATCAGGAGCTTTAATAGTCACGGAATCATCATAGGTGATCAAGAGCTCCCTAGGTCTTTTATTCTTAGGTTAATTTCGAGGTTTAGATTGAGGTTTTGATTTAGGCTTAGGTTGAGGTGGAACTTGAAGTTAAGGTTGAAAGTGAGGCTAAGGTGGAGATACAGGTTGAGACAAAACAACATGCTCCACTTGGTTAACAATATGACTTTATGAAGTCTACCTCTGATAATTTTTGGATGATAATGGGAGATTTCAACACCCCTCTGAAGGAGAAGCATAAAATTGGTGGGAATATAACTCAAGTGGAGAGCAAGGTTGACTTGATGGAGTTTATTAGTAATGAGGGTCTGCTGGATGTTGATTTGGAAGGCATCAATTATATGTGGTCTAATAGAAGATTTGGGGCTGATCTTATTCAGGTTAAGCTTGACAGGGTGCTTATTTCCCCAGACTGGTATATGAAGTTCTCTTGTTCTCTTTCCTCCCTTAATAGAATTAGATTGAACCATTACCCAATTTCTTTTTCTGCTAGTTCTTTTAATGGAAAAAGAAATGCCCCTTTTAGATTTGAAAAGATGTGGCTTTCTCACCCTAATCTTAAGAACAAAATCAAGGAATGGTGGAACATAAAGGTGTATGGAATAGCCATGTTCAAAGTGGCTAAAAAAATGGCTAATGTTAAATCTAAAGTCAGACAATTGAACAAGGATGTCTATGGGGATATTTTTCAATCCAAAAACAAGACTCAATAGGAGTTGAAAGAGACTCGGGACAAAATCCAAAAGAGTGGCTTGACTGAAGACCTTAAAATAGAGGAAAAAAAAATTCTTGTGGATTACCACAACATTATCTCTAGAGAAGAGACCTTTGGAGACAGAGATCTAGATCTCTGTGGTTGAAATCGGGAGATAGAAACATTAGATTCTTTCATCTTACAACCCTTAAACATAAGGACATTAATAAAATCCATTCTTTATCTTCCCCTTGGGTAACCATCATCAAAGAAGAGGATATAAGGGAATAAATGATGGGTCACTTTGCTTCTCTTCTTTCTAGGGATCCTAGTCTTAATTTGAAAAATCAAAAAATTCTACTGGATTCTATTCCTAGAATCATGGATCCTAAGGACAATGTCTTCCTAAAAGCCATTCCTAAGGATGAGGAAATTAAAAAGGTGGTGTTCTCTTTTGAAGGATAAAAGTATCTAGGACTGGATGGGTTTTAGATGTTCTTCTTCCAAGCCTTCAGGAGTATTACTGGGAATGATGTGTTCTCTGTAGTTAAGGAGTTTTTCAGAACCAAGACAATTCTCAAAGAACTCAAGTCCACTTTATAAGCTCTCATTCCAAAGAAGCCTAGGGAAAATAAAAATGATGGTTTTAGGCCCATAAGTCTTTGTAATTCACTATACACGATCATGTCTAAATTTCTTACTTCTAGATTGCTACATCTTCCTTCTCTTATATCACCTCAACAGAATGGCTTTGTCTCGGGGAGACAGATTCTGGATTCTATTATGGTTGTGCATGAGAATATTCACTCCTTGGAAAAATAAAAAAAATAAGGTTTCCTCATGAATCTAGATCTTTTGAAAGCCTATGACAGAGTAGATTGGGATTTTCTACCTAAAATCCTTCAGGCCTTTGGATGTGACTTGGGGGTGGTCAGACTAATTATGTAGTTGGTTACCATGGTCTCTTCCTCTGTCATTGTTAATGGTGGCTCTTCTATTTTTTTTGGCCTTCTAGGGGATTGAGACAAGGAGACTCTATCTCTCCTATCCTCTTTTCCATCATGGTTGAAAGCCTTGGGAGATATATAAACAATTTGGTGTTGACAAGGCAGATTGTTGGTCTTCAACCATCTTCCTCTTGTCAAAAATGCTCACATGAATAATTCATTTATGATACAATTATGATGGGGAAATCCTCTATAAAAGAAGTAGGAATCTGAAAAAGGCATTGAATATCTACTCTAATGCTACTGGTCAACTTATAAACTAGGAGAAAAAAAAATTGTACTTCAGTAATACATTGGAAGATAGAAGGAAAAAGATCTCTTATATTTTAGGTTGCAAGATTGGGATTCTTCCCGCATCCTATTTAGGGTTGTCTCTTTGTCTAAAACCTAAAGCCTCCTTTTGGAATGACATAATAGATAGATTTCATCATAAGTTGTCTGGTTGGAAAGGGGCTACATTAAGTCAAGCTAGTAAAGTTCAATTGTTGAAGGCTACGCTCCAAAACCTTTTTGTCTATGCTCTAAGTTTGTTCAAAACCCCACAGAAGTATGCTGAAATGATTGAAAAAATGCAAAAAAGATTTATTTGGACTAGGGTAGAGGAAAAAAAAAGACTTAGGCTTGTCACATGGGAGAAGGTTTGCAAACCCAAGAAATATGGGGGGTTGGGCATTAGAAGTATAATTAATACCAACAAGGCATTGCTGGCAAAACAATGCTGGGGGATCTTTAAAGAAGAAAAAGAATAGAAATCCATAATAAAAAGTAAATACAATCTTACCTCTTTAGATAACACTTTAAATTCCTATCTAGATATTCAGGGATCCTTTATATGGAATAGTATCAGTAAGGGCAAGAACCTGGTCAGAAAAGGTGTTAGATGGAAGCTGGGAAATGGTAGGAAGATTCAGTTCTAGAATAACAATTGGCTGATTGAAAATCCCATAAATGAAAATCAATAATGGCTAAATGCCATTCAGGAATGCAAAGGGACAATTGGGGAAATGGTGTCGGACTATTGGATCAATGATTATTGGATAGATCTTAGCCAAAAGGATGAAAATTTTAAAGTGAGTAAACAACTCAACAACTGGTTCATTAGAGAAAATGTGCAAGTTGAATTGATATAGGGCCCAAAAAATAATTGTAAATACTCTATCTCTTCAGCTTCAGCTCTTCTTATTTCCTAGGAAGATCAACGTCTCTACTCCTAGGTATGGAATAAAAACCTTATCCCAAAAATTAACATGTTTTTCTAGTTGCTTGTCCAGAATAAAATACTTACCTTGGATAACCTAACAAGAAGAGGTTGTTATTTTCCCAATAGATGCTTCTTGTGATGTGAAGGGGTTGAATCCTATAATCACATGATGATACACTTCTCCTATAATATAAATGTGTGGGATTCTTTTATTAAAAATATTCATTTGGAGTGGGTGAAACCTTAGAGCCTACAGGATCTTGTTCTTCAGTGGTAGTGTCCTCTTCCTAGCAAAGAAGAGAAAGTTCTTTGGGATCTCATCCTTCCTCACTTCACTTGGAGAATCTGGAAGGAGAGAAACAATAGATTCTTTAGATATAAGCACACTCCTTATGACAAAACTTCTATTCTTGTTTGTAGAAGTCTCATGGAGAATTTTAGAAACACCATTCCTAGAAACTCTTAGCTATGGAATAATTCTCAAAAATTTGAAGATATTATTTCCTGAAATAGTCATAAAAGAAACAAAGACCCCAACCCTAGAGATAATATCATGTGGACTGCTCCCCCTTTGGGTTGGCTCAAAGGCAACTTTGATGAAGCTACTAAGGGGAATCCTGGAAGGGTAGGGGTGGGAGGATTAATAAGAGATTCGGCCGATAATTGCCTGGGAGCTGTGGCAGCCCCACTAGGAATCTAAACCAATCATGTTGTTGAAGATAAGATAGATTTACATGTTGTGTTGCTAGAAAAAGAGCTGGGTTTTGTGAAGTTTTGGTTGGAAGAAGATTCTCTTAATATCATTAACTACATAAAAGGAAAAAGTGAGACCTCCTAGACTATAGCCCACATAATTGAAAAAATTAAAATGACTTTACAAACTTTTGAGGAAAGCTTCATAACCCGCGTCTATCAGGAAGGAAACAAGCCTGCAGATAGTATAGCCAATGTGGGGGCCCATAATGACATCACAAAAATTTGGAATGGGGAAGTGAATCTCAATTCTAAGATCTTAAGTCTTATCAACTATGCTAAACTTAATCACAAGGAGGGAAACATAATTAAAATTAATGATAACAAGGACAATTAAATTACTGAGGAAAGCAAGATGTCAGGTAAGGTGTGAGAAAATTATTATGGAGTTAATGACATATGGATTATGGATGATTTTAAACAACTTAATTTGTAAGAACTAGATGAACATTGTTTTGTTTTTCTTTGGTATCTTGAGAAACCAATGTTGTCTAAGCTCTAAGAATATGGGAGGTGGTTTGAGAAGGGAGGAGCCCCTGGATTGTGAGAAATGGAGACAGGAGAAAAAAGTGTGGAAAAAATTGGAAAGAGGTGGTGTTACCCCATACATGGAAAAGCTTCATGGATTCGACAAAAAGGTAACTGAAAAATTTGTTGAGGGATGGGTTAATGGAAAAGTTAATCTGTGAGGTAAGTCCTTTTCACTTACTCTGAGTTTGGTCTTTGAGATAACTGGTTTGTCTCTTAAAGGAATGAATTTCTATAGGGATAATAAATGTATAGGGTCTAAAGCTTTTAAACTTTTTCCTAAAAATGTTGATGAAGAAGCTCTGTTGACCAAAGGGCCAGGGGATTATGTTGAAATTGTGAAGATTAAGAAAATCTAGGTGAAAGTTCTTAGGGTGATGATAGAGTATTTTACTCTAGATGGTTGCTATTCCAAGATTTATAACTTACATTTCATTCTGGTTAACCATTTTAGGCATAGTAAGAAATTTTCCTTACTTTCTTTTAAGCTCCCTAAATAATAGCATAACAAAGAAAGGGAAGAAATCAAGCAACCCTGTGCTTCATGAGGGTTTGATTCTACTCATAGCAGACTATGCCAGGGACATGATTTTGGAACCCATTCCTAAAAGGGTTATGGGAAAGAGAAAGAAAAATGAAGAAGAAGAGATCAAGGCAGATACCCAAAAGAAGGGTAGGAAAAATAAAAAGAGCCTCCATGATAACACAGACAAAATTGAAGAACCTCACCCTTCTTCTTAGGAAAGTAATGATGTCACTATCCTAGATGAAGAAATTGAGGAGGAGCTTGAGAATGAGGAGGGAGCCATGGAAACAAAGGACCTTATTTTAGGGGACAGCAAGAAGGATGAAGATAATGAGGAGATAGAGAATGTTGGAGGTGAAGAAGAAGAGGATGAAAAGGAAACTGAAGAAGAGAAGGTGGAAGAAGAGGATGAGAATATGGAAGAAGAAAAACAAGAGAAAAGCAAAGAGGAAGCAAGTGATAAGGAAGAGTCAAAGGGATAGTCTAGCCATGGGGGTAGGGAAATTCATAAAGAGGCTACTGTTGGTTTCAACTTGGATGATAGAATTATGAAGGAGGTTAAAAGCAAGGATGGCCATGTTATCAACATGGAAAAGTGGATTAACCAGGAGATGCAAGAAATGAAGCATCACCTAAAGGCAATGGAAGAAACTATGGAACCCCTAAAAGAAAAGCTAGAAAAGCTAGAAATAGAGTTTTTGATGAAGGTAAAAATTAATAAAGAGAATGAGGAAAAGCAAGTAGAAATCAAAGCAATGGTGGATGAGAAGCTGAAGGACCTGACTGAGAAAATCAGCTACAATGGGCATATCATCAATGAAGTTCTTAAGCATAGCAATGAGGGCCTTAGTGTTTCAGTGATGAATCTTAAGTCTCTGTACAACCATCTAGAGAATAACATGTCAAAGAATACAAATATTATGTTGGGTGGTGATACTGGGAGCTTAGGACTAGGAAGCAGAACTAGAAGTGGCCTCAGAAGGAAACTGCCTAATACCCCTAAGGAGCTGAAAGGTCTCAAAGACTCCATTCAGAAGATGGAGGATCTATAAAAATAGGCAGAGAAGGCCATGAAGAAGATAAAGTATTTTTTTTTGGTTGGTCACTAGGTGGTTGCTAGTTTTTGTGCCAAATTTTGTTGTTTGTCGCTGATTATTTTGTCTTTTTTGTTATCTTTTTGGGATGGTTGGGGTCCTGTTGTCTATTGTTTAGCAGGCTTTCGAATTATGTAAGGGCTAAATTGAAAATATTTTCTCCTATTTTGCAAATGGTTTTAGGTTCCATTTAAAACATGTTTTACCTTTATCAAAATAATATGATTGAGATCATACATCTTTGTATCATAAACAATATCCATAAAAGATGGCTTAACAATGGTATTAGTATCATGTGTAGGAAAAGGATTCGTATAGATTTTGAGGTTTTGATTAGGAGAGATAGATTTGTTCCAACTACCATCAAAATTATCAACAGATAAAGCATTAGAATCAATTAAGTCTTGAACCTTATGTTTTAGAGAATAACACTTCCCAATATCATGGCCATTCGACGATGGTATTGACAAAAGGATTTGGAATCAAAGGATTTGGATGCAATCGTAGTTGGTAAAAGAGGTCAAATAGGAGGTAAAGTAATCATATTAAAATTCAATAATTTACTCATAATAGAATGCAAAGATTCAGCAAGAGGAGCAAACGTATGATTTAGATGAAAAGAAGTGGATGCAGAAGTGGCATAATTGGATGCAACATCAACTTGATCAACAACTACATTTTCTTTCTTATTTATCTTGACATAGTTAGGTTTTTGGAACTTGTTTGGATTAGGAGTAGCATCACTCTTATCAACTAGAACAGGAGCCATTGGGGTGTTTCTCTCAAATTGACTCGCTTGTAATTGATAATGATGAAGCACTGCACAAATTTGTTGAAAAGAGGTAAATTCAGTAAGCAGAATCTTATCTCTAATATCATTTTTTAATTTTGGAATAAACATACATTGAATATCAATATCAATATTAGGAATAGGAACAAGATAAGAAATTTGAGCATACAAATGCTTAAATCTACCAATAAATTCAGTCAATTTTTCTTTAGTATTTTGTTTACAATGTATTAAATCAGTTAAGGACACTTCTGGACCAATGTTATTTTGGAACTGTTGGATAAAGGCATTAGCAATTTTTGGAAAATAATCAATAGAATAAGGAGGCAAGCAACAATACCATTGCAAGGCCTTATCATGAAAATTTCTAGCAAACAACTTGGCTAAAATCCTATGGTCAGGAGCATAGTCACTACAAAGGATTTGAAATGTTTTAACATGAGTGGCAAGGTCTCCCTTACCATTTTAATTCTCAAGACGAGGCATATCGATTTGCTAAGGAACAGGAGTACAAATAATATCTAGGGATAGAGGACTACCCATGTCACATGTAGGAATACTAAACTTGGATTGAGTTAAGGATGCAAGTTGTTGTTGTAAAGAGGAAACAGTTTGAGCAAGACTAACGATTGTGGAATCATTAGAAGAAATAGGAGGCATAGAAACATTAGAAACACTAGGAAAAGTATAGGAAGAAGTAGGAATAGAAGACACAATTGGTGGAACACTTGGAACCATAGTTGGAAGAGGATTGGAATAGGTGATGTAAGAGCATCTCAGGTCCTTGGCAATCCTATGTCACCAAAAACATGTTTGTGTTTTCCTGTGTTGCCCGATTCCTTCTTTGACCGAGTTGGTTCAGTGTTGCTTGGTTTCCTTTGTTGACCAAGTTTTTCAGTCATCTCTTTGGTGCTCGATGAATTTCCTTGGTGATCAATGATGCTTTTCTGGCACTTGATTATCCTTACTGAGTTGTTTATTTTAGTTTCCTATTGAGGTTGAATCTTTCCATTAATTATGGTCATGGATTTAATGATGGTATATATCATTGGGAAGCATGTGGACCTAGATCTGGTTGTTCCTTCCGTTGATGGTGGATCTGAAGGCTAACTTGTTGGGTAGCCTCTTGTATATAATGTAATCTTATTTGTAGTTTGAGGAGATCAGTTTTAGAGATAGAAGATAGAAGCTAGAAGATTAGAGATTATTGGAAGATCTTCACATTTTGGAGGACTTTTGTACTTAATTGTAATATCTGGCCTAAATCGAGAAGGCCTTATAGCCTGGCATGTATGAATCAATTGGAATTAATATATGAAAGATATCTGCATTCTTTCTCTCACTTGTGTGTTGTTGCTTCCACATGTGATCTCTACAAGGTGGACTTGGTTAGGGTGTGCCTTTGGCCCCTCTCCATGTCTACCCTTGTGTCAGGTAGTATCAGAGCAAGCTGAGATCTAGATCTAGGTTTGTGAATCTAGGTTTGAGGGTTCCTTCTTGTCAAACCCTAGTTGATTTTTGTGGGGTAGTAGATTGTGATCTGGCTTGCAATTGTAGAGGGTTTCAAGATGATTCATGGGAGGTGAGACACGGATCCAAGATTGGCAGACATGTTGAGACAACTTGCTGCAAGATTACAAGCTATTGAAATAGCCCAAAGAAGAGGAAAACATCTTGAAGATGTTAGTGATGATGAAATTGAGGAAGAACAAGGTGATGTAGAACCTACACCGGTAATGGATCAAGGTGAGGAAAGATAGTTGAAGGCTTTGATGATTATAAATTCTACACCACACTTTAATCCTCCTGAGCATAGTGGGAAATTTGATTTTGATGAATTTGTGGGCTGGATCACCGAGATGGAAAAGTACTTTGTGTATGAAAATGTACTTGAGGAAAAGAAGGTGAAAATTGCAAGCACAAAGTTGCAGTTGAAAAGGTTGGAACATCCAAAGCCCTATTAGATTTCATGGATCAAAGATGAGCATACACTCTTGGTAAGTGAACAATGTTATGTGAATTTGAAAATTGGAAAGTACTATCATAAGGTGTTATGTGATATCATGCCTATGGATTGTTGTCATATTTTGTTGGATAGACCTTGGCAATATGATAGAAATGCTATATATGATGGGAGATTGCATAAATATACTATTTGGGCTAATGGAAAAAGACAAATCTTGTTACCTTTGATTGAAGAACCTATTAGTAATGTTTGCACATCTATGAAAGTTTTCTTGATGGAAAGAAGAAAGTCTGTTAAGGATTTGAAGAAGAATGATGTATGTTTTGATGTGATTCCTAACAAACCGATTAAGAAAATAGAGGACAGTGTCCCTGAGGAGATTGATAAGTTACTCACCGAGTACAGTGAAATTATTTCTAATAATGTACCTTATGTTTTTCCACTGAAGAGAAGCATTGATCATTTCATGGATCTAATCCCTAGAGCTAGTTTACCGAATAAGGCACCACATCAATTTACACCTACCGAGAATCAAGAATTGAATCGACAGATTCAAGAATTCTTGCAGAAAGGTTTGATCTAAGAAATTTTGAGTCCTTGTGCAGTACCAATTCTATTGGCACCTAAGTAGAATGGAGAATGGCGAATGTGTATGGATTCCAGAGCAATCAACAAGATAACAATGAAATATAGTTTTCCTATACCAAGAAAGGATGACATAATGGATAGTTTGACAGGAGCAAAGTATTTTACCAAAATTGATTTGAAAAGTGGATATCATCATATTAGAATTAGAGAAGGTGGTGAGTGGAAGACTTATTTTAAGACAAGAGAAGGTTTGTATGAGTGGTTGGTTGTGCCTTTTGGTTTAACTAATGCACTGAGTACTTTTATGAGATTGATGAATGAAGTTTTGGAGAAATTATTAGGTAAATTTGTGATTGTATACCTAGATGATGTTTTGATATTCAGTAAGATCAAAGAAGAGAATTTGTTGCATGTTAAACAAGTATTGCAAAGATTGATAGAAAAAAAGTTGCTGATAAACCTGAAAAAGAGTTCTTTTATGAAAGAGGAGATTGTGTATTTGGGATTTGTGATTTCAGCTAATGGTTTGAAAATGGATCCTGAGAAGGTTGAAGCTATTTTGAATTGGCCTACACTTGAGAATGCTAGTGAGGTAAGATCATTTCATGTTTATCAAGTTTTACCAAAATTTCATTAGGAATTTTAGTTCAATTTGTAATGCTTGACTAAGACTATGAGAGGAGATAAAAGAGAATTGAAGTGGACACATGGATCTGATAAAAATCTTGAGACTCTGAAATAGAAGGTTGCTAAATTGCCTATGTTATGATTGCCTAATTTCAATAAGGTATTTCAAGTTGAATATGATGCAAGTGGTAGTGCAATAGGAGTTGTGTTGAGTTAAGAAGGTAAACCTATTGCTTTCTTTAGTAAAAAGTTGAATGATGCAAAAAGGAAATATTTTGTGTATGATCAATAAGTCTATGCTATTGTTAAGGCCTTGAAGAAATGGAGACATTATTTGATACCGAGTGAATTTGTGTTGTATACTGATCATAAGGCTTTACAATATTTGGGTAGTCAGAATAAGTTGAGTCAAAGACATGAAATGGGTTGAATATTTGTAGAGTTGTACATTTGTGATAAAACATAAGAGTAGAGTCACTAACTGAGTTGTTGATGCATTGAGTAGAAGAAGATCTTTGATGACCAAGATGATAATTGAAGTTCTTGGTTTTGATGATATGAAAGTATTGTATGAAACTGATCTTGATTTTTCTAAGATGTGGATAAAGTGCAGAGCACCTATTCAAGATCAACCGAGTACTAAATGGGATGACTATTTTATTCAAGAAGGTATGTTGTTTAAAGGTATTAAATTGTGTATACCAAGAGGATCAATGAGAACTAATTTGATAAAGGAGAAACATAGTAGTGGTTTGGCTGGACATTTTGGCATTGACAAGACATTGAATTTGCTTAAGGAGAAATACTTTTGGCCGCAATTGTATAAGGATGTTTAGAAATTTGTGAAAAGTTGTTGAATTTATCAAGTTGAAAAGGGAGTAAGTCAGAATACTGTATTGTATATACCAATTTCTATTCCTGAGAAAACTTGGATTGATATCAGTATGGATTTTGTTTTTGGCTTATTGAACATAGTAAGAGGTAATCATTCTATATTTGTTGTTTGGATATATTTTCTAAGATGGCACATTTTATACCATGTAGAAAGACATCAGATGCAGTGCATATAGTAGATCTTTTCTTTAAGGAAATTATTAGATTACATGGATTACCAAAGAGTATCATCTCTAACCAAGACAGTAAGTTTGTTGGATACTTTTGGAAGACTCTTTGGAGAAATTTGGGCAACAAGTTGAGATATAGTTCTACATTTCACCCACAAACTGATGGACAAATAGAGGTTGTGAATAGAAACTTGGGTAATATTTTGAGATGCTTAGTTGGAGATACACCAAGTAATTGGGATTCTATGTTGGCACAAGTAGAGTTTACATACAATAATTCAGTGAATAGAAGTACTAGAAAAACACCTTTTGAGATTGTAAATGGAATACAGCTGAGAGGTATATCAGATTTGAAGGATATTACTAGTGAAGAAAAGAGAAGTGTTGAAGGAGTAAAGTTTTCTGAGTTCATGAAGACATTGCATGAAGAAGTGAAACATAAGTTGGAGAAAAGTAATCATAAATATAAAGATAAGGTAGATACATCAAGAAGACATAAGAATTTTGCAATTGGGGATGAAGTAATGGTACACTTGATGAAAGGCATATTTCCTGTTGGAACATATGGGAAGTTGAAAATGAAGAAATTTGGTCTGTGTAGGATATTGAGGAGATTTGACAGTGGAAATTCTTATGAGATTGACTTAACTGATGACATGGATATATCACCTATATTCAACATTGCAGATTTGTATGAGTATCATGAATCGTATGAAGATTGAATGATTATCCTAAGAGACAAACATAAGCAGTTGAGTAGATTTTGGAACATAGAGTTGGAAAAATCACAAGAGGAAAACAATATATGGAATATATAGTAAAGTGGAAGAACAGACTGATTGAAGATAGTTTGAGGATTTCACAATTTGAGTTGGATTTAGCTCAGGTTGTACCTACTGCATGATTTGGAGAGTCATTTCAAACAACCCCAGGTGTTTGATGTAGGAGCATCTCAGATCCTTGGAAATCTTGTGTCACCAAAATCAAGTTTGAGTTTTATGTGTTGCTTGGTTCTTTCTTTAACTGAGTTGGGTTGGTAGTTTCTTAGGTTCCTTCTTTAACCGAGTTGGTCAGTTAATTCCCTGGTGCTTGGTTAGCCTTGCTTACCAAGTTATTTCTTTTGGTTTTTATGTTGAGGCTGACTTGTACATTTAATTGTGGTCATGTATTTAATGTTGGTATCAATCATTGGGAAGCGTGTGGACCTAGATCTGGTCATTCCTTTCATTCATGGTGGATCTAAAGGTTGACTTGTTTCGGTAGCCTCTTGTATATAATGTAGTCATTGGTTGTAGTTTTAGGGATGAAGTTTTGGGAGTAGTTGGGAGTTGGAAGATTGAAGGTATTTTCTGAATCCTCACATGTTGGAGGACTGTTGTAATTGAATTGTTATAGCTGGCCCTAACTGGGAAGGCCTTACAGCCTAGCATGTATGAATCAATTTGATGAATAAAAGTATCTGTTATGTATGCTCTCTATCACTTTTTGTGTCATTGCTTTTGTGTGTGATCTCTGCAAGGTAGATTTGGATTAGGGTGTGCCTTTGGCCCCTCTTCTGCCCCTGCCTTGCATTAGTCCAATCCTAAACAAAAGTTCAATGAAAATTGTTTTAATTGTAAGAAATATGGACATTAGGAACATTAATGCAAGTAAAAGGTTAGTAATCCACCTACCTCGTCTAGATTTCAAGGAAATTGTTTTAACTATCAGATATATGGTCATAGAGCACAAGAGTGTAGATCCAAAGCTAATTGGATATCCAATCAGTAGACTAAAGCACTTAGGAAAGGTAACACGTACAATTGGGACTATAATACATGGTATAGTTGTCATTATTGTGGAGAATATGGTCATATTGGAGTAAACTCTTTGAAGACAAATTTTAGAGGAAAATCCAAGAGTTGGATGAGTGGAAGTCTAGTATGTTACAAATGCAATAAAATTGGTCACATAAAAAGAGATTATAGAGAACATATACCGAGCAATGAATAAGTCAAGAATGAAGAGACTATTGAACAAATGAGAAAAAAGATGAATAAGACTTGGAGAAAGAAAGAGTAAGCAAGCATTAGTGGAGCCAATGAACCTGAGGTCACCCAATCCAATGGATCAGGTGATCACACTACTACAAACTAAACAAAGAAGGTATGTGAGGAACTGAATCTTATAATGATTTATTTTACATCAATTCGTAACATTTTATATGTCAAAGTCCATATCTACATAGATTAAGATGCATTAGGATAGATTTGAGAAAGAAACTACATTGTATATTTGATGTCGAGCATCAGTATTTAAGTTCATAGTGACCGAGTCACTAGTGTATGTTGAGCTCCTATGATAGCTGAGATATGATATGTACCGAGTTGAAATTGAATGATGGTATTGACCGAGCTCATATTTTATCGAGTTAACATAAGAAGGCCGAGACAGTTGTATACACCTACCCAATGTATGGATCATTTAATGAAGCCCTAATCCAACTGTTTGGTGGCTATAAAATAGAATGCTACTATTTATTCTCATTTCACCATTGATTTGAGAACTTGCAGAGCGATTCCAGAGTGATTAACTAGAGATATTTGTGCTAAGATTTATTTGCAAAGATATACACAACGTGCCATCGGCAAACATCTAAGAACTATTAGAACTAGGTATTTATAGAGCAACTCATATTTGTAATTGGAGCCCTAGATTTCAAAGATATGGCATCTACATCATCTGTTGCAGCCAAGAAGAAAGGAAAGGAGGTATTAAACATTCAACTTGTAAGGAATGATGTGTGGAAACCGCATAAATGTCAAGTCATCCCTTAAAGTGCGGTGAAGGGCGATCTCACGGGTTCCCTGTCATCAATCCCTCCTAAGGTTCTGATGATTAATGATGTATGGACATGCTACATGTGTAAGATTGGAGAGATAGGAGATTATGAGCTAAGGGAAGCATATGACAAACTATGCAATAACGAGGTGTTGAAGGATGAACACCATAAGGTTGTCGAGCAAGGGTTAGTGCATGCTCTTGATTTCCCATGAAATTCTAAGATTGAATGGATCAAAATTGTGTTGGGAAGAGTTCATGACATGAAGTTATGGCTAGAGGGTGGACCAGTTAAGATTATAAAGGATATGATACACTGAATCACTGGATACGCAAGTCTTATAGGGAAAAAGAAAATGAGATGCCAGAGTAAGGAAATTATACAAGCAAACACTCAGGCAGTATGGAACAAAAGAGGGATGACTATTTCTACAATAACCAATCTAGACTTTGATTTTGCAGTGAGAGTAATAGCTCACAAGTTATACCAGTCTAGTAGGCTAGATAGTTTTCCTTGTATAGCAGTTGACTAGGCATGGAAGATGGTGAAGAAAGATCATACTTATGATCTTGCCGAGCTACAATTGACACAGCTTGTTGAGAACCTCACTTCTATCAGGAAGGCAAAGAATTCAATGTGCAAGTTTGGTTCTCTGCTCACTTGTCTATTCTTATATGTTCATAATAGCTTTCCCACCATTGGTGATGTTGTATGGAACAAGGACGAACTAGTCACCCTTAAAATAAATGAATTTATTGATCAATTAGGAGATAACTTTGAGAGTGTGATGGACAATTATTTTATGGAGTTCAAAAAGAAAATGAGGAAACAGAGTAGGATTCATGTGTCACTAGTGGAGAAGTTTTACAATGATATATGTTTCTTAGTAGATACCAACTTCACTTATGCTTAGGTAGTTACACAAAGGGTATCATGGATTAGGCCATTACCTTCTAAAGTTAATATAGATGAGATAGAAGCAGCAATAACCGCCCTATTAGATGAGGAAACTGATAAAAAGGCTAATTTCAATCCAAACAATAATGACACCTCATCTTGAGGTTATGAAGAAGGAGTTAGCCATGACAAATGAGTTAGTGCAGAGAGACCCTCATCTCTCTATTGCCAAGAGCCTAGTGGATCTATCTACTCAGCAAGAAATAAAGTCACAAGTTTTGAGTCTATAAGGTCCGGATGGGACAATGCATTAGGTATGATAATGCAACTCCATAAACCATTTTTGGATAAGTATTTCAAAACCCCTACTCCCCAAGAACTTCAAGTGACAAAAACAAGGGGGAAATGACATGACATATAATATAAAGGGGGGATGACAAGAATAGTAGGAATAGGTGTAATGACAAAGGAAATGCTATATAAAAAAGAATACAGGGAATGAATGTATATCATGGTATGACATATTATTTTGCAATGTATATATTCAGTTGTAAAAGAGTCTTATGTATATGTATATGTGTATGTAGACTGAGTAGAGGTGTCCTTGGGTGAACCAAAATTGGACAATTGTTACGTGACTTGGGGATTAAATGGGATGACAAGTGCCCAAGGAGAGAAAAATAGAGGGATTTAGAGAGGGCATGTGTCTTGAGGTCATATGGAAAGGTTTGGAGAGGGCATGTGTCTTTGGATGTTGGAGAGGAATCTCTACATGTGGAGAGAAAATGGCCTTTTTATTAATGAATGAAATTAATTTACATGTGACAAGGGATGAGGTGGCATGTGATGAGGTGGATGGGGTGGGATTAGCTAAGAAGTGAGATAATTGATTTAAATGAGTTAATGGGAGGTGTAGAATAATTAGGAAATTAATTATATAGTTATGAAACTATATAATAGAGGAATTAATCAATTAAAGGGTATTTTATTGTAATGATTTAATGTCCCCAATTTTACATGTATATAGTTACAATTTAAATGCATCGACCAAAGCACAATGAACACAACTAAGATAGGACTGAACCCAAACAAATTCTCCATAATATGTTTCATGATAAATGGAACCAACACCAATATAGATAATAGTAAATGTTTAAAGCACATCATCCTATGCCCACTTCTACTGCTACACCAAAGTAACCAAACCACATATAAACCTCTTTTATTCATCAAATATTGACATCAATAACAATCATTAATGAAAGCAACATTAATATCATCAACTTCACATTTTGGCAACACCTACATGTGTGGGAATGCAAGGTATATATCCAAATGGGTTTCTACTCAAATCTAAATAGGGTGTTGCATCCTAGAGTGCTGAGTAGGGAGGGTCATCATATGTGATCTTACAAATGCACCCTACATAAATGACCATTCTATCATACAAATCATAATGGCAATCATGCAAGTCCAATCACTACAGGGGAAAGCATGTCCCCTGAACAAGTCTTATTGCTCCATGGTCATCATACCTTTCCAAGTCACCCAAGGGCTCATGATAACACTCATGGGTTTCTTGAGGAATCACATTATCTTATTAGTGTTTACCCCAAATTTACTATTGCATTTTTACTTAATTAAACAACTCCCTAAAATTGATTGTCAGACATACTAATTACAAGCCATGGATGTGAGTGGGAGCTACTCCATAGACTCACTCTATAACCTTACCCTAGGTTCATACCAGATTAGATGTCAACATAACTCAATACAATAAAATATAATTTCAAAATGCCATTTTTCCATTTGAAACCATGGTTTACGCAATTGGTCAAGGCACCAAGAGAATGGATCCCCATGACCCAACAATAAGATTCACATGTATGATCATTATTCCACATCTCAATATCACAATCAAACATTAAAAAACTATTTTTCATGAAATGTCAATCTTGGGTGAAAAACTAGTCATAGAGGTCATCATCATTAATGGACCTCAAAAAAACCTAAAAATATCAAACTTCAAGTATCAAAATTCCAGGAAAACCCATTGGATACCACATGCACAAAATCACATACATGTAACAAAAACAACATTTCATTCATACAAGAAAAATTAGGTAGAATGACACCATAAAAACTCCCATTTTCAAACTACACAAATGGGAAAACCCAAAAATACATCAAAACCAAATCTACAAATGGGAAACATGTTTAAAATTATGCTACAATCGAATTCCAACTCACAAATGTCAATTTAAATTAGAAACATAAGATGAATACAAATTCCTACCTCAAAGGTTGATGAAAACTTTGATTTTGAAGCAAATTCCAAACACACAATGGAAGCAAATGAGATCCAAAAATCTAGTTACAATCACCAAAAGAATCCTTTGAGCCAATAGCCTCAAAAATCTTCACAAACAATCTCCCAATCCAATAAGAAATTAATTTCCAAGAAAGAGGGTTTTTGAGGGTCAAGAGCAAATTAAAATTATCGAGTGTTTAAAAATGAACTTCATTTTCAAATTAAAAGGGTCATTTTTTGAAAACAAATAAAATAAATATAAAAATATACCTAAACCCAAATAAAAACTAAACTTCTAAAATCCCTTGATTAATCTAATCTACTTAAACCTATTGTATTTTCACCTAAGAAGAATGGAGAATGGTGAATGTGTACTTATTCCAGAGAAATCAACAAGATAACAGTGAAATATAGGTTTCCTATACCGAGAATGGATGGCATAATGGACAATTTGACTGAAGTAAAGTATTTTACCAAAATTGATTTAAAAAGTGGGTATCATCATATCAGAATTAGAGAAGGTGATGATTGGAAGACTGCTTTCAATACAAAAGAAGGTTTGTATGAGTAGTTGGTTATGCCTTTTGGTTTAACTAATGCACCGAGTACTTTTATGAGGTTGATGAATGAAGTTTTGAAGAAATTATTGGGTAAGTTTGTGATTGTATACCTTGATGATATTCGTATATTCAGTAAGATCAGAGAAGAACATTTGTTGCATGTTAAAAAAGTATTGCAGAGGTTGAAAGAATAAAAGTTGCTGATAAATCTGAAAAAGTGTTCATTCATGAAAGAGGAGATTGTGTATTTGGGATTTGTAATTGTAGCTGATGGTTTGAAGATGGATCTTGAAAAGGTTGAAGCTATTTTTAATTGGCCTACACCTAAGAATGCTAGTGAGGTAAGATCATTTCATGGTTTGGCAAGTTTTTACAAAAAGTTCATTAGGAATTTTAGTTCAACTGGTAATGCTATGATTGAGACTATGAGAGGAGATAAATGAGAATTCAAGTGGATACATGGAGCTGATAAAAGTTTTGAGACTCTTAAGCAGAAGGTTGTTGAATTGCCTATTTCGGCATTGCCTAATTTCAATAAGGTATTTCAAGTGGAATGTGATGCAAGTGGAAGTGCAATTAGAACTATGTTGAGTCAAGAAGGTAAACCTGTTGCTTTCTTTAGTGAAAATTTGAATGATGCAAAAAGGAAATAATTTGTGTATGATCAAGAATTATATGCTATTTTTCAAGCACTGAAGAAATGGAGACATTATTTGATACCAAGTGAATTTGTGTTTTAGACCAATCATAAAGCTTTATAGTATTTGGGTAGTCAGAATACAGTGAATCAAAGACATATGAAATGGGTTGAGTATTTGTAGAGTTATACATATGTGATAAACCATAAGAGTGGAGTTACTAACAGACTTGCTGATGCATTGAGTAGAAGGAGATCTTTGATGACCAAGATGAAAATTGAAGTTCTTGGCTTTGATGACATGAGAGATTCTTACGAATTTGATCCTAATTTTTTTGAGTTGTGGAGAAAGTGCAGAGCACCTAATCAAGATCAACCAAGTACTAAATGGGAAGAATATTTCATTCAATAAGGTATGTTGTTTAAGGGTATTCAGTTGTGTATACTGAGAGGACCAATGAGAAAAAATTTGATAAAAGAGAAACATAGTAGTGGTTTGGCTGGACATTTTGGTGTTGATGAAACATTGAATTTGCTTAAGGAGAAATACTTTTGGCCATAGTTGTATAAAGATGTTCATAAATTTGTGAAAAGTTGTGGAATTTGTCAAGTTGAAAAAGGAGTAAGTCAGAATACTGGATTGTATACACTAATTTTTGTTCCTGAGAAACCTTGGATTGATAACAGTATGGATTTTGTTCTTGGCTTACCGAAGACAATAAGAGGTAATGATTCTATATTTGTTCTTGTGGATAGATTTTCTAAAATGGCACATTTTATACCTTGTAGAAAGACATCAGATGCAATACATATAGCAGTTCTTTTCTTTAAGGAAATTGTCAGATTGCATGGATTACCAAGGAGTATTATCTCTGATCGAGACAGTAAATTTGTTGGATACTTTTGGAATACCCTTTGGAGAAAGTTTGGTATCGAGTTGAAATATAGTTCTACATTTCACCCACAGACCGATGGATAGATAGAAGTTGTGAATAGAAGCTTGGGAAATATTTTGAGATGTTTAGTTGGAAACACATTGAGTAATTGGGATTCTGTGTTGGCACAAGTAGAGTTTGCATACAATAATTTAGTGAATAGGAGTACTGGAAAAACACCTTTTGAGATTGTACATGGTATACAACCAAGAGGTCTATCAAATTTGAGGGATATTGTTGATGAAAAAAAGAGAAGTGTTGAAAGAGTAAAGTTTGCTGAGTACGTGAAGACATTGCATGAAGATGTGAAACATAAGTTGGAGAAAAGTAATCAGAAATACAAAGATAGTTTCAATAGATTAAGAAGACATAAGACTTTTGATGTTGGTGATGAAGTAATGGTTCATTTGAAGAAAGGAAGATTTCCTATTGGAACATATGGGAAGCTGAAAATGAAGAAGTTTGGACCTTGTAAGATTTTGAAGAAATTGACATTGGTAATGCTTATGAGATTGAGTTACCTAAATACATGGATATATCACCTATTTTCAACATTATTGATTTGTATGAGTATCATGAGTCAAATGAAGAAATGACAGTACCGAATGATTATCCTAAGAAACTAATAGAAGAAGTTTAGAAGAATTTGGAGAAAAGAATTGGCAGAACTACAAGAGGAAAACAATATATGGAATATCTGGTAAAGTGGAAGAATAGACCAATTGAAGAAAATTCATGGACTTCACAATCTAAGTTGGATGCATCTTAGATCATACCTATTTCATGATTCAGAGAATCATTTTCAAATAACCCCAAGTGTCTGATGCAGGACCATCTCAGCTCCTTGGCAATCCTGTGTCACCAAAAACATGTTTGTATTTTCCTATGTTGCTCGGTTCCTTCTTTGATGAAGTTGGTTCAGTTTTGCTCAGTTTCCTTTGTTGATCAAGTTTGTCGGTCATCTCTCTGGTGCTTAGCCAATTTCCCTAGCACTCGGTGATGCTTGTTTGGCACTCGGTTATCCTTTCTTACCGATTTTTTTATTTTAGTTTCCTATTGAGGCCGACTCTTGCCATTAATTATAGTCACAGATTTAATGATGGTATCTATCATTGGGAAGCATGTGGACCTACATCTGGTTGTTCCTTCCATTGATGGTGGATTTGAAGGCTGACTTGTTCAATAGCCTCTTGTATATAATGTAATCTTGTTTGTAGTTTGAGGAGATCAGTTTTAGAGATAGAAAATAGAAGCTAGAATATTAGAGATTATTGGTAGATCCTCGCATGTTGGAGGACTTCTATACTTAATTGTAATAGCTAGCCTAAACTAGGAAGGCCTTACAGCCCATCATCTATGAATCAATTGGAATTAATATATGAAATATATCTTCATTCTCTCTCTCACTTATGTGTTGTTGCTTCTGCGTGTGATCTATGCAAGGTGGACCTAGTTAGGGTGTGCCTTTGGCCCCTCTCCCCATTTACCCTTGCGTTAATAGGTAAAAGGAACATTATGGTAAGAAGGTTGTGAGGTAGGTAGAGACACACCAGTGGAACACTCATAGGAAGAGATGGAATAGATGTAGTCACTAAAGGAGGAGTATAAGTAGGAATGCTAGGTATAAGAATGGAAGAAGGTTCCACACTAGTGATAGGAGGAGTACGTGAATCCTAGTTCTTGAGCTTCTTGAGCTAAAGTTTTGACATTTAAATACACAAGATGAGTGATACCACACAAGAGATTAACACCTTTCTCACTATCCCGAAAAACTTTCTTAAGATCCTCTATAGCTTGAATAGAATCTTGATTACGGTTTTCTTGAATAAGCCAATTTCCAATTTTATTAAGTTCAGTTGAAAGTTTTTGGACTTGTTCAAGAGGAACTCTTAAAGCATAATCCTCATCATGAGATGAGTGAGAAGAGTTATGCTCCATAGTAGGATTAGAATCATGGGTAATCAAATTGGCATCCGGGATCCTAAGGAAAGGAGAAGAAGACTTAGGATCAAAGGAACCCATAAGTCTGTGACTTCTTCTAATTGGGATATTATAAGTAGGACTAGAGGTATTAAAGCTCATATACCAATGCAATTCAAATGAACTAAATTAGGAAAAAACAATGCATGAACAAATAAATGTTTTTGTATTTTTTCTTTATATGTTTTTTTTGTTTTTTTTTTGAAATGTAAATGCAAGCACATAAAAGAAGGCTAATCTAATATACATGCAAGATCTAACACCATAAAAGAAAGAGTTGTCTATCATGGGTTCACCAAAAATGTAATATATAAAAATGCGTGTAGTGTTAGTTGTGTGAAAATGTAAAGAAAATAATTGATCTCTATGAGTATAGAGGAGTTGGGGAAGGTAAGATCTTCTTCTTAACCCCAAATTCCCAAAGGAGAAATCCAAACTGATTAACCATAAGAAAATGGTCAATGCATAAATGAATCAACTGATGAAGAATATGAAGAAAGAGGAAAAAATTACATTCCATTTTGGAAAGGAGTATTAATTGAAATAAATTGAAGACAAATACTAACCTCAAAGTATAGCAAATCTGGAAATTGTTGTTTTCTGGTGTCTGTACTAAGTTTCTAGAAATTCTGCAACCGGATCTAGAATGGAAACATAGAGATAGAGAAAACATAGAAATATTTATTTTTTTTGTGTCAGGTCGACCTTGACCCAAATAAAGGTCAACCTTGACCCCTTTATTTTGACCTTGACCTACGTTGCTCTGACAAAAATTCTATTTGTGGATCCTGAAAGCTTTCCGAAAAGGGTATTTGAATCTACTCTGTAATTCATTGTTCCGCACTTGCACCTACAAGAAAAATGGTTTTGTTGTTTGGATGAGGGGTTTGCCTTGGTCAAACCATAGTTTTTTAATTAACCTTGAAATAGAATTAAAATTATAGTAATAACCTTGAAATGGAATAATTCACCTTACTTATGTTGAAACCATTGTGGAGGATTTGAATCCTTGAATCCACAAGTATGGATGCTCCAAATGGATATAGAATTAGATGTAGGATGTATCAAATCAATTTCATTTAGATCTTCAACACCAATCTTGAATGGATCTTGGAATAGGAAGAAGCTTTGAATGGATATGGATGGAGAAATCTTCAACAAGAGGGCTCCATAGAGCTTGAATCCTTCAATGGATACTAATGGATCTCCTTGATGAATTAGATCTTGAATGATTGAATACTTGAATGCTTGAGAATAGATGATCGATTCCTTTCTCCTTCTTTCTTGCTTCTTGATCTCTTGATGATTATTGCTTGTCACTTGAATTGAAATGAGAGTAGAAGGCTTTCTTATATACTAGTCTAGGGCACAAACTTCTAGAGAGGCTAACATAGGAGAAATAAATTCACATTAATCCTATGCCCCTAGGAGTGGACCTAAATTAAATATATTTTGAGAGTTTACCAATTTGAAGCCCGAAAAAACCAACCCAAAAGTGCAAAAATAAATCTTTCTGAAACCCGACATCCAGAAATCTTCAAAATTTGAAATTTAAACCCTAGGTTAGGGTTGAGGTCGACCCTAACATAGAAGGTGGACCTTGACCCTCAGGTCAAGAACCTCAAATTCACAAAGATAGATGCCATAATTAGGGAGGAAATAAGCAGAAAATAGGGTAGGACCAGGGAAAAATCTAGATCCAAGTCAAAGACCCATTCAAGGCATATGACATGACCCCAACCCACTTACTCAGAGGGCTAAACCAGTCCTAAATAGAAGTGCTTCCATTTTTTGATGATACACAAAGTTTTATAGATTTAATAGACCAACAAGTAACAAGAAACCATCTACAATGATAAAGAGGAACATTGGTGATGTTGGTAAGAGCATGGATGAGTACATAGATGACTTCAATAAAAATTTTACAAAGGAAGGAAGCAATGACATAGATAAGGTATTGAAGGTAAAGGAAAAAAATGAGACTAAGGTTCAGGTTGAATTAGTAGATGGTATTCAATCTTCGCTCGATGCTACTATTGCCATATCAGCCTAAATAACCAAGCATGGCCTTGGGGGGAGCTTTGGAGAAACATAACAACAAACTATCCAGCCCCTCACATGCAAAATAAGAAGATGTGAGCTTATGGATATAAATAATAATGTATCTAGAGTATATATCTATGATCACTTGTAATTTGATGGTAGACTAGAGTATAGAAGCTTTGTGTTTTTGCATTGGGAACTATGTCATATTTGACTACGATGAGTTATAAGTGAAATATATTAGTCATTTTGATCACCATTTGCGTATAGAAGAGAAATAAGTGAAGGAGCTAAGGCATTCTAGTGACCTCGAGTTGTGATTACCCTAATTCCGCATGAAAGGTATTTGATTCTATCTACTAACTTTGTTTATCATGGATGTTCCATATATTTTTGATGTAATTGAGAGGCCAAGGTATAAATTCAAGAAAAATCCATACAAATCAATGGAGGATGACTAGGGATGCATTCTCCCAAACCCCTCATGGTTTTTTACACATCAAAGAAATTAGGGAATACATCCACTGTAGGTATGAGACAATTGGAGAGTTTGAGATTCTCTAGGAGATAAAAGATATGTTGAATAAAGATAAAATATGGAAACCTTATTTTGCACATTTGCAAAATCTAAACATCATGCAGATGATGGAACTTTATAAGTTTGATGAAGAAGAATGGATCAAAATTGTGTTGAGAATAATTCATGACCAATTTATTTGGATTGGAGAGAAACCTATCAAGATCAAAAGTGAACTTATTCACTAAGTCACTAGATTGAACAATTCTAGCATTGTTCCTACTACCGAGAAGAACATGAAGAAGCAAGTTGAAACCCTAACACACTTGAAGTGGGATAAGAGAGAAATGATGATTGTATACATCTTTCAACATGATGTAAGGTTAGTTTCAATGGTTTTGGGATATAAATTGAATTATAGCAGCTGACCAAACTCTATTTCTATTGGAGTTATAATGATGGCATATAAAATGATGAAATAAAATGTTTAGTATGATCTATGCGAAGTTATGGAACTACAATTGATAGAGAATGTGAGGCATATAAAGAGAGACAAGTCAAAATAATTTAGGTTTGGATCACTCATCTTACATATTTTCTTCCACATAATACATAAGTTCCCTAGTATGCATCCTAGGGCATGGAATGAAAATGAACCTACTATTATTCAAGTAAGAAAAAGTTAAATAAGACAAGGTAGTAAATAGGTAGATGGAGAGCTCTTTGGTATGTTTAAAATATTTTAAAGATAAATGAAGGAGAGAAAGATAATTCTCGAAGAAATAGTTGAAAAATACAAGGATATGGTTTGTTTTATGGTTGTGATTGATTGTGTATGCTTTGAATTTGTTGAACCTAGAATGAGGTGGTGCCCTCATATGGGGTATGAAGTTAGTGTTGAAATTATTACACTGCAAATTGATCATGTGTTATCTACCAATATTGATCCAAGTGAAGAAAGATGGGTTACCTATGAGGATAATTCCTCTAAGGTCAAGGAAGATCTAACTGGAGGTGACGGGAAGAGGAAGGTAGAAAAGCTTATTGACAACATAGTAGAGAAACAAGGGATTACCAAGGATGAGATTTCTAAGTGGAGAAAGAAGGTCACAAATAAGTCCTTTGGTCTGGTGAGCTTAGATGCTACACCGCTACCTACTATTGAGACTATTGAAGTGTTAGACTCACCTCTAGTAGTGGTCATGGTACCTAAAACTACTCTTACACCACCTAGAAGATAATCATAGAGGACAGTTGTGGTTGAGATAGAAAAGGAAGCTGTATAAATTCCTATGGGGATAACCAAGTCCTCTAAGCCTAAACTATTAGAAAGTAAAGTCCACCAAGATAACTGAGAAGGGGGGGGGGTCAATCATTTATCAAATAAATATAACTTTTATCAACTTCAATATATTTTAACCATGTAAGCAATGTAACCAGTAACCATAGAAAGATATACATGCACAATAACATAATGACACAAGATATGTTGACTAGGGAACCTCTTGATCAAAGAGTAAACCCCAGTGGGAATGATGCCCACAAAAGATGCACTAATATGAATATTCCTTGTGAAAGGATGGACTTTGTTAGGAGTCTTATGAAATACATTCAGTACATATGAATCCTTGTTAGGAGATTTTGAATCCCTATTAAAAGATTCTAACTCTATTAGGAGTTATGGAAGACAGAAGGACCCACTGCCCAAATAGCTTCAGGGTAAGATCACCAAACTCACTATCCAATTGATCTTGTATTACTCAATAGAATAATACCAAAAGATTATTGACCTCAACAATTCAATACTCCTCTGACTGTGCCAAACCGCACTAACTCCTTCAGATCTCAATACCAGATCTCAGTACTTCACATATCTTCTTTCAACAATTTTGCTTTCACAATACACTTACATTCATCACATTCCATATTAAAACAAGAAATACATTCCTTCCTTTATACCACACTCAATTAATTACAAATGAGTCGGCATACAAATTACAAAATAAAAGCTTCCACACGTTACATCAAAATTACACAAAACTGTCAGGTTCCAATCAATATAATTATTCACTCGTGTGACCTCAGATCTTGCACTGTCAACCACATCACTATAAAAATGTCTCCAACTACTCTCTAATTGTGCATAACTAGATTCCATCTTGATTAGGAGATATCATTCGATTTCCACAAACTGCTACTCAGGAATAATGCTTGAATACTACTTCCATTGATTTCCTCACAACTTCTCAAAAGTAGGCTGGGGCATAACCCCAAGCATACCTCTCAGATACTCAAATGTATCTTTAGGTAAAGGTTTTGTAAATATGTCTGTAATCTACTCCTTTGTGCTTATGTACTCAAGTCTAACTTCTTTCTCTGCTACTTTCTCTCTCACTACATGATACTTTACCTCTATATGCTTTGTCTTAGAATGTAACACAGGGTTCTTAGACATACTAACTGTGCTAGTGTTATCACAATGTATAACAACAGATTCAACAAATTTTACTCCAATATCCTTCAACATTTGTTTCATCCAAATTATCTGGTTATAATTTTTTTCTACTGCTACATATTCTTCTTTTGATGTGCTCTGTGAAATACAATTCTACTTCTTGCTTAGCCAAGAAACCAATCTTCCTCCAAGGAAAAATGCTCCACCACTGGTGCTCTTTTTATCATCAACACTGCCTCCCCAATCAGTATTTGTATATGCACATAGGGTAAAATCATTAGATTTTTCATACCACAATCCATACTCAAGTGTGCCTCTTAAGTACATCAGTATTCTCTTTACTACTACATAATGTGATTCTCTAGGTTCAGCTTGAAATCTTGCTACAATTCCAACTGAATGTGCTATATCAGGTCTTGTATGAGTCAAATACTACAATCCTCCAATCATAGATATGTACTTCTTCTATTCCACTACAAGAGTCTCATCTGTGCTAGGTAACTTATGTCTAGTTACCATAGGTGTTCCAACAAGCTTACAATTCTCCATTCCAAATCTCTTCAATAAATCATTCAAGTACTTTGTCTCACTTACAAAGATACCATCACTGTTCTGTGTTATCTGCAATCCTAAAAAGTATTTCATCTCATCAATCATACTCATTTCAAATTCATTCTTCATTTCATCTACAAATTTATTGTTGGCTTCATCTTATCCTCCAAAGATAATATCATCAACAAAAATTACTACAATCAACAAACCATTTTTAATTTCTTTTGTATACAGGTTGCTATTAGTTGTGCCTTTTGTAAATCCTAATTTTAACAAATACTTATCCAATCTTGCATACCAAGTTCTAGGTGCTTGCTTCAGTCCATATAAAGCTTTCCTCAATTTACATACCATGTCTCCTTCTTCAGTTAAAGGAAAACCTTCAGGTTGCTCAATGTAAACTTCTTCTTCCAATTCTCCATTCAAAAATGTTGACTTCACATCCATCTGATACACTTTGAATTTCTTAAAAGCTGCATAGGCCAAAAATATTCTTACTGCTTCAATTCTTGCTACTGGTGCAAAAGTTTCTTCATAGTCAATTCCTTCTTGCTGTGAGTATCCTTTGCATACCAATCTTGCTTTTTTCCTTACCACTTCTCCTTGTTCATTCATCTTGTTTTTGAATACCCATTTTATTCCTATAACATTCTTATCTTTAGGTCTAGGGACCAATTCCCATGTCTTGTTCTTTTCAATCTAATCTAGTTCTTCTTTCATAGCTTTAATCCAATGTTCATCTTCACAAGCTTCACTAGTATCTTTAGGTTCAATTTGAGAAATCAAACATAACTGTTCTTGTACCTTATTTCGAGTCTAAACTCCTCTGTCTATACTTCCAATAATCTAGTCAACAGGATGATTCCTTGATAGATTCATGTTAGGTGTCATTGTCTCAGATCATACTTCATGTGTTGATTCTTCAATTACCTCACTGTGGCTTTCATTCAACAAATCACTGTCAATTTCATAAAATAATTTAGTAGTCTCAAGGTTAGGTCTAGGATGAGTTCCTTCATCTGATTCATAATCAAGCATTCTTTCTTGAATTCTGAACTTTTCATCAACTTTAACATTTGCGCTCTCAACAATAGTCTTAGTTCTCTTATTGTAACATATATAAGCTTTTCTCTTCAATGAATATCCAAGAAATATACCTTCATCACTTCTAGGATAAAACTTTCCAATGTCATCATCTCTCTTAATATAATATTTGCTTCCAAAGATTCTAAAATACTTAACTGATGGTGCATATCCAAACCATAATTCGTAGGGTGTCTTGTCTATGTCTTCTTTGATTTGTACTTTGTTCATTGTATACATGGTTGTGTTCACTACTTCTCTCCAGAATATCTTCGCTAAGTCATTCTCAAATAACATAGCTCTTGCTGCTTCAGTTGCTGATCTATTTTTTCTTTCTGCAATACCATTTTGTTCAGGTGTCCTAGGGGATAAAAATTGTCTCTTAATACCATTAACTTCACAAAAGATGTTAAATTCTTTAGAAGTAAATTCTACACCTCTATCTAATCTCAAACATTTAATGTTCATTCCAGATTCATTCTCAACTTTGTTCTTAATGATCTTAAACTTATCAAATGCTTTATATTTTTCTTTAAGAAATGCAATCCACATCATTCTTGTAAATTCATCAACAAGAATCATAAAATACCTTTCTCTATAGAATCCTCTAGTCCTTGTAGGACCGCTCAAGTCTGTATGAACAATCTCTAACTTCTGTATTGTTGTAAACTTCTTGCTGGGAAATGAGCTTCTCTTATGTTTAGCCATCACACATTCCTTGCACATCATGTTAGTAGGCTTCATAATTTTAGGCAAATCTCTTACTACAAGAGTAGTACTTACTTTCACAATGTTATCAAAGTTTATATGACAAAATATTCTGTACCATAACCAACTATCATCAATCTTAGTAATCAAACATGTTATCTCAGTAGGATTCAACTGAAATACATTACCTCTAGTTCTAGATCCAGTACCAATCAAATTTCCATCTCTGTCTTTTATCACACATGTTTTCTCAGTAAACCAAACTTGATATCCCTTATCAACTAACTATCCAACACTCAAAAGATTATGTTTCAAACCATCCACAAAGTAAACATCATTAGTATTAGTCTTTCCATCAAGAGTAATAAATCCTATACCTTAAATCAAACAAGGTGCATTTTTTCCAACCCTAACAACTCCTCCATCATAATTGTTAAACTTTATGAACTTTTTCATGTCTCCAATCATAAGATGTGAGCAACCACTATCTATAATCAAATCAACTTTCTTTTCTACTTGAGAAACTAAAGCCTTTTCTTCCTTAATTTTAGTTTTAGGATTTTCTTCTTTAATTGCTACAAATCCTATATCATCATTGTTCTCAATATCACTTTCAGTCAAAGATTTCTCCAAAATGGTGTCAAATTCTTCATCATTTGCATAGTAACATTATTTATATCTTCTAGGATTAAAGTTCTTCCTATACTTCTTGACTCTTTTAGGACATTTAGATGCAAAATGACCATATTCTTGACAAGTCCAACATTTAAAAAATTTATTACCGTCTAGTTCTCTCTTTACAAGCAACGCAAAACCTTCTTCAATCTTCATTTATTCTTCATTTATAGATCTTTTGTTGCTAGCATAATCTCCACTCACACTTATGCTTCTTGACAAAGTAGGATGAACACTAAGAGCATTGAATGTTGTCTCCATTCTAGGTGGGTCTCCTAATAACCTCAGGTTCATTTTAGCTACTTCCAATCTTCCAAGAAGAGTCTCTCTTGTAAATTTCATAGTACAAGGTATGACTTGTTCAATCATTTGTGTTGTCTTCTTAAATGTAGGAGTTAATGTCCTTAGAATTTTCCATATCACTTCATTCTCTGTCTTTGATCCACCACAAGATTTTATACCTGCAAAAATCTCTGACATTATACCAATATAGCTTCTAACATATTCATCTTCCATCATTCTTATATCTTCAAAAGCACATATCCAATTATGTAACCTGACTTTCTTTTCATTTTCATCACCTTCAAAAGTAGACTGTAAAGCTAACCAAATATTATGAGATGTTTTCAAATATTTTACCTGACTGTACTCATTCTCTGGAAGGGCTGACAAGAGTACTTCTCTAGCAAGTATGTTACACATGAATAGATCTCTTTCATCATTAGTACATGTTTCAATGTTATCCTCATCAATGATAGTCTTCTCATTCTTTGTAATCAACCAATAACCTAGTCCTAACCATAGTACATGTGTCTTCATCTTTTCTTTCCAACTATCAAAATTTACTCCATCAAACTTAGGGCTTTTTTTCCTGAAATTCACCATGGATCTCCTTAAGTTGTTAAACTTTTCTTTCAAGGACCTGCCACTCTGATACCAATTGTTAAAAAGTAAAGTCCACCAAGATAACTGAGAGGGGGGGGGGGGCTGAATCATTTATCAGATAAATATAACTTTTATCAACTTCAATAGATTTTAACCATGTAAGCAATGTAACCAGCAACCATAGAAAGATATACATGCACAATAACACAATGACACAAGATATGTTGACTACGGAACCTCTTGATCAAAGAGTAAACCTTGGTGGTAATGATGCCCACAAAAGATTCACTAATATGAATATTCCTTGTGAAAGGATGGACTCTGTTAGGAGTCTTATGAAATACATTCACTACATATGAATCCCTGTTAAAAGGTTCTAACTCTGTTAGGAGTTATGGAAGACATAAGGACCCACTGCCCAAATAGCTTTAGGGTAAGATCACCAAACTCACTGTCTAACTGATCTTGTATTACTCAAAAAAATAATACCAAAAGATTACTAACCTCAACAATTCAATACTCCTCTGATTGTGCCAAACCGTACTAATTCCTTCTTCAGATCTCAATACCAGATCTCGGTACTTCGCATATCTTCTTTCAAAAAAATTTCTTTCACAATACACTTACATTCATCACATTCCATATTAAAACAAGGAATACATTCCTTCCTTTATACCACACTCAAGTAATTACAAATGAGTCAGCATACAAATTACAAAATAAAAGTTTACACACGTCACATCAAAATTACACAAAACTGTCAGCTTCCAATCAATATAATTCTTCACTCATGCAACCTCAGATCTTGCACTGTCAACCACATCACTATCAACATGTCTCCAATTTCTCTCTAACTACACATAACCAGATTCCATCCTGATTAGGAGATATCATCCGATTTCCACAAACTGCTACTCAAGAACACTGCATGAATATTGATTCCACTGATTTCCTCATAACTTCCAAGAATAAATGAATTACTATCTATGCTCTTAACCATGATCTAATAACACATCATAGAATAAGTCCTTAACTACACATAGCTTCATCTTCAATATCCCAAGTGCGCTAACTCAAACACTGTCTACTTCTCTGCTAATCTTCAGTAGATCACTATGTTGACATCAATGACAATCACAGTCATGAATGCAACAACAACTACTATAGAATGGATGCTAATACTCCCCCATAGGATATATTTAGCATTCATTCCTAACATAAACAAGAATCACCTCCCAAGAAGAAGAAGAAAGAGAAGACTGAGAAGAAAGCTGAAGATATTGTGCAAGAAAATCCTGCGGAGAGACAACAATGGAAGCCTAACTTAGAGATGTTGAGAAAAAGAATTATTTAAAAAGATAAGATAAATCAACTACCAAAATATTATGATATATACAAGGATGAAGACAAAATTATGATTGAGGATATGGTTATAAATCATATGCAAGTGTTTAAGAAAAAAATTCTAGAGCTAGAAGGTAGCATTCCTAAAGAGTTGTATGATAGATTGGAAATGAGAAAGAAGTTATCCCTTGAGGAAGATGATAACATAATGGTAAAATATACAAAAAAAATGTTTCATGTGATATCACGAAAAAGAGTATGATATAATTCTAAAGGCAATTAAGCCCCTACCGAGATCGAGGATAAGACTAATAAAGATAATGGGGAGAAATATTAAAGTATGAGGATGTGATAGAGGAGATGAACAAGGCTATAGAAAAAGTACTATTAGAGACTAAACTTGATAATCCAAGCCTTCCAAGCCTACTAAGGCTCCTAAGCCCAAAACTATTCAAATTGGTGAATCTTCTAAGTCTGCACAAGCACAAGTTGAACCTTCTAAGGCTGAAAATGATATTAACCAATTCTATAGTAAAGTGAAGCAACTGGATTTCTTTGTGGCATATATACCTATGTCTTTGGACACTTCGCGGGATGTTGGTGACCCTTTTCAAGGGAATGTTGACACTGTTCCTGAGATAGATGGTAGTAATGTAGAGAGTACAATAAATATGATAGATCTTGACACATTGACTGAAGAATAAAAGAAAGAAGTTATGGCTAAAGGAAAGAAGGATACTAAAATAGAGGTTTTAATTGAGAAAGAAACAAAAGTACCTATCTCTATTTCCATTTCTACTCCTATTAAGGAGAAATATATTTTTACAACTCAATTGTTGGCAAGTGACAATAAGCCTCTAATCACTAATATTGATGAAATGCATGTGGATGAGCTAATGAAGTTATCTCTTATGGCCTTTTCTAAGGCTAAGGAAAGATCTGAGCAAAAAATTGAGAAGAAGGTCGGAGTATTAGAAAGGCAGTGGATAGAATTAATAAACTTTTACCTATACCTTTCACCTTCCAAGTTAAAGATGTAGTAGATAATTTGGGAAAAGTCCTTGATGACATTGATATGCACTTCACTTCTTTGGAGAAGGCTGTAGCTATGAATATTTACAAGGAATGCATGGAAAAGAAGTTAGAATAGGTATGAAATTCAATAAAGTGGAATATAGGCATATTAGACACCACTATCTATGGAATTAGGACTTACATTCAGTATGGGAAGAAGATATACAACTATTACATAAATCCTTCTAGGCATATGCAGAATGTGGTGGACATAATTCACAATAATAAGAAGACATTGGATAAATTGGTGAATAATTGTGGGTCCTCCTCACAATCAGTTAATGAATTGGATAAGGAGGTGCCCAAATTGTTGGACAAAATTAACATGCTACAAAATGTGAAATCAAGAGTGTTAGGGAAATTTGGTGAGTTGAGGAGTTTGATTACTCCTAAACTATCAATTTTGGAGAAGCACCTTGAGGACATGGAGAGAACCGAATAAATCTCTTGATGGATCTATGCCTCCAATACTAAAGGGTGTTGAGATCTCATCCTTTTCTATGAATGGTTTAATCCAGATTGGTCAGACCTTGAAGATAACATCAGAAGTAGATTCAAGGGTCTTAGAAACCTCCTTCCAAAACATACTTCACGTGGTGAACATTTTTTACAAATAGTCCTAAATTTTTTCCTTGTATATAGATACATTTTTATATATACCTTTTCCATTGATGTCAAAGGTGAAGTAGTAGTTGTGGAAAATGTATAAGGGGTGTATAGATAGTAATTTGCATTGGGCATTGAGTCATTTTTCCTTAAGTCTTTCCATCAATGTAAATGGGGTAGATTATTGGAAATTTTCCAAGGATGTATAGTATATATGTTGTCATTTATGGATATACTAATCATTGGTATGGTTTCCTGGAGTATAGTTCAATTTTCGGTATCTAGTCTTCAAAAAATGACTAAGTCCACAAGTAGTCTCCTGGATCCAGTTGCATAGTTTTGCCTAGTGAGCATAGTATATGGAAAGTTAAGTCATGCATGCTTAGATGAAGGTAGTATGGAGTTTTAGATGGCTTTAGTTGTGGTCTCTTTTATTTTGGAGTTTTTTGGTGATGGTTACAACATGTTTATGGTATGTGAGTACAATATAACAACAGAATAAGGTAGATGAAAAGTCACGATGATTGAGGAAGTAATGTGTGGATTCCACCAGTGCTATTTTGGATTTAGGTCAGGTCGTATCCCATCTTTATAGATGTGTGATCACCTATTGTATATTTTATCTTAGGTTATGTGTTGCACATGTTTGGTGATGCACTTGTGAGCCAACTGGACATATTATGAGATTGGGTATATGAGTAGATATGTTTTTGAGATGCAAGTATGGTAGTTGTGTGTGAATGCATTGTGATGTCAAAATAACATAGAAGGTATTGCGAGCTATAATTGGAACTACTTAAGCATAACTCATGCTTGTATATTTCATCTTTTGTAATATTACATTGTGAAGAAACAATTTTGTATTGTAAGAGCATTGAGCTCCTTGTATTACCCCTAACAAGGTTTTCATCCTTTAATAGGGATTTGTACTAATTGAAATATTCATCTCCTAATAGGGATAGGTCTCCTAATAGGGAAATTATAATCTTAGTGCATAATTTTTGGGTATCATCCTCACCAGGGTTTTCCCTTGGCCAAGGTTTCCTCAAGAATAAACAATGGTGTCATGATTTATTTACTTTATGCATACGTTCTTTTCATTTTAGCAGTGTCATGGTTTATTTTGAATTGTTTAAATTTGTTAGTAATGTTTTGCAATAATAATTCACCCCCCCCCCCCCCTCTACCCCCTCAGTATTGCTTGATCCTAACATTGTCTTCATTATATCTAAGTTTTGCAACATCATAATAATGAGGCAGCTTGAACCCTTGTTGTGCTTGGCTCAAAATTATTTCTCCCTATCCATGTTAAGGTCCCTTTCCACAAGCTTTTAAAATTTAGGGTCTTGTTGTGATTCTCATACCTGTTCTTCAGTGAGTTCTTCCTCATCACTATTGCTATCATGGGTATTATTGTCATTATTTTGATAATGGTTTTGGGCCCCAACCCAATCATTTTTGACTCATGCCATTTTTTTTTCTTTCTTGATTAGTTTGTTGAGTCAAATTAGCCTATTGAGGTTGATCAAGTTGTGGTTTATTTTGAGTTTTTCTGTGAGAAAGTAATTCCTCTAGTGGCATTTCACCTCTAGGACTTTGGGATGCTTTAAATTTATAATATTGTTTCCTTACAGGCATGAAACTATTATTGGGTTATTTCCAGAGTTATAATTTTGATTTTGAATGAGTTCTTTATAACTAAAGATAAAAAATGCTCCAATCATGTTTTTTATCCAAGGTAAAGTGTGCCTAAGTGGATTCTAAATAGGAAATGATATATCCCTATGATAAAGACTCTTGGTTGATTTTCAATTTCTCTGGGTTCTAGAAAAGGATTGGCTATCCTTGATGGAAAACCTTTCAAAATCTACAATCAATGTGATTGAACCAGTCTTCTAGTTTGATTGTGTGCTTGAATTTGATCACTTGTTTTCAAAAGTATCTCTAGTCTAGAGGTTTTGATCAGAATCAGCTAAACACAAAAAAGGGTATCTAATAGTATCCTCAAAATTATCAACAACTAATTGGAAGTGCTCACTATTTTGATGCACTAATATGGAGGTGTTGAAATAATGCTCAATAGCGGTAATGTTATGAACAAAGGTGCTAATATGATGAAATTGGATGTTAAGCTTATTGAGCATCATTTTTACATGAGACAACAACTAGGAATTTGTGTGAGAAAATTCCCCTCTTGGAAGAATGATATAAATCAATCTCAAGGTTCCTTCTTGGTTGGGTCTCAACCACTTAGATAGCTCAATTGAAGATAAATGTGAATCTGTTCAAGAGGAGGCCTTTGCTAGTTTGATCCTCGGGGGATTGCAAAACAAAACTTAAGACACACAATCTTTCTTTCTTTCTTTTTTGTATTTTTCATATCTTTAAATGAAAGTGAAGTAAATTAGATCTAATCTTTCATGACTAATTTTGTAAACAAATGAGCAAAGTAACGAGAATAGGGTAACAAGAATTTGGAATGAAATTGCATAAAGTAAATTTAATGGATATAAACCAATGCAACGTTGCTTTGCGAATTAAAATACCAAGAAGATTGAGGAAACCCACAAAATGGAGATCTGAATAAATGAAAATCATAGCTTAGCAAATGTAATCATCAAGGAAATAAATGCAGATGTATGATATGTCAAAATTCATCAAATCACGAAGCCACTACAGATGTGCACACAGGTGAGACAATTTTATCTTAAAGCACCGGAGAACAATCATCCCAATAATTCATCACAACAAAGCAATGCAATAAAGATAAGCACCAGACTAATGTAATCATAGATTAAAATCACCATACAATCAATTGGCTCTTTGAAATAAAAGAATGAGCAAACACACATTCATAAAGTTTGCAAAGATAGTAGAAAATATCACACCATGATTGAAGCACCAATTATAAGTATTGTTTTGCAATAATAACTGACCTTAATTAAAAAATTTTCTTACAATTTATAGAGTTGTACTCTTTAGGGAAAGCAATTTTGCAACTAGGGTTTTGACTGCCCATAAACTTGAAAATAAATCTAAACTAGACTTTACATGAAAAGAAACTATCCCTAAAACAATTTTAAACTACTAAGCATGGAATTAAACCTTGTGCATTACAATTTTGGAGAAAAATATGTACTAAACAACCCAAAATCAATTCTGGAACTCATGCATGTTCTTCTTTGAAACTTGTAGTTATGCCCTTTATTCTTTGTTGCAGCTCTTCTTTGTGGATCCAATTGGAAGACATCCTCAAATCATGCAGAAATGACCCCATAGGAGTGATCAATCTGACTAGAAATCAACTGTAGAAGACTGGAAGTTATTGGTAGTGATAGCCCAGAAAGTTTAGACCTTGACCCTTCATCCAAAAAAATGGAGTTGAAAAAATGGCTAAGTGTTGAAAAAACTTTTACAAGTTTCAAACTTTTGGAGGCCGAAAATATAGAAAGGCCAAAAATCTTGGAAATCAAAATTGGCTAAGTCCACAAAAAAAAATCCCTTCATACAAAATTGGCTAAGTCCAAAACTAGACACTTAGCGGCACATAAGATCCACCAATTTGGTGACCCCCTTAAGAATACTGCTCATATTGGTAAAGTGTAATCCAGACTAACTAAAACCGGAGTGGTAGCAATGGATTTCTTAATCTCTTCAAATGATTCTTTATCAGGAGTATTCCATTATATATTTGCATCCTTTTTCAACATGTCATTCAGAGGATGGACTATCTCACCAAATCCACTACTAAACATCTTGAAAAAGTTGATCTTTCCAAAGAAAGATTTTAGTTCTTTTCGACTATTTGGGGGAACCAGCTTAAGGATAGCCTTGACTCCTTTAGGATCTATTGAAATACCCATCTCAGAGATGATATGTCCCAGTAGCTTGCCCTGAGTTACCTCAAAAACACACTTTTTGGGATTTAGTGAAATTTCATAGCTCTTGCTCCTTTTCAACACTCTATACAAATCATCAATGTGATCTGCTTAGTTCCTAGAGAATACCGTAAGGTCATCCATATAAATGATGATTCACTTATTGACAAGGCCCTTAAATGCTTCATCCATGGTGCACTAAAAATTTTCTCCGATGTTGATCAAATTGAAATGCATGTGGCGATAGTCAAATGTTCCCCACTTCGTAGTCAACACCATTTTCAAACGGTCCCCCTCTTTCACCATCACCTAATTTTATCTGGAATAACCATCGAGAAAAGACATCATATGAGACCTATTTACAATTTACAATACTTCATCAAGGGAGGGCAACGGGTAGTTATCCTTTTGAGAAGATCTATTGAGAACAAGACTTCATTTGGGGCATTATATTTGCTTATCATTTGTTTGAGTTTTGGTTCAGCATCAATTTTTATTTGGTTATTCAATCCTTTCCAGGGAAACTAAACTTGGGTAAAATCTATGGAGAACCAGCCTCTCAAGCACCTAGTCCATTCCCTACTAAGTAGCATTCCATATGTCTCTGGGATGTCCACTATGTGTATATCTATGTAATCCTGGATCTTGGGGTCTATGATCAAATGTATACGGGTATCTTTCAGGACTCCAATGACCTTGACTTATGTCTTTTCAAGTTGAATCACGACCCTATTAGTTGGTTGGGGGCTCATTCCCAATATATGGCATATGGATAAGGGCATGATGTTGCATGAAGCCCCTAAATAAATTAAATAATTGTGTAGATTATTTCCAAAGATCTTGAGAATAAGTAGAAATGGAGGCACTTCGACCTGATCTTTGAACATGATTAGCATTGCCTCAGTGGTATTGACATTTGACAAATTCCTAGCATTACTACTAGATGAAACTAACTTATAATGGTCCAAGGATTTCAAGGGTGCTTCTCTTTGTGAGGGGAAACTTTGTAGCATGCCATACATTGACATATTAGCTTTAACTTGTTTCAATTCCTCTACTGCACTATATCTTTCAGTGGCCCAAACCGGGTTCTTTAGCATGGTAGGCTGATGTTGCACAGTTGGAGCAATGGTGATACTGGGACCCCTGGGAGGTGAAGGGTTGTTGTTATCCCATGGGTTTGGTGGAGTGGGTTACATTCCATGGGGAACACCATCATTCAAGGGCTCTCTCCTATTCCTTAGATTATAATTGCTTTAGTTGTTGTTCTGAAAAGCATGGACTTCAGAATATTCAGGTTGACTCTGCTAATTAAATGGAAAAAAGAACTCCTCTTTAGTTGTGTCATCATAAGGATCTCCCTCAGTAATTGGTTCATAGGAATCAAATACCATGGCATTGAAATGAGTCTGGGATTTGTCAGAATTTTGACCTTGTTGATTATCAAACTCCCCCCTATATTCGTTGTCTGATTGATGTGTATTGGAAGTTTGTGTGAATTTAGCCTCAAATGAACTAAAGGCATTGGCACTATCAGCAGGTATACTACCATTGTTAGGATTTGTGTTCCATGGCCTATTAGTTGTCAAAATTTTGACCTTGTTGATCAAACTCCCCCCTGTATTTTTTGTTTGATTGATGTGTATTGGAAGCTTGTGTGAAGTTAGCCTCGGATTAACTAAAGCATTGGCATTGTCAGTAGGTATACTACCATTGTTAGGACATGTGTTCCATGTCCTATTAGTTTTTTGCTACCCAAATTGTTTATCTTGTGTGGTATTCCTAAAAATTCCATTGTTGTTATTGTTATAATTGCAATAATTACGGTTTTAATTTTGGGGATAGGTATTTGGGGTAGTAGCAGGTTGTTGGCAATTCCCTTGGTTTTGAGATGGATTCAACTTCATCCTAGTGATTTCACTTGTCCAATGAGACAGTGTTTTCTTCATGGTATCTAACTCATTCGCCAAGGCATTATCGGGTTCATTTGGAATAGAAAAAATTTTCTCACAAAGAGCTGCCTTATGTGCATCGTATCTCAAATATGTGATGGCGAGTAGTGGGCCAGTGGTGTATGAGGTTGGTCCTAGGTTGAGATCTAGAGTGTGATGCACCAGGGGCTGATTATGTGCTACAAATGGACCAATCATGGCAGTGTTTCCTAATGCGGGTGAAACACCATAGTTTCCACCTACTTGTGGATCCATCTATTGTGTGAAAGTGATGGCTTCATTGCACAACTTTCCCAAAGTATCTATGTCACCTGGAGGTAACCTTTTAAGGAATATGGATGTTAAAGGATCTAAAGCTCATAGGTATACTAGTATGGTATCCCTGATAGGTACGATATAAGGAGCCTCTAACCTCTGGTATATCTTATGGAAATGGTGATTAAACATCACAATTGGTTCATTATGGTCTTTCCTCACCGAGATGAATTGATGATGGAGATTGGTAAGATCTATGTATAGCTTCAACTGATTGAGGAATTTTGTTTCAAATTCACTCCATCCTGGGATGGATCATCATGGAAAGTTCAAGTACCAATTGTATGAAAATTCCCCCAATGTGTAAGGGATAAGATGACACATGACTTCTTGATGTGCAATCTCTTTGTGATTACATAATTCTTTAAAGGCATGGATTTGTTCTTATGTTGTCCTTGATTCACCATAGATGAAGCATGGATAGAATATTTTAGGTTTTTTAGGCAGCTCGTGGAGTTTTCCTTGTAGAGCCAATAGGGAACTTTGTGCATTTTCAAAAAAATCCATTAGAGGTGGTAATGGAACAACAGCAAGCGGGGCAGTGATATGTGGAAATGGGGGAAGATTATGTGGTTCTGATTAATGAGAAATGTCATCCCTTTGTTTTGCTTTACTATCGCGAGATCTGTGAACTTCTCTGAGTTATAAGAATTCCCCTTTTTTGGGTGATGATCTCAGGACTCGTTAAAACCTTTTGGGAGAGAATGATCCAATATTCCAAGGTTTCCCTCTCGAGGGCCCTCTATCTAGTGCCACTTCTGTTGAGCGTCATTTTTACACAAGACAATGGCTATGAATTTGTATGAGAAAATTCCCCTCTTGGAAGAATGATATAAATAAATATCAAGGTTCCTTTTGTGTTGGGTCTCAACCACTTAGATAGCTCAATTTAAGATAAATGTGAATCTATTCATGAGGAGGCCTTTGTTGGTTTGATCTTTGAGCTCTTGGATTGCAAAACAAAACTTAAAACACACAATCTTTCTTTCTTTTTTATTTTATTTTTTAGATCTTTAAATGAAAGAGAAGTAAATTAGATCTAATCTATTATGACTGATTTTGTAAAAAAATGAGAAAATTAACAAGAATAGGGTAACAAGAATTTGGAATGAAATTGGATAAAGTAAAGTTAATGGACATAAACCAATGCAACACTACTTTGCGAATTAAAGTACCAAGGAGATGGAGGAAACCCACAAAATGGATATCTAAATGAATCACAATCACAGCTTAGTTGATGTAATCATCAAGGAAATAAATGCAAATCTATGATATGTCAAAATTCTTCAAATCAAGAAGCCACTATAGATGTGTGCATAGGTGAGACAAATTTATCTTAAAGCACCGGAGAACTATCTTCTGTTGGAGATTTGCTAGCAAGCCAGTGTTGACTATATGTTTTTCATTGATGACAACATATGGTAAGAAGCATGTGTTGAAGTCCTATCTAGAGATCCTTGAGCATATGTTTCTTAGATATGTTATCATCATAATATCATAGATGCAAAGGTTGATTCTAAGTGCAGACAGTTGTGTAGTTGTTTATATCAGTAGTGTTCTTGACAGTGTTACAGGCAGAGTTTTGTATGAGATTCTCTATATGGTTATGATGGAGCATTGCACATTTATAGTTGTGTTGTAGACATGTTTGTGGAGCTATGTTCCTGGATGCAGAGTTATTTTTGCAGTACAAGTTAAGCTATGATGTTTCTATTTGCCAGTTACAGTTTCCTGAGATTGTCTGATGGAGTTGACATTGTTTCAGGAGTTGCGCCTATCATTTTGATATGCATGTTTGGCTTTGTATTTGGTGATGAGTTAAGAATGTTTGGTTAAGAGTGCATAATGTATTTCAGCATGAGAATTAATTTTTAGTTAATTTGGTGGAGCTGACAGTGTGAAGCGACGTGTCTACTCATATTGAGTTGTGCGGTCCTATTTGTGTTGTGTGCTTGGTTTATCCATTGGAGATGTTATTGGGAGTTATATTGTTTCTCTATTATGATTTCAAGGAATTTCTAATAGGCTGAATTGATTATATCATTTGGAGAAAGATACTTATAGCCAATCAGTTGTGATTGCTAAGTGTGATTGCGAGAGCATAGAAGAAGATGTGAGTGTACTGAGATAGTCAATCATCAATTGAAGATCTATGTGAAGAAGTAGAGAGAATATGCAATTCATTGGAACCGATCAAGATAGCTGGTCTATTTTCCAATTCACCAAGATCCAAATATAGTGTATATCTATTATGCAGAAGGTTGCAGCCTTCACCATTTGAGCAGTGTGCTCCCAGATAGTGTGTCCTCACCTTTAACAAGGTCATTTGTAAAAGACTCCTAACAGGGTCCTACCCTTGACCAAGTCACTGTACTTCATGAATTGTAAAGATCAACTCCTAACACGGTTGTAAGATCTTCTAACAAGGATCATTATACTCTAGTGTAGTTTATAGTGGGTGCTAATTCCCACTAGGGGTTTTACCTATTTGGGTTTCCCCGTAACCAAAATTGTGGTGTTGTGTTAAGTGTTATCTTATTGTGTATGTGCTTAATGTTATTTTGTACTTAATTGGATAAAGAATTGAATATTGTAGATAACTGATTCACCCCCCCCCTCCCCTCGCAATTATCTCTTGGGACTATTCCTAACATCTTTCCAATAATTTGTCACAACAAAGCAATGCAGCAAAGATAAACACTAGACTAATGTAATTGCATATTAAAATCACCATACAATCAATTGGCTCTTTGAAATAAAAGAATGAGCAAACACACATTCATAAATTTCACAAAGATAGCAGAAAATATCACACCACGATTGAAGCACCAATTGTAAGTATTGTATTGCAATAATAACCGACCTTAATTAAATTATTTTCTTGCAATTTATAGAGTTGTGCTCTTTAGGGAAAGCAATTTTGTAGCTAAGGTTTCGCTGCCCATAAACTTGAAAATAAATCTAAACTAGAGTTTACATGAAAAGAAACTTTCCCTAAAATAAGTTTAAACTACTTAGCATAGAATTAAACCTCGCTCATTACAATTTTGGAGCAAAATATGCACTAAACAATGCAAAATCAATTCTAGAACTCATGCATGTTCTTCTTTGAAACTTGTAGTTCTGCCCTTTATTCCTTGTTGTGGCTCTTCTCCATGGATCCAACCGGAAGATGTCCTCAAATCATGTAGAAATGACCCCATAGGAGTGATCAATCTGACTAAAAATCAACTAGAGAAGACTGGAAGTTATTGGTGGTGACAGCCCAAAAATTTTGGACCCCGACCCTTTATCTAAAAAAATGGAGTTGAAAAAATGGCTAAGTGTTGAACAAAATTTTACAAGTTTTGGAATTTCGGAGGCTGAAAACATAGAAAGGTCAAAAGGTCGAAAATCTTGGAACTCAAAATTGGCTAAGTTCACAAAAAAAAATTCCTTCATACAAAATTGGCTAAGTCCAAAACTAGACACTTAGTGACTTGGGAGGATTTTTGGATGTACCTGACAGAGTTTGTCCATGGTCTCTTGTATTTCTTTGAAGTCTGCCATTTTGATACCTTCTAGGCGTGCCTACTACTTCTCTCAAAAGGTGACCAATTCATTGGCGAATCCTTTTATTTCCTTTTCCTGATCCAATATTTCTACATCTCCTCCTGATAAAACATTTGTTGGTCCTCCTTTGTTCTAACTCCATTAAAGATGTCTAGGTATTGATTTACAATATCTTTAATGGGATGCATTGTCTACTCATCATCCTCATCATAGAGATCCAGGTCCAAACCTTCAAAAAACTTGTGCATCTCTTTGACCCAAAGCATTGCTTCATCCCTTTTCTTGTCGACCATGGGGATTTTTCGTAGACTTTCAGGGCTTCAGTGATATCTCTGATCCATTCTTCAAAGTTGTCGAGCTCTGACCCCTCATATATTTTCACCAAAAATTGGAAGTGTTTCCTCCTTATTATTACAAGATCATTAAGGGCCTTTTGCCACTTAATAATTTTCTCTTCAAGACCATCCTCTCCACACATAAGATCCACCAATTTGGTGACCCCCTTTAGAATACCCCTAAAGGGTCTCAAAATTGTCCTAAGAGAAGTTTTGGGAAACTCCTCAAAATCATCTTTCCAGTCTAAACATGTATGAATAAAATAATGTGGAACATCTTTCGGAAACATAGTAGCACCCTTTATTTCCAAAGTAGTGTATAATGAGGCCTTAGGGTTATTTGGGTCGATGAGCAGTAGCCAAAAGATGATTCATGGATCTTATGTGTCGCTAAGTGTCTAGTGAGTGGTAGCAATGGATGTCTTAATCTCTTCAAATGCTTCTTTAGCAAGAGTATTCCATTATATCTTTGTGTCCTTTTTCAACATGTCATTCAAAGGATGCACTATCTCACCGAATCCACTAATAAACTTCCTAACAAAGTTGATCTTTCCAAAGAAAGATTTTAGTTATTTTTTACTATTTGGGGGATCTAGCTTAAGGATAGCCTTGACCCTTTAAGGATCTATTGAAATACTCATCTCAGAGATGATATGTCCCAGCAGCTTGCCCTGGGTTACCCCAAAAACACACTTTTTGGGATTTAGTGAGATTTCATAACTCCTGCACCTTTTCAACACTTTGTGCAAATCCTTAATGTGATCTACTCAATTCCTAGATAATATTGTAAGGTCATCCATATATATGATGATGCACTTGTTGACAAGGCCCTTAAATGCTTCATCCATGGCACGTTGGAAAGTTGCTCCGATGTTGATCAAACTAAAAGGCATGTAGCAATAGGCAAATGTTCCCCACTTCGTAGTCAACGTCATCTTCAAATGGTCCTCCACTTTCACCATTACCTAATTTTATCTAGAATAACCATCAAGAAAAGACATCATCTGAGACCCATTTACAATTTATAATACTTTGTTAAGGGAGGGTAACAGGTAGTTATCCTTTTGAGAAGATCTATTGAGATTCCAAAAATCTACACAAAGTCTGACTTCTCCACTCTTCTTTCTCACAGGAACAAGATTCATAACCCAGGATTAATTTTGGATAGGAAAGATGATCTTGGTGTCAAGTAACTTCTATACTTCTTTCTGAATCACTGGCTCAATCACAAAATTTATGGGCCTTTGCCTTTGACGGAAAGGTTTGGCGTCTAGGTTTAGTGGTATGTTGTGTACAATGACGGTGGGGTTGTAGGTTTTTAGATCCTCGTAACTCTATGCTATAACATCTTTGTATTTGGTGATTAATTCTACCATTCACCTCTTTTCCTTGTTTGTACCAATTTTACCGATGTGAATCTCCCTGGGTTCAAGTTGTGTGCCTAGATTGTAGATTTCACAATCATCACCTCCCACCTCTGGTGCCTTCCTCTTTTCATGAGCATGTTCATCTTTGTCAAAGATCCTTTCTAAAGCCACCATTCCTTTTGGGATGGAGTTGGTTTTTAGGTTTAGGATTCCCAAATTATCTGACTCAATCTCATCAGCCTCTTCATCTATGGTTTGTTTTTCAAAGACCCAGGCACTCATGATGAATTCAAGTATCTGCTTATTATCCTAGAATACTTGGAAGTTCATGATGTTATATGGAAGTTGGTACTTCCATGAGCTCAATAGAGAATTTCTTCAGCTTTGATTTCTCTAATGGGTGTAGGGAACTTACTAACACTGCTAAGGCATTAGTGACCGTAATTTTTTCTTCTTGGGATGCTCTTGATATTGAATGCTTAAAAGTATTCAATTAAATCCCATACATGATTCTGATATGATGCTAGTCACTTATCAGTGCATAAATATTGGTTACAAATATGCCTGACCACTAGCTAGGAGTCTCCTTCTACAATCAAGACTTTTATCTTCTTTTCATGTGCTATAAGGAGACCTCGTACCAATGTATCATATTTAGCAACATTGTTGGTATAGTAAAATTGTAGCCTGTAAGAAACATAGTATGAACCACCCTTGGGCTTGGCTAACTTGATTCATGCCCCTACCCCTTACTTACATTTGGAGCCATCAAATTTGAGTCTCCATACAAGATGATTCTTGTGAGAATGAGGCTTGGTTTGCAATTCTAGCACAGTCTTGGGCAGATGTATATCAATATTGGGTTGAGTGGGGCTCTTTGATGGTGATGGATCTTCATTGGTTAGAATCTACATGCTCTCTATTTCTAGATTCTCCCTTGCAGAGAGGGGAACCCATTTCATTTTCTATTTTATTCTTATCTCACACCATACTTCATGATACGAGGGGAGACAACCATCATCTAAGGAACTCCACTCCTCTTGCATAGGGTTTTCTCCTCTAAATACCGAGGGTTGTTCATGGTGAGAAGGGCCTTCCTCATCTTGGTGTGCAGCCATACTCTTTGTAAGTGCTAGTACATGGAATATTTGGTTCATCACTTGAGCTACAATGTTCTAAAAATCATGGCATTCAAACTCTGAGTGACTCACTTGGTGTAAACAACAATACCCTAGAAACATTAATATATTTAGATCAACATCTTTCCCAAGATGTTTCATATTTTTTATCATATTACTTATGAACTCTATGAGGATTTCCTCAGGGACCTGAGCATATATTAGTCCTTGCACGGGGCTATCACTGGCATTTTCTTCTTCTTAGATATGGAATGTTAGGAATCTGTTAAACTAATATACCCCAAATCAACTTGTGAGAACAAGACTTCATTTGGGGCATCATATTTGGTTATCATTTATTTGAGTTTCAGTTCAACATCAATTTTGATTTGGTTATTCAATCCTTTCCAGGGAAACCAAAGTTGGCTAAAATATGTGGAGAACCAGCCTCTCAATGACCTAGTCCATTCCCTACTACATAGCATGTCATATGTCTATGGGATGTCCACTATGTGTATATCTATGCAATCCTGGATCATGGGGTCTGTGGTTAGTTGTATACGAGTATCTTTTAGGACTCCAATGACCTGGACTTCTATCTTGTCAAGTTGAATCATGACCCTATTAGTTGGTTGGGGGTTCATTCCCAATTTATGGTATATGGATAAGGTCATGACGTTGCATGAAGCCCCTGAATCAATTAAATAGTTGTGTAGATTCTTTCCAAATATCTTGAGACTAAGTATAAATGGAGGCACTTTGACTTGATCTTTGAACATGGTTAGCATTTCCTCAGTGGTATTGACATTTGATGAATTCCTAGCATTGCTGCTAGATGGAACTGACTTAAAATGGTCCAAGGATTTCAAGGGTGATTCTCTTTGTGAGGGGAAACTTTGTAGTATGTCATACATTGACATATTAGCTTTAACTTGTTTCAATTCCTCTAGTGCACTATATCTTTCAGTGGCCCAAACTAGGTTCTTTAGCACGGTAGGCTGATATTGTGCAATTGGAGTAACAATGGTATTGGGGCCCCTGGGAGGTGAAGGGTTGATGTTATCCCATGGGTTTTGTAGAGTGGGTTGAATTCTAGGAGGAACAACATCATTCAAGGGCTCTCTCCTACTCCTTAGATTATAATTTATTTGGTTGTTGTTCTGAAAATCATTGACCTCAGAATATTCACATTGACTCTATTGATTAAATGGAAAAAAGAACTCCTCTTCAGTTGTGTCATCATTAGGACCTCCCTATGTAATTGGTTCATAGGAATCAAAGACCACGGCATTGAAATTAGTCTAGGAGTTGTCAAAATTTTGACCTTGCTAGTTATTAGACCCCCCTGTATTCATTGTCTGATTGATGTGTATTGGAAGCTTGTGTGAAGTTACCCTCAGATGAACTAAAGGCATTGACATTGTCAGCAGGTATACTACCATTGTTAGGACATGTGTTCCATGGCCTATTAGTTGTCAAAATTTTGACCTTGCTGATTCTCAAAATCCCCCCTGTATTCATTGTTTGATTGATGTGTATTGGAAGCTTGTGTGAAGTTAGCCTCAGATGAACTAAAGGCATTGGAATTGTCAGTAGGTATACTACCATTGTTAGGATGTGTGTTCCATGGCCTATTATTTCATTGCTGCCCAAAATGTTTATCTTGCATGGTATTCCCATAAATTCCATTATTTTGATTAAGTAAAAACAAGATTTGAAATGTCCCAAAACCTTGTACAAAAGATCAGAAGATATTCAATATTGATCAACCTTAGAGCCAAAAAGACAACAAAAATAAAGGCACACGGCCCAGCAAAAGACAGCAGAAAAATACTGCCAAGTAGATACAGAGAAAGATAGCAGCATCTAACTAATATTCATCATCTCTGAGGCATGAATAGCTAAGAGGTCCATGTTACCTATTTGGTCCTCTAGCCCCATCTCTTTTTTCTTCATACTAGCTCTAGTACAGATACCAATGCCCATGTCCTTGAGATCCTTGATGTCCTCCCCTTTGTTGAGCTTCAGCTTCTCCATGGTAGGCTTACTTTGATCATCAAAAATATTAATGATATGGGTTCTCTACTCACATTTCATGGGCTTTTCCAAACTTTGGACTTTCTCTTCCAGAAAGATGATTCTTTCCTCATACCTCTTATTGTCAGTGTTGAGCTTCTCTAGAGTTTTTTCTAAATCCATCACCTTGCCACCCATTTCCCCAAAAATTTTCCCTTTGTGAATAGCCTCCATCCAGTCCTCTAGGTAAACAGCCAGAGGCTTATTCCCAAAATTGGCTCTTTTAATCATATTTGTGATCTTTTTCTATTCTTGGAGGTCCTCCTTGATGATCTTAATATCATTAGCAATAGATCCTAGAAAATGCCCAAAGGAAATGATACTCTCCTTATGGTAAGGATCAATATTACTTCCGGCAGTCTTTCTAAGGGGGTTACTTGTCCCAACATGATTGTTGAGGGGAATCATACCGAAGGCTTTTTCCTTCTCCTTCTCTTTTTGGCTATCGTAGATGTCGGTCCAATCCTCTTTGTCATGATCTTGGTCAACTGTGTTGTTTTTCCTTTTGCTTTTCTCTTTTCTATTCATAGTATTATCCTCTTCATTAGAAGATTCAAAAAGCCCTTTTTTCTTGAAACCATTGTTGTTGTCCATTTTTCTCCCCTTAATCTTAGGATTATTCCTTTTTTTACTTTTCTGGTTCTTGTACTCATCCTCAGAGTTAAGGTAGTCATCATCAAGAATCTCAATTTTTCTTTTAGTAGCACCAACCCTATTTTTACCTTTGCTTTTACCTTTCTTCTTGTCTTCAGCAGTTCTTTCATCTTCCATGTCAACTTCAAACATCCCATCTAAGCTCTCATCCTCAAAATCCTCCTCATTAGAGTTTTTACCCTTGTTGATAGGTCTTGCAATATTATTATCTTTTAGCTGGTTGTAGAGAATGACCATGAGACCCTGATGGCACGCATGATCCCCTTTAGGGTCATCCTAAAGACTCTTAATAGTGTGATTCATAGAGCACATCAGATAATAGGGCATACTAATAAATTCATCATGCCTAAAATGATTCAGGGTGAGGAAATGGTGGTCATAGGCTCTAGAGAATCTCCCATTTAGGGTTAAGTAGCTAATAGTAGCATAAAGAACAAAGCACCAGGGTCTACTGATATTAGTAGGATTGATAAACCCACCAACCTGTTTTACCATCCTAGCCTCTTCATCTTTTTAATCTAGGAATCTCTCAGCCACCTTGTTAGAATAGCTTCTGTCATGGTAGAATTCCATCCCCTCCTTGAGAAGACCCATAGCATCAGTAATGAAATCTTCATTGATGTCAATCTAGTGGTTATTAAAAAGAATCTTACCATTCTTCCAATTCTTAATGAAGTACTGAGTGATTCCAAAGTTCCCACCCTAGATTTTCTCCATGTAGGCACTGAAATTCCCATTCTTAAGAATCTCCCAAACCTCCCTCTTCTATCTCCATTCATTATAGTTAACTAGTTCATATCTTTTCTTTCCTCCTCCCATGTTCTCAATTTGAGAGAAATGCTTCACTTTGATATTAATGACAACTATCCCCTTCATGGTATTAGTGTAAATTCCTGATCTTTTCAAAGCCCAAAATTCATGTGAAGATAAATCATCAATCCAAGTGGAGTCTTTGGAAATGATGTTGCAATAATTATTCTTTACTTTCCTCATTTTTTTCCCCATCATATCTTAGTTGTCTTTCACTTCTCTGATTTCTGTAAGATCTCTCAAAATGGATGATAGATTTAATCTCAAATGGAATACTATCCTTGTTCTACCATGAAGAGACATCCCCTTTTTTGCAAGTGTGGTTAGCTGCCATAAATTCCATTTTTGTTGTTGTTGTAATTACCATAATTATAGTTCTAATTTTGGGGATAGGTATTTGGGGCATTAGTAGGTCATTGGTAATTGCCTTGGTTTTGTTATGGATTCAACTTCATTCTAGTGATTTCACTTCTCAAATGAGACAATATTTTCTTCATGGTATCTAACTCATTCACCAAGGCATTCTTAGGTTCATTTGGAATAGTAACATTTTTCTCATAGAGAGCTATCATATGTGCATCATATCCTAGATATGTGATGGCGAGCGGTGGGGTAGCGGTGTATGAGGTTGGTATTGGGTTGAGATTTGGAGTGTGATGCACCGGGGGCTGATTATGTGCTGCAAATGGACCAATCATGGCAGCATTTCCTAATGCGGGTGAAACACCATAGTTTCCACCTACTTGTGGATCCATCTATTATGTGAAAGTGATGGCTTCATTGCACACCTTTCCCAAAGTATCTATGTCACATGGAGGTAACCTTTTAAGGAATATGGATGTTAAAGGATCTAAAGCTCGCAGGTATACTTGTATGGTATCCCCGATAGGTACGGTGTAAGAAGCCTCTAACCTATAGTACATCTTATGGAAATGGTGATTAAACATCACAATTGGTTTGTTATATTCTTTCCTCATTGAGATGAATTGATGATGGAGATTGGTAAGATCTATGTATAGCTTAAACTGATTGAGGAATTTTGTTTCAAATTCACCCCATCCTAGGATGGATCCCCGTGGCAAGTTCAAGTACCAATTGTATGCAAATTCCCCCAATGTGTAAGGGAAAATATGACACATGACTTCTTGATGTGCAATCTCTTTGCGATTACATAATTATTTAAAGGCACAAATGTGTTCTTCTATTGTCCTTGATTCACCATAAATGAAGCATGGATAGAATTTTTCAAGTTTTTTGGGCAGCTCATGGAGTTTTCCTTGTAGAGCCAATGGGGAACTATGTGCATTTGTAAAAAAAATCCATTGGAGGTGGTAATGGAACTACAACAAGTGGGGCAGAAATATGCCAAAATGGGGGAAGATTATGTGGTTCTGATTGATGATAAATGTCTTCCCTTTATTTTTCTTTACTGCTGCAAGATCTATGAACTTCTCTGAGTTATAGGAATTCCCCTTTTTTTGGTGATGATCTGAGGACTCCTTAAAACCTTTTGAGAGAGAATGATCCAATATTCTGGTGTTTCCCTCTTGAGGGCCCTCCATCTAGCACCACTTATGTTGAGCATCATTTTTACACAAGACAATGACTATGAATTTGTATGAGAAAATTCCCCTCTTGGAAGAATGATATAAATCAATCTCAAGGTTCCTTTTGGGTTGGGTCTCAACCACTTAGATAGCTCAATTGAAGATAAAGTTGAATCTGTTGACGAGGAGGCCTTTGCTGGTTCAATCTTCGAGGGACTGCAAAACAAAACTTAAAACACATAATCTTTCTTTCTTTTTTTTTGTATTTTTCAGATCTTTAAATGAAAGTGAAGTAAATTAGATCTAATCTATTATGACTAATTTTGTAAACAAATGAGAAAAGTAATGAGAATAGGGTAACAAGAATTTGGAATGAAATTGCATAAAGTAAATTTAATGGACATAAACCAATGCAATGTTGCTTTATGAATTAAAGTACCAAGAAGATGGAGGAAACCCACAAAATGGATATCTGAATGAATCACAATCACAGCTTAGTAGATGTAATCATCAAGGAAATAAATGCAAATGTATGATATGTCAAAATTCATCAGATCATGAAGCCACTGCAGATGTGTGCATAGGTGAGACAAATTTATCTTAAAGCACCGGAGAACAATCTTCCCAATAATTCATCACAAAAAAGCAATGCAGCAAAGATAAACACTAGACTAATGTAATCGCAGATTAAAATCACCATACAATAAATTGGCTCTTTGAAATAAAAGAATGAGAAAACACACATTCATAAATTTTGCAAAGATAGCAAGAAAATATCACACCACGATTGAAGCACCAATTGTAAGTATTGTATTGCAATAATAAATTACCTTAATTACATTATTTTCTTACAATTTATAGAGTTGTGCTCTTTAGGGAAAGCAATTTTGCAACTAGGGTTTTGACTACCCATAAACTTGAAAATAAATCTAAACTAGAGTTTACATGAAAAGAAACTATCCCTAAAACAAGTTTAAACTACTTAGCATAGAATTAAACCTCATTCATTACAATTTTGGAGCAAAATATGCACTACACAACCCAAAATCAAATCTAGAACTCACGAATGTTCTTCTTTGAAACTTTTAGTTCTACCCTTTATTCCTTGTTGCATATCTTCTCTGTGGATCCAACTGGAAGACGTCCTCAAATCATGTAGAAACAACCCCATAGGAGTGATCAATCTGACTAAAAATTAACTAGAGAAGACTGGAAGATATTGGCGGTAATGGCCTAGAAATTTCAGACCCCAACCCTTCATCTAAAAAAATAGAGTTGAAAAAATGGCTAAGTGTTGAACAAACTTTTAATTTTTTTTCCTTCATACAAAATTGGCTTAAGTCCAAAACTAGACACTTAATGACTTGGGAGGATTTCTAGATGTGCCTTACATATCCTATCCATGATCTCTTGTATTTCTTCGAAGTCTACCATTTTGATGTCTTCTAGGCATGCCTACTGCTTCTCTCAGAAGGTGACCAATTCATTGGCGAATCCTCTTATTTCCTCTTCCCGATCCATCATTTTCTACATCTCCTCCTTCTGATAAAACATTTGTTGGAGGTCCTCCTTTGTTCTAACTCCATTAAAGATTTCTAGGTATTGATTTACAATATCTTTAATGGGATGCATCATCTTCTCATCATCCTTGTCGTAGAGATCTAGGTCCAAACCTTCAAAGAACGTGTGCATCTCTTCGACCCAAAGTATTTCTTCATCCCTTTTCTTTTTGACCTTACTTAGGGAGTTTTCATAGACTTTCAAGGCTCAGTGATATCTCTGATCCATTCTTCAAAGTTTTCAAGCTCTAACCCCTCATATATTTTCACCAAAACTTGGAAGTGTTGCTTCCTTATTATTACAAGATCATTAAGGGCCTTTTTCCACTTAAGAATTTTCTCTTTGAGACCATCCTCTCCACACATAAGATCCACCAATTTGGTGACCCCCTTAAGAATACCCCTAAAGGGTCTCAAAATTGTCCTAAGGGAAGTTTTGGCAAACTCCTCAAAATCATCTTTCCAATTTGAACACGCATGAATAAAATAATGTGGAACATTTGTCGGCAACTTAGTAGCACCCTTTCTTTCCAAAATAGCCTATAATGAGGCCTCAGGGTTATTTGGGTTAATGGGACCTATTGTTTTAAGAATAAACTTTTTCATAGCCTCATTCTGCTCCATCAAGGATTTTATTTTCTCTTCATCTTTATCCATGATGCCTAAGGCATGATTCAACCCTAGTGTAGCCAATGTTTTACTTACTTCTCTCATTGGCTCTCCTAGGTCTACCTCCTCAAGTACATAGTCTTCAGGAGTGATTTCAGCCATACTAATATTAATTGTAAATGGCCACTTGTGCCTTCCACCTTCCCCCTTGATCTTGTGTTACATATGACAGGGTCCTTGCTCGAGCATTGGATTATGCTTGATGGAACACACGACCGAGCACCACCATGTCCATGTCATTTTCATCTGTGCATACCCTCACCCTTGGTTGTATTTACTTTGTGAACTAGGTGGGCTTAGAGAAGGCATTAATTGACTCGTACGGTGCTACTAAGTTGGAGGTAGTAGCTCTGTGTTCTAGCTCAAGTTCTCCCTCTTCTATTTCCTTATGTGCTACCTCTTCTTCTCCCACCACTACTTGTTCTTCCTCTGTATTATGTTCCTCTCCTTTTGTTGTTTGTTCTTCTTCCCTTGTTTGTCCTTCTGACCCATCCTACTCTTTTGACTGAACCTCTTTTACTACTTCATTCTCCTTTTCTAGCCCTTGGGGTCCTTGCACAATAGTCTCAGTATGAGAGGGTGGAGGAGTTGGCATTTATGGAATAGGGTTCTATGCAAGGGGCATGGGAGAAATAGAAGGAGTAGGTGAAAGCATTGGTATTTTCATAGGAGGTAGAGTACGCTGTGGAATATGAGTAGGTAGGGCTTGTGATGGAGGATGACTAGTTTGAACTTGTGGTGGAAGTGGAGTGATAGATTTTGGATTGGTTGGAATCTAAGGTGGAAGTGAAGTGGTAGATGGTGATGGAACTAGTGCTTGTTATGGAGGGATTGGAGATTTTTGTGGAGGGATTGGAGCTCTAACATCCTCCTCTAAAGTAACCCCTATAGAAGAGTCCTTCTCAAATTCAGTGGTCTGTTCTTGTTCTTTGTTTGCCGCTTCCTCGACCGATTCTTGGGATTCTAGTTGAACCTCCTCTCCTACATTCTCTAGAGGATTCATGGTTGTGAATAGCATTGGGAGGGATGTGAATGAAAATTAGAACTACTTAGTGGAGGCCCCTTCTACCAAGATTTTCTCTACTTCTTTGAAACCATGAAGGCCCTCAAAGTCAAATATATAGAATTCATCATCACCGAGAGCATCCATTGGGTTTACTTTCTCTCCTTGGGCTCCCCCTTCAACATCTATATGTACATTCTCTTCCCACAGCTTTCTCCTCTTTAATAATCCCATAGATCAAGTTCTCCTATCGAGAGTTATTTCATCCTCCTCATCTTCTTCATCTTCCTCCAAAAGGGTCTCCATGTGAGAAGGTATTGAGGATCTTTTCCTTTTATACACATGTTCTTTAATCACCTGAGTAGGCCTAGGTCTGGTTACCTTCACCCTTGGTGCCTTCTTAGGTGCACCTGGTAGTTCTAGACTCTTGGAAAATGGAGCATCTGGTGGCACTATACTCCTAGTCATCCTATTCTTTGGACATTTTGAGCAAGGATTTGACCTATATGCAATCAGGCATTCGTGTCAATATACCATCTCTGGCCTTAGTGGCACAGCCTCTTTAAACTGTGGCATCAACACTTTCTCCCCTTTCTTATTTTTCTCTTTTGAGGGTTGAGTCGACTGTTGTTTCATGGGCATGAGATCCATTTGAAATGGATGAGCAATCCATGCCTTTGTCACTTTAATGACATGTCAAGCCTTGAAGTTTATATCATCATTTTCATCCATGTCCACCTCGATGTTGAGGACAGCCCTGGTGTATATTTTGTCTTGGTTATAAATAGGATCCAAGACATCTTCTGAATCAGCCTCTTTCACCTTTGGGGGCACATGCAAAATTAGGGCACTCTGTGCCAGCTCCAGGCTCATCCGACAGTAGGCATGGATTTTGACTTCATAGTCATTAGTGCAGTTCATCCAATGATCCTCAATATGAGGCTCATGCATGTATTTCCTTCCCATTATATGACTATAAGTGCCAATGGGGTCAAATATGGTCTTGATTAGATTGAAATTTTGTAATGGGAACTCATCCCACTCGAAAGACAAAGACTTACAAATCTTCATATCTTGTAGACAATGGGGGCCTATCGAGATAGGGAAGTCCCAGCAATGCTTCTTCTTATGCCTGAAGTGTTCATGGGCATCTAACAATTTCCTGGCCATTTCTAATAAAATAATCCTATCTGAAGGATATCTTGGCATTTTTTTTGGAGTGAGAGTGCTCCCTACCACCCTGATATATGTGAAGATTTTGAATTGGATATAAAATTCCCCTAGGGCCTTCATCTTAGCAATAGCCTCTTTTGACATACTTTTGGCATAATCACCTTCGATTGAGCGGATGATTTCAAAAACAAAGGCATCATTCACTATGTGGTATTTCAAGCTATCTTTTGTGAGATACTCTTTTCTAACCAATTGAGGATATACCATGAATGGCCAAGAATTTGGTTGACCCATGGCCCCAACCTTTACCAATCCTAGGTATACTGCCCTTACAGCCAGTAGATACAAAACATATGAAGTCATGTAGAAGTGAGGGTCACTCTTAACCGTGATCAGTTGTTGGTCAAGGTTTTCACTGAGGATGGTTTCCCAGTCAAACCTAGCATGTCTCTCCTTTATCCTTTCGATGAGAAGGATCATCCATGGCTCTAGGTGAATTGATTTTTGTAGTCCATACACTCAGCTAATCATAGTGATGGTTTCTTTGATGTCCTCCTTCATGTAGTGTCTCCTCATGTCTATTTTGTCAAGCTTGTTCTTTGGTAGAGGTTGCATGAGGTAATCCCTATTTACAATTTTTTGGGATAGCTAGATATATTTATTGTAGAAAGACATCCCCTTGCCTATTGAGAACTCATAAAACTTGTCTACCCCTTTTGGAAAATGGAAGATGTCCTTGATATTATTCGATCGGAGGTCCAATACCACTTCTCCCATGTTGTTCTTTACTAGCCTTTCATTTGGTATGTAGTGGTTTGCTAGTGTGACTATCAAATTTGATGAGAGGGTGGACAAAGGATGTGTTGTTGCATTTACTAGTGAATAATATACTAATGAAGTGCAATCCTCGGATCTTCTTGTCGATTGGGCACATTTCACCAAGTATTTGTTCCAGTAGACATTCCCAATATCAGTGTCTATGATCTTAGAATGTAGGTTCCCCACCTTGGACAGTGCATGGTAACCCTTGAATTGATACTTTATGGAAGGGGATTTCACCTTTTCTAACATTCTACAAAAACAATGGGACATGAATCAGTAACAAGTACATGATATTAGGAAAGAGTACTGATAAAAAAGCATGAAAAAATGAAGATAACCTAGCAAACCCAAGCCTAAAGGCTTCAGAAGGGTAGTTTCAACATTTCGGACCTTCAGACTCTGAAAGGATATGGTCCCTCTGAAACACTGAAATGGTGAAAAAAGTCATCATGTAATCAAAGCTTCGGCATTTTAGAGGGTGAAATATCATGTAATTTTCAGTGTCCGTTGAAACGCCAAAAAAGGTGAGGTTTCAATGACTTGATTTCTAGTGACCCATCGACTTTCAACACTTTGGAGTGCGATAATTTTTGGGGGGAGAGTATGAAAGTCTGAAAAATGGACTTGGTGAAAATACCTCAGGGTCTAGTTTTTTAGCACTTTCAGAGTACAAAAGTTCAAAAATAATTAGGGTTGACTGACTCGAAAAGGGAAAACAAGGCTTAGAGCTAAAAAATGAGTTTGAATTGAGTTTGACCACAAACTCGATGCAAAGGGGTCCAAGGGGACAACCCTGCGACCCCAAAGCAATGCCAAACAAGACCTAAAACTCAAACCCTAGCACAAAACCCTAAAAACTAACAAAAACACACAAGAGAATGAGAAACAAGGGGAGACAAAGAAAACCTATCTCAACAAAGAAAAGGAGGGCAAGAAGACCGAAGAAATGAGCAAAGCAAAGAGTGGGAAGATGACTAGACACAAAGCGTGCCTAAAAAAGCTCCGAAAATAATCTAGGAAGAAAATGCACAAGTGACCAAAATGGTTAACTTTCTGCAGTATATAGGCTTCTAATGGGGATGATGTTAGCCACCCCCACCTATCGACCTTTTTAAATTTTGAGGGTCTCAGACATCTAAAATGCCAAAATGTCGATTCCCAACTCAGGAAATTGGACTTTCGGTGTTTCGGACCTCCGAAAATCTGAAAGCCCATAAATGTGATGAAGGGTGCTCCCCTTAATGCCACAAACACATAACAGAAATAGAGAAACAACAACAATAATATGCAAGAACAGAAAATTGGCTTCCTATTATCTCCACAAATGTGGAATTACAAACTTTCAGAATTACAATATGCAAAGCCACATGGGCATTCCCTTACAATATTCTTTAGGACAAAGCCTCGAACTATTACCCAGATCCACTACCCAGAACTATTCTGAACTGCCTAAGACAATAATACAGCCTTCCTTATATAGGCAATTTTCCACCGCCTGGGAAGGTTCCAGAATTTTTAGCCAATAAGGCCGACCAAACTTAGAATTATTTTATTTTACCTTTTATTACATCATAGTCAGCTCAAGATAACCTTTGAAACCCGAACAGAAATTTTGAAGAAAATTATTTTCCGCCATTTCAGGTGGCCCAACTTCCGAAGACCATAAGTCATCACTAGTTGACCCGCTCGGCTATTATAACCCCATTTCGAAAATGCCACGAAGCGCTCTACAGGCTTGATCGGCGCAAGCGCCCGTCACTCAAATTTTTAACCTCATCTGGGGCCTCTAAAGCCTTCAAAACTGAGTTCAAAGTTTCTGTACCCTACTGCCAATACCGAAAATCTTCAATATCTTCCAATATACACTTGATCTGGCAATGAAACTTTACTGGCAGACTTATATGACCAAAATGAACCTCCAAGAAATAAATAAGATCATTCTGAGCACATACGAAAATTACCAAAAATAGTAACTTTCCATAGATAGCAGCTCTGCACAAAATAGCCCTTATTGAATACCAAAATAGAAATATTTTTGGGTGATGCAAGATTGCTTTTACACCCAAGATGCTCCTGCATCAGACACCCGGGGTAATTTGAGAAGTGACCCTGTCACGACTCAGGTGTGCAAAGGAAAACCAAGATGGCTAACCTCCTCCTTTGTCAGCCATGATGAATCTTCTATAGGTCATCCTTTCCATTTGACCAGATATTCTTCATATGTCATGTTCCTTGTGCTTCTGCCAACACGACTGTCCAGTATATCTTCGATCTCCTTAGTGTCTAAACTAGTTGCTGGAATACTCCACTCTGCTGCTGTGATCTCATCTTCAACACCTCCTTCATGATACTCTGTCAGATCTGAAATGTTAAACACTGGTGAAATATTTAGCTCAGTAGGTAATTCTACCTCATATGCATTTCCTGAATCATGTTTCTTCAGTATCCTACATGGTCCAAACTTCTTCATTTTCAGCTTGTTATATGTACCAACTGGAAACCACTCCTTCCGCAAATGAACCATGACTTCATCACCAACCTGAAATTCCTTATACCTCCTTTTCTCATCTGCCTTAGCCTTATACTGTGCATTCATCTTGGTAATATGCTTCCTCACCTCCCCATGGATGCTCTTCAAGTGTTCTGCAAAATCCTCAGCTTCAGCACTACTTATTTCTCCTTTATCTATCTTCCTCAATTCAGATGCATTTCTTGGACTACTTCCATATACAATCTGGAATGGTGATTTACCAGTGCTCCTATTGACAGAATTATTGTATGCAAATTCAGCCTGTGATAAAATTAAATCCCATCCTGTTGGCTTATCTCCAACCAAACATCTCAGCAAATTTCCCAAGCTCCTATTCACCACCTCTGTCTGTCCATCAGTCTGTGGATGATGTGATGAACTGAACTTCAAATCTGTCTTCAACTTCTTCCACAATGTACGCCAGAAATATCCAACAAACTTAGTGTCCCGATCTAAAACTATGGTCCTTGGCAAACCATGAAGTCTCACTACTTCTCTGAAAAACAATTCTGCTACATGAACAGCATCATTAGTCTTCTTGCAGGGAATGAAATGTGCCATCTTTGAAAATCGGTCAACTACTACAAAAATTGAATCATGTCCCCGCTATGTCCTCGGTAAACCAAGAACAAAGTCCATACTGATATCCTGCCAAGGCTTCTCTGGTATAGGTAATGGCTGATACAACCCTGTATTCTGCTTCACTCCTTTCGCCATCTGACCTACTCTGCAACTCTGTACAAACTTCTTCACATCTTCCTGCAATTGTGGCCAATAATAATTCTCACCAACCAAAGCAAGGGTTTTATCACGACCAAAATGTCTAGCCAATCCTCCACTATGCTTCTCCTTGATGAGATTCTCCCTCATAGAACTTTGTGGAATGCACAACTGACTCCCTCTGAATAGCATATCATCTTGGATGATAAAATCCAGCCATTTCATCCTGTCTAGAGTAACAGGTTCTGTACAAGCCTTCCAAGCTTCACCAAAATCAGGATCCTCTGGATACAAATTCTTGAGTTCCTTGAACCCAACCACTTCAATCTGCATTTCTGTCAGCAATAGTTGCCTTCTGCTAAGAGCATCTGCAACCCTATTAGACTTTCCACTCCTGTGTTTCAAAACAAATGTATAACTCTGCAAAAACTCAACCCATTTCAAATGCCTTTGATTCAATTTTCCTTGACTATTCAAATATTGCAAAGCTTGATGATCAGTATACAAAACAAACTCCTTAGGAAGCAGATAGTGCCTCCACTTTTTCAATGCCTGAACTATAGCATAAAATTCCTGATCATAAACAGAATATTTTCTCTTGGTATCATTTAATTTCTCACTGAAATAAGCAATAGGTTTACCTTCTTGGCTCATAACAGCTCCTATTGCAGTACCACTAGCATCAAAATCTACTTGAAACACCTTATTAAAATCTGAAAGTGCTAAAACTGGTTGTTCTGTAACTTTTTGTTTCAACAATTGAAAACTCTTTTCCGCCCCATTAGTCCACTTAAACTCTTTTCTATCCCCTCTCATTGTTTCAGTCAAGGGTCCACAAATACTGCTAAAATTTCTGATAAACTTTCTGTAAAAGCTAGCTAGACCATGAAAAGATCTTACCTCAGTAGCACTCCTTGGAGTAGGCCATTCAAGGATAGCCTGTACCTTCTTTGGGTCCATTTTTAGACCTTCTACTAAAACTACAAATCCCAAATACACCAACTCTTTCTTCACAAAACTGCACTTCTTCAAATTAATCAACAATTTCTCTTCTCTCAACTTCTCAAATACCATACGAATATGCATCATATGCTCATCCAATGTCTTACTAAAGATCAAAATATCATCTAGGTAAACAATGACAAACTTACCCAGAAATTCTTTCAGAACCTCGTTCATGAGCCGCATGAAAGTGCTCGGTGCATTGGTTAGCCCAAAAGGCATGACTAACCACTCATATAGTCCTTCCTTTGTCTTGAAGGCAGTCTTCCATTCATCTCCTTCTCTGATCCAAATCTGGTGATATCCACTCTTCAGATCTATCTTTGAGAAATACACAGCTCCACTCAAACAGTCCATAATATCATCCATTCGTGGCAATGGAAACCTCTACTTGATTGTGATCTTGTTTATTGCTCTAGAATCTGTACACATCCTCCATTCTCCATTCTTCTTTGGTGCTAATACCGCTGGTACAGCACAGGGACTCAGACTCTCACGGATCAATCCTTTCTGTAACAGTTCATGTACTTGTCTGTTCAACTCCTCACTTTCTGCAGGTGTCATTCTGTGTGCTGCCTTATTCGGCAAACTCGCTCCTGGGATCAAGTCCATCTGATGACTGATCTTCCTGACCGGTGGTAATCCATCAGGCACGTTATCGAATACAATATCCTGAAACTCATTCAACAAATTTGCAACTTCTACAGGAACATCTTCTACTTTCTCTTTACCAGCTTTTGGAATTAAAGCAAAATATACATGCTCATGCCTCATACCATCTAAGAAATTTATTCCATCAACAAAAGTTATCCTTGCATTACCACATACCTTTTCTTCAGTCTCCTTCAATGGTTTTAGCTTATGCCACACTCCATCCTTTGTCAGGGAATAGGTATTCGCACGACCATCATGTATAGCACATCTGTCAAATTGCCATGGTCTACCCAACAACATATGACATGCATCCATAGATATGATATCACACAATACCTCATCTTGGTATCCGCCAATCTTGAACTTCACCAGGCATTGTTCATTGACCATGACCTTGTGGTCATCCTGTACCCAGGCAATCCGATATGGATGTGGGTGTTTCTGTCTCTTGAGCTTCAACTTTGTCACCATCTCTTCTGACACCAAATTGTCAGTGCTTCCACTATCAATGATCACATCACAACATTTACCTTCACACTTGCACCTGGTGCGAAATAGGCTCCTCCTTTGCTCAGGTTCATTCTCACCACTCAACAGAACTCTTCTGTTAATCAACGTTTCTCCTCTTTCAGCATCTTCAGAATTTGATGATCTGGCATCTTCATCTACATGTGCAACTCTGGCCTGGCCTTTATTTCTTCTATCTGTTCTGCCTTGGCACTGAGGACATTCAAATGCCCTATGACCTTCTTCTCCACAGTGAAAACATGTTCCACGGAAGCCTCCTCTTCCAGATCCTTGTCCTCTTCCTCTTCCTCTCTGATCTCTATTATTCTGATCCTGAAAGTGATTGGAATTATTTCCACGCTGATTCTGACTGCTACTGGCCTCATCCTTCTTTTTTAGATCTTCATTTCGGCCACCATATGACCGTCCACTAGATCGTCCACTGCGACCTCTTCCGTTTTGTCTGCTCTCGAACTTCTTGTTCAGCTTTTCCTCTACTTTTAGGGCAAATTGGTATGCCTCCTCAATACTGCTCATTCGAACCAGATTCAACTCCTCCTGAATGCTTGGCCTTAACCCATTAAGGTATCGGGCAACTTTCTCCTTATCAGCTTCTGCATGGCCTGTTCTGATGAGGAGTCAATAGAACTCCTCTGTATACTCCTGAACAGATCTTCCTGCTTGCTTCAAACTTTGCATTTTCTTTAGTAGATCAAGCTCATAATCAACAAGAATGAACTGTCGCTTCAATTTATCCACCATCCGATCCCATCTTGTGATTTTATCTTTCCCTCTTCTATTTCACTCCAATTGAATTTCTTGCCACCAGATTTTCGCATGACCTTTCAGTCTGGCCTTCGCAAATTTGACCCTATCAGGATCCTCAACATCTTCATACTCAAAATATTCCTCACATTCATTGATCCAGTCGATCAATTCCTCTGGGTTAAGATTTCCAGAAAATGTAGGAACCTCAATCTTAGGTCTTTTCCCAATCTTGGAAATCGCCCGAAAAAGCCTTTCTTCCTCCTGGTTCACAATTTCAGCTTCTCCTTCTTGATATTCTTCTTCGGCTTCATCCTCGCTTTCGTCTCTGACATTAAGATTCATTCCTCTACGAATCTCTTCTTGTAATGCTCGCACTTGTCTCTGCAGCTCTCTAACCTCAAGTGTTACAACACCAGCTCTTCCGCCACATTCCCTTCGTGGAGGCATTTTCGTGATGCGCGTTGAAACCCTAGCCACGGTCCTAGTGCAAACTGCCTCACAGTCGGTGATCTATTTACACACTCAAGAAAACCTGCTCTGATACCACCTGATGAAGGGTGCTCCCCTTAATGCCACAAACACATAACAGAAATAGAGAAACAACAACAATAATATGCAAGAACAGAAAATTGGCTTCTTATTATCTCCACAAATATGGAATTACAAACTTTCAGAATTACAATATGCAAAGCCACATGGGCATTCCCTTACAATATTCTTTAGGACAAAGCCTCGAACTATTACCCAAATCCACTACCCAGAACTATTATGAACTGCCTAAGACAATAATACAGCCTTCCTTATATAGGCAATTTTCCATCGCCTGGGAAGGTTCCAGAATTTTTAGCCAATAAGGCCGACCAAACTTAGAATTATTTTATTTTACCTTTTATTACATCATAGTCGGCTCAAGATAACCTTTGAAACCCGAACAGAAATTTTGAAGAAAATTATTTTCTGCCATTTCAGGTGGCCCAACTTCCGAAGACCATAAGTCATCACCAGTTGACCCGCTTGGCTATTATAACCCCATTTCGAAAATGCCACGAAGCGCTCTACAGGCTTGACTGGCGCAAGCACCTGTCACTCAAATTTTTGACCTCATCTGGGGCCTCTAAAGCCTTCAAAATTGAGTTCAAAGTTTCTGTACCCTGCTGCCAATACTGAAAATCTTCAATATCTTCCAATATACACTTGATCTGGCAATGAAACTTTACTGGCAGACTTATATGACCAAAATGAACCTCCAAGAAATAAATAAGATCATTCTGAGCACATACAAAAATTATCAAAAATAGTAACTTTCCATAGATAGCAGCTCTGCACAAAATAGCCCTTATTGAATACAAAAATAGAAATATTTTTGGGTGATGCAAGATTGCTCTTACACCCAGGATGCTCCTGCATCAAAATGTGAAATGAGAATCACAGTTGGCAGGATTAAGGCACTTTCATCCTTTTGACCTTTTGCACCTAGGGAACGTCAAAAGTGCGAAAGGCTAAAACTTGATAAAGAAGCTCAAAAAATAGCCCCTGACAAGGGTCTAATAGACTAACAGAACTCAGAAAAAGCCAAAAAAGAAGGTGGGGCCCTTGGCCAAGTGGCCTAAAAAGGAGAGCATGGATGTGGAACCACAACAAATCTGTTGGATAGAAGTGCTAAAAGTATTATCAAAAGCACTAAACTTATGAACAAAGTGCTAACAGACTATTTAAAAGTGCTAATCTGCTAATTTTTTAGGGTTTTGACAATTTTGACTACTTTTTTAAGTTTGTTCTTGACTCACTTGGTTGATTTTTTACAAAAGATCTTTTGAAATATTATCATAGACTTGTGCAATTGTCAATTTGAATCAAGTAAGCTATTGAAAACACACATTTCAAGCTATTGAAAATGTATGATATCTTATTTTTGAATTTTCAATCATAACACACATGTCAAGCACTTGTTTTTCCCTAAAATTATACAACGTAGAGTGTATGTCCTGATTCATTCTCACTGGTTTAACATAATCAGACAGTTCAAAAAATCTACTTATGGAAAATTTTGGCTTCAATGTTTCAGTCATAGGTCCATGAACTTGGAATAAATCTTGAACTTGATACTCCAGACCCTCTGTTAATATGATTTAGAACAACAAAGAGGGGGGATGAATCAGTTTTTCTTAGGTCCTGATGTATAAGACAAACTTTAAAAATTTACTTTAAATCAGATCAAGCAACCAAAATAAACTCGGTCATCACTGATTCATCAATAGAAACATATACAATGCAGTCCACTACCCAGTCGTATCTAACTTGTAAACCATAGAAATGTCCACACCAAAACATTCACACACAAGTATGACACCAGGATTTATAGTGGAAACCCAATATGGGAAAAACCACTTTGTAACATGCTACTATTATTTTCACTCTTCTGAAGTGAGCTCGGTTAAAAGCCAACCCTGTCAAAGGTTACAATGCACATTGTCAAGTGTGACCCAGTTAAAGGATTTAATCACCCTATTAAAAGTGAGTCTGGTCAAAGGACTTAGATACATTCCATTAGAATGCAACCTTGTTCAAAGGATTTAACTTATGACTATTAGATCAACCTCTGTTAGAAGGATTTTGACTGTTACAATGGTTAGAAAGTAGCAGCAGTGTTGATCTGAAAAACATACAACTTACTTTGCAAATATCAGATCCAATTCCATACACAAATATTGGTTTACTGACTTTGAAACTTTTCCATCTCCATCTCTGATCTTCTCAGAACTTTTCTTCAAGTGATCACCACACTTCACCTTCAACCTTTTTGCTTATACAGTCAATAAAACTTATCTTCCAGTATTTTGGTTTCACCCCAATACATCAACCTTTTTCTCCACTCTCATACATCTAATCCAATGTTTAGGTTCCTCTAATACTTTCCTCAATTAGGTTAACTCATCTTTTTCCGCTTAATCTCATTCGTAGATCTTAGGGTTAGGTCAGATTCATTGAATCTACCCACATTTTGTTCTTCACCTTATTTTCTAGAAACATCTCAAATCTCATAAAGATTTACAATAAAACATTTTACAGTGCATTAAATGCTTCCATACAATTAATAAATAAAGTCAACACATTTTACATAATCCAAGAATTCAAACAATGTCATCCCCAAAAAGAATTCTCTTCAAATATAAAATTGTTGATGCTCGGTCAATATTGTGATCATCCACTCGTTCTTCATGTAGAATGCTTGGTCATTACTAAAACTATTTCCTCGGCATGCACTGTCTTCCTCGACAATTTACTGATACTCGATCGACATAGGATTTTGCTCGGCATCCACTAACTCAGTCGACACTAACATAACTCGGCTTAAACATGATTTTATCGATTTTTGCTCGGTTAAGCCTACTAGTTTAATCTTCAATCTCACTAAGATAAACAATACATTATCTCATCATTGTGCAACATAGTCAAGTACACTTTGTAGTATCAAGATAACTCAACCTTTCCCTAGGTGCTATTGTTACCAACCTTGCTTCACTCATTCACAACACTTCAATAGATATAGTACTTTCCTAAGTAGCAACAGTCTTACCAGTTAAGGTTTTGACATCAATGACAATACAACAATTGTTTCAATTACAGTTTCCAAAACCCTCATGTGTAGTGTCCCTCTCAATATAAGAGGTAAGTCGATGCAGAAATGAATGACAATAATTGCATTTAATAAGGCCTTCAAGGTACGAGGGAATTTATTTTGGTAATCACTTCCAAAAGTCTTTTTCCACACAACTAGGGCAGTACTTATGGTGAGTAACTTTAGGGAATGACTCAATCCCCTTGCACTATGATTGATACACCATGGATAAAAAGGTAGGATTTTCTAATTAACATGGTTGTAGTTATGATCCCTTTTAGAATGCTTGAGTTCATCTCTCCCTGAGGGGCCTCCCACACACATAAAAATGTGATTTTGCGTAATCTCAAAGGACTACTAGAGGAGGTATGATTCCCAAGTTCATTTTGTCACTCACCCCATTAAGGATGAACACATTTTTTTATAGTGGGTTGGAATGCCATGGATTTTGGTTGTATCCCACTTGAGACATTCCCTCTCACCGAATTTTTTAAGGAAAGTCTCTGGAGTCATGCCCACTATGGATTAATTGCACTATTAAAATGAAAAGAAATATTTTAAGTAGGTTTGGTATTTTTATCACCCAGTTAAGGGGAGAGCATATCCATACCATGTCAAATCCTCAAAAATATGATAATCACAAGATTAATTTCCATGACCCTTTTCTAACTAAGGGGATTTTGGCAATTCTGGTATTTTGATCACCCAGTTAAGGGGAGAGCATATCCCTAGACACTACAATCCATAAATAGGTAGGGTCTTAATTAATGTAGGTTTTCAAATATAAGCATGTTCATTTCAATTTCAAATAGCCACACACAAGAAGTCAGAGATGCGCACCTTTGGGAAAATTTATCATTTTTTTTACAATCTTACCTTTGGAAACAAGCTAGGCAACATGGTTAGTATCCCATGGTTACCTTAATAAAATTAATCAAATTCAAACATCATGATGAGAATTCCAATTGACTAAAAATTTATACCTATCTTGATACAAAATCACAATGTGCACGTAATGATCGTAGGATGTCTTCTCTTTGGCAACTCTATCCACTAATGCAATCCACTCTCGATGTGATACTTCTATGAGTCTCTTCTTCGATGCTTTTTGAGGTCAAAGTCCTAGAATCCTTCTCACAATTTTCATAAAATTCATGTTGGTTAGTCATTAGTGCACAAATACAATCCCCAAACTAAATGCTCAAGTGTAATAAGGTTTAGTTCAAAAATAAGAGGCTTACTTAAGAAGAGGAATATTAATGTGGATGTTGTATTTCAATTGATAAGCTTTCAATATTGAAATATACCTATTAATACTTTCCCTCTCATCTTCAATGTGTATTGATTTTATTGTCTTTTCTTGTCATTAATTATGATTTATCCTCATTTTCAATGCCTTTCATGATCAAAAACTAGGAATTTGGAGTATATCCTTCTTGAACTTAGAGGAACCTGTCATGCCATCATAAAAATCTGTTAGAAATAGAAAAATTTATTTTTTGCAAATAGAAAATGAAGCACTATTTTGATATTATCATATGATAAAAGATACTAGTTATGCGCTAAAAGATCGAATAAAGGCACTAAGAGACTAAATGTAGGTGCTAAAAGACTAAAATTAATGCAAAAGTAGAAACTGTCAAGAAGCAAGTGCTAAAAGATTCTGACAATGCATTGAAAGAATAGATAAATACACTAAAGGATGTAATGAAAGTGCTAATCTAATAGAAATTTCACAAATCAATCTTAGAAGGTGCTAAACTAGAGAATAAATGAGCTAGTAGAGCATTTAAAAGTGCTAGAAGATATGGAAAATGCGCTAATCTATTGAATAAAAGTGTTAAACAATATATTGAATGCGTTAATATTCTTTATTTTCCTACCTGCACACCAAACTTACAACAAAAATTTATTAGAATAGGGGTGTGGGCCCTGTGATGGGTGCCAAATTTATGTGTAAGAAAAAGAGGGTTTATCCATAATGAAAAACACTAACATACCATGAAACATTAATTCATCTGAACTATTAAAAATAAATACAAATTGGATCACAATTAGTTCAAATAAGAGCATCCCATGTTCTCTATCTCCAAGGATCCTATTTTGGTCTTTTAATGGCTCAAGTAGCACAATTGATCAAAACACAGATGACAACTCAAAGAATGAGGGATGTGTGAAATTCCTAAAATGCACAATGATGAGCTAATGAGATTGGATGTATTATCAAACTAGGATGAATATGAGGATGAAAGACATGATTATGGAAATGAAAAATATACTAATGATGCAAAATGACCTAAAGTTATCAATAGGTTTCACTATGCATAAATGCAATAAGTGAATCTACATCAATAATCATAATGCATAAAAGAGGACTCCAAAGATAGTGGAATCCAATGCATAATTTGGATGCAAAAAATAAGAATTTGTGAAAATGGTGAATGGATGGATTGATGAATCCTTTCCTTCCCAAAATGCTTCCCTTTTATAGATTTTTCCAAGAGGGTAGAGGTATCCTTAGGTGAACCAAAATTGGACAAGTGTTGCATGTCTTGGGGATCAAATGGGATGAAAAGTGCCCAAGGAGAGAAAAATAGAGGGATTTAGAGAGGGCATGTGTCCTAAGGTCATATGGAGAGGTTTGAAGAGGGCATGTGTCTTTGGATGTTGGAGAGGAATCTTTGCATGTGGAGAGAAAATGCCCTTTTTATTAATTAATGAAATTGATTTACATGTGACAAGAGATGAGGTGGAATGTGATGAGGTGGATGGGGTGGGATTAGCTAAGAAGTGAGCTAATTAATTTAAATGAGTTAATGGGAGGTGTAGAATAATTAGGAAATGAATTATATAGTTATGAAACTATATAATAGAGGAATTAATCAATTAAAGGGTATTTTATTGTATTGATTTAATGTTCCCAATTTTACATGTATATAGTTACAATTCAAATGCATCGACCAAAGCACAATGAACACAACCAAGATAGGACCGAACCCAAACAAATTGTCCACAATATATTGCATGATAATTGGAACCAACATCGATACAGATAATAGTAAATATTTAAACCATATCATCATATGCCCACTTCTACTAATACACCAAAGTAACCAAACCAGATATAAACATCTTCTATTCATCAGATATATTGACATCAATAATAATCATTAATGAAAACAACAATAATAGAATCAACTTCACGTTATGGTAACACCTACATGTGTGGGAATACAAGGTATATATCCAAAGGGGTCTCTACTCAAATCTAAATAGGGTGTTGCATCCTAGAGTGCTAAGTAGGGAGTGTCATCGTATGTGCTCTTACAAATGCACCATACATAAATGATCATTCTATCATACAAATGAGAATGGAAATCATTCAAGTCCAATCACTACTTGGGTGGGCATGTCCCCCAAACAAGTCTTATTTCTCCATGGTGGTCATACCTTTCCAAGTCACCCAAAGGCTCATGATAACACTCATGGGTTGCTTGAGGAACCACATTATCTTATGCGAGTGGGAGCTACTCCATAGACTCACTCTAGAACCTTACCCTAGGTTCATACCAGATTAGATGTCAAAATAACTCAATACAATAAAATTTAATTTCAAAATGCCTTTTTTCCATCTAAAACTATGGTTTACTGAATTGGTCAAGGCACCAAGAGAATGGATCTCCATGACCCAATAATAATATTTCCATGTATGATCATTATTCTACATCTCAATATCACAATCAAAACATTAAAAAACTATTTTTCACAAAATGTCAATCTTGGTTGAAAAACTAGTCATAGAGGTCATCACCATTAATGGACCTCAAAAAATCCTTAAACTATCAAACTTCAAGTATCAAAATTCCAATAAAACCCATTGAATGCCACATGCACAACATCACAAACACATAACAAAAACAACATTTCATTCATACAAGAAAATTTGGGTAGAATAACACCATAAAAACCCACCATTTTCAAATTACACAAATGGGAAAACCCAAAAATACATCAAAACCAATTCTACAAAAGGAAAAGATGTTTAAAATTATGTTACAATACAATTTCAAGTCACAAATGTCAATTTAAGTTAGAAACATAAGATGAATATGAATTCCTACCTCAAAGGTTGATGAAAACTTTGATTTTGAAGCAAATTCCAAACACACAATGCAAACAAATGAGATCCAAAAATCTAGTTACAATCACCAAAGAAATCCTTTGAGCCAATAGCCTCAAAACTCTTCACAAACAATCTCCCAATCGAATAAAAAATTAATTTCCAAGCAAGAGGTTTTTTGAGGGCCAAGAGCAAATTAAAATTATCGAGTGTTTAAAAATGAACTACATTTTCAAATTAAAAGGGTCATTTTTTGAAAACAAATAAAATAAATATAAAAATTTACTTAAACTCGAATAAAAACTAAACTCCAAAATCCCTTGATTATTTAAATCATTCAATTCTCATTAAATCAAATACTCATACAACATATTTGCTAGTAAATATTAAACTACCCTTTAAATATTTTAAATATCATTTAACTTAATTAAATCAACACCAATTTGAAAATGACCAACTATGCACACACACTTGTCACGGGTCTTTCACAATTATGCAAAAGGGTAACTAGAAATTACCTATATTGTAATCAATGGTTATAATCATATGCAACATAGGAAACTATACACAAACATTTGTCACTAGTCTTTCACAATTATGCAAAAGGGTAACTAGAAATTACCTATATGGTAATCAATGGTATAAACATATGCAACATAAGAAATTCATCCAAATTAGGAATTAAGAATAGTCTCAGCCGTATGAATGACCATTGTGACTATCTCCTATAACCACAATTGGGGATGTGGACACGCTTAGACCTGTGAAGTCAGGTTAAGTCAATGCCCAACACTTGTCATCACTAAAACTTTAACACACCAAGTGTACTTTCTCACAAATGTATAAAATAGTCATAGTGCATGTATATAAGAACATAGCCAAAATAACCAGGAAAGGGAATTTTAACATCATGTGTATTCAAATGATACAATATCGTTCCTTTCACATATAAACATCATTTAAATAACATCAATAATAATCTCATCCAACATAGATACATTAAATATCATTTTACTAAAACAAAAAACACATAACCAACCCTCGAACTAGGTTAATATCAAAACATGATCAATAACACTATATCTCAACAAATCATTTGAATATCAGCAATGTATCATCATGAAATCACCTAGAACTTAATATATAACCAAAATATGCTCATAATATAATCTAGACATTATCATATAACACCATGTCACATTATCATAGTCATCATACATATATCACCATCATTGAAATCACAAGTATAAACTATTATCCACACCAAAAATGACATCCACATGATCAAAAAATATAACTATAAATGGGTATATCTCAAGAATGAAAATACAAAAGAGTAATATACAAACAATTGTAGGATATATCATATAAATAATCTAGCTCAGATAAAAAATAAACAATGACATAATGCAAACATGGGAGGCACTACACTCTCCCTCTTTACCTTTTCCTCCATGTATCATTATCGTTTCTCTTTTTCCCTCTTTATCTCTCCCACCTCTTTTTCTCCCCTTCTAGGTATTTCACCTATTTCACCCCCTCTAGGTCTATAACCTATATACCTCTCTCCCTTAATGCCTCTATCAATCCTCCCTTTTCTCACACCCTCTCTTCTCTCTCTTTCATCTTTACCCCCCCTCTAGGCCTCCCAATATCTCCATCTCCCTCTCTCATACACTCCCACCTTACCCCATATCTCTAGGAATATTTGTCTCTCTGTCCCCTCGACTCTCTCTTTAACCTCTCTAGTTCTCTCCCTCCATTTTTATTTACTTTTATACCTATCCTTCCACATCTCAATTCCATATAGATATATATATATATATATATATATATATATATATATATATATATATATATATATATATATATATATATATATATATATATATATATATATATATATATATATATATATATATATATATCCCTCCCCTCTTCAAGTCTTCTCTCTCTCTCTCAACAAGTAGAGAGTGAAAGAGAGAGAGAGAGAGGTAGAATCTAGAGAGACAAAGAGGGAGATAAAGACAACTAAATATTATAAGAGGGAGTAATAGGTATATAGATAAATATACTATGGGGGGAAAAAGGGAGAGGTAGGTAGATAGAGGTAGATAAATATGTAGGGAGAGAGATTTAGATCGAGATAGAGGTAGAGAGGGAGAGGTGGGGAGGGAAAGTGGGTCGAGAGAAGTGAGATTGATAGAAGTGGAAAATGAATGCTCTAAAAACAAAGGAAGGGAGATAAATAGACATCTTGTAGGGAGGAAGATATATGTATAGAAAGAGAGTGAGAGGGGGTATAGAGATTGGTTAAGAGGGGGGAGATGTATAAAGAGAGGTGGAGAAGGAAGGAGAGAGATATGGAGAGGTGATAAGACAAAAGTAAAGAGGGATAATTGAAGCTAGAGAGAGATGTTATGTATGTGGAGCCTAATTAGACTTAGTTTCTTTTGGCGTGGTTTCCCCCCAAACTTATCTATGGGGGATTGGGGGTAGGGCCCCCAAGCTCAGAGTCAAGGGGCAGAGCCCCTTGGGGGGTCCTGGGGTAGCGCCCCAGGCGGGGTTAAGGGGAAGAGCCCCTGATGGGGTCAAGGGGCAGTGCCATCAATTTTCTAATAATATTGTAAAGGGTCAGCCATCAATTTTCTATTAGTCAGAGTATTTTTTGCCCTAATTAGGTGAAGTCAAAAATACTTGTAAAAAGGGCTTAGGGTTAGAGATTGTTTGGTATGAGGGTTTTTTGTAGCTTCCTATGGTGGTATTGAGTTGCAGGTTTCAGATTGTAATCACTAGATAATAATAAAGATATTGGACCCACTATTGGTGGACATAGCCCAGGGATTGGGTGAACCACATTAAATTTTGTGTTATTGTGTTCTCTTCTGTGTGTTAATATTTGCATTTTTTTTCTTATTATTCTAACAAGTGGTATCAGAGCGAGGTTATTTCATTCATTCTTTCATCTATTCTCTGAAGAAGGTCTCATGAGTCAGTGGGAGAGTCTCTTGGCTAAGTGGGAGAAATGGAAGATGAGGGTAGGCTAAAGGTTGATAAGTTTAATGGGCAGAACTTCCAGTTATGAAAGATGCAAATGGAGTACTATCTCTATCAAAAGGATCTATGGTGGCCATTAGAGGGAATAGCCAAGAAAGAGGCAACAATGTCTCAGGAAGATTGGGATATTTTGGATAGGAAGGCACTGGGGAGTATTCATTTATGCCTGGCACAATCGGTGGCATTCAATATTACTAGAGCAACGACAACTAAAGCTCTAATGGAAACCCTAGCGAAGTTGTATGAAAAGCCTTCAGCTTCAAACAAGGTATTTCTTATGAAGCATTTATTTAATATGAAAATGGTAGAAGGTGGATCAGTCACTGATCATTTGAATGAGTTTAATATAGTTACAAGTTAGTTAGCCTCAGTTAAAATTACTTTTGTTGAAGAGGTTAGGGCTCTCTTGATTTTGTGTTCTTTGCCAGAAAGCTGGAATGGCTTGGTAATGGATGTTAGTAATTTTGTTTCTAGTTCTAATACCCTAAAGTTTGATGATGTTATTGGTGCTATATTGAGTGAGGAAATTCGTAGGAAAAGCTCAGGGGCATCCACATCGGGTAGTGTATTGAATGCAAAAAGCAAAGGCAAAATAAGAGATAGAGGAAACAACTCTGGAAATCATGGAAAATCATGAGAGAAGTCAAAGGGAAAGAGGTCTTAGTCAAAAGGACCTAGCGACTACTGGTACTGTGGAAAACTAGGACATAAGAAGAAAGATTGTTGGTCTCAGAAGAAAGATCAAGGAGACAAACATGATGGAAACAAGGAGGCAAATGTGGTAAGTAACAAATCCAAAGAGGATGCTTTGCTCTTGTCTTTAGAAAATGTTGATGATTCATGGGTGTTAGATTCGGGGGCTTCATTTTCATGCTACACCCCATAGAGGTTATTTTGTTGATTATGTCCAAGGGGATTTTGGGCTAGTTTATTTGGGCAATAATGAACCCTGTCAAATTGTTGGAAAAGGGAAAATCAAGATTAAGTTGCACAATGGGAATCATTGGCTACTACAAGAGGTAAGACATGTTCCAAGGAATTTAATTTCAGCAGGGCAACTCGCTAATGAGGGTTGCACTTTTAATGATAAAAATTGGAAGGTTTCAAAAGGTTCCTTAGTAGTAGCAAAAGGTGTGAAAGTAGGCACCTTATATCTTTGTACGGGTCATATTGTTCCCTCTACTTTAATTATTTTAGAGAAAAATGAATGTTCAGGAATAGTTGCTGCAGTTGAGAAAGTACAACAAGAGACAGTAGTTGGAGATTCTGAAACAGTGATGTGGCACAATAGACTTGGGCACATGAGTGAAAAAGGTATGAAATTACTTCATTCAAAGAAAGTTCTACCAGTCTGAAATGTGTTAATGTATCATCTTAAAATGGAAGCACTTCCATGGTAAGAGCTTTTAGCCCTTCGAGTAAGTGGTTTGGGGTCATGTTGAATGCCTTGAATGGATATTCGACTTGGATCTGACTTTTCCCCCTGTTCTACCCCATTTTCCACTTCTTCTCAACACTTTCCTAGCAATCTGAACTGTGAACCTGAGGTTTTGGACCCTAAGGTCAAGGTCAACCTTATGGGGTCAAGGTTGACCTTGACCCTGACCTAGTCAGGGTCGACCTCAACCCTGACCTAGTTAGGGATGAGCTCGACCTTGACCCTAAGGTTTGGGGTCTCAGGGGTTAGCTTCCAGTCCTAGGACTTTATCAATATATTTGTCTTTTCCCTCTTTGGGGCCATTATTTCTCAGATTAAGCATCGAATTCTTAAATTAATATTTGAGAATAGACCTTTCTCGATATTTGTATAGGAATCCTAATTTATTATTGGAGATTAGCCTTTCTCGATTTTTGTGCCTAATACTCAAATTAACTTTGAGGTTGGCCTTACCTCGAATTTTGTAACAAGGCTCTTAAATAATTATTTTATTTATTTATTAAGGGTGGTCCCCTCCTAGATTTTTATGTCAAGATTTTAATTTAATTTCCTTTCCATGTGCACCTCTCTAGAGTTTTGTGCCATGGGCCCTTAATTATTATTTTCTATGAGGCCCCTCTTGTGCCCTAGATCACTATAAAAGGGAGCCTTCCTCTCTCATTTTCACAACACATCTCATCTCATAATCTCTCAAGCTCTCAAGTGCAAGCAAGAAGATCAAGCATTCAAGACTTCAAGCATTCAAGCATCCAATTCATCAAGGAGATCCATTAGTAGCCATTGAAGGATTCAAGCTCTATGGAGCTCTCTTGTTGAAGATTCATCCATTCAAGCCTTTTCCAAGTTCAAGATTCATTCAAGATTGGTGTTGAAGATCTAAAGACAATTGATTGGAGACATCCTATTTGTGATTCTACATTCATCCATTCTTGTGGATTCAAGGATTCGAATCCTCCACAAGGGTTTCAACTCAAGAAAGGTGAATTGTTCCATTTACTTTGTTTACTCCAGCAATTTCAATTCAATTTCAAGGTTAATTCCTAAATTGGGGTTTGACTAAGGCAAACCCCCCACCAAACATACAACCAAAAACCCTCTTTTTCTTATAGGTACAGGTGCAGAACTTCAAATCTGAGAGTAGATTTGGATACCCTTTTCACCGAACTTCCGAGATCCGCGAACAAAGTCAAAGTCGGCCTTCATTTTCTTGAGGTCATCCTTAACCTTTTAAAAGGTCAAAGTTGACCTGATCAAATCTGGGAAAAATATTTATGGGTTTTGTAGATCTCGCAGTTTCGATTTAGGATTACAGGAATCAACTATTTTTGAGATCGTTTGACAGGGTTTTCAGCTGATTCTTTTTCGAAGGTAAATACCTTTATTTCTTAATTTCAATATTAGTCATCTACATTTACTTTCTACATCAATACAATTTCATGTAAGTGTAAAATATTGGCTTTGGGGTCTCTTTTGTGTGCAAGCCATTGCCCTAGGACCCCATATACTATTTTATCAATTACAGTTAATATGAATTTCTGTGAAAGTTGTGTGTATGGAAAGCAAAAGAGAGTTAGTTTTGTAAAGAGTGGGAAGGAAAAGAAAGATGAAAAATTAGAGCTTGTGGATATAGATGTATGGGGTCTAACTTAGGTATCTTCCCTTGGTGGCTCTTAGTATTATGTTACATTCATTGATGATGCAACTAGGAAAGTATGGATATATTTCATTAGACAGAAATTTGATGTATTTGAAACTTTTAAGAAATGGAAAAGCTTGGTTGAAAATGAGACTAGAAAAAGATTAAAATGTCTTAGATTTGATAATGGTGGTGAGTATTGTAGAAAATAATTTGAAGATTATTGTGCCTCTATTGGTATTTGTAGACAGAAAATAGTTCCAAGGACTCCACGGGAAAATGGAGTGGCTGAACGCATGAACAAGACAATAATGGAGCGTGCTAGGAGCATGAGGTTGCATGTTGGGCTCCCCCTAAACATGTGGGTAGAGGCTATAAATACTACTATATATTTGATAAATAGAGGTCCCTCTACTCCCTTGGGTTTTGGTATTCCAAAGAAAGCATGGACAGGTAAGAAGGTGAGTTATTTTCTCAAAACCTTTGGTTGTGAAGTGTTTGCACATATAGATTCTAAAAATAGAACCAAGCTGGAAGCTAAATCTAAGAAATGTATATTTGTTGGATATGGCATTGATGAATTTGGTTATAGGCTTTAGAATTTTGAAAATCATAAAATTGTAAGAAGCGGGGATGTCATATTCAATGAGAAAGTGTTGTACAAAGATCTGTTGCAGTAGCATGAGAAGAAAGAAAATGATTATGTAGTGCTGGATGATATTCCAAATGATAATGTTCCAGAAATTCCTTATGCTCTGCAACAACAAATACCACACCCCAGTGAATGTTAGATGGTCAACAAGGCTAAGTAGACCTCCAAATAAATTTTCACCTTCTTTGTATTATATCTTATTAACTGATGCTAGTGAACCTGAATGTTATAATGAAGCTATGCAGGTGGATACAAAACTTCAGTGGGAGTCTGCAATGACAGATGAAATGGACTCCTTGCTGAAAAATCAGACTTGGGATTTATGTAAGTTACCTACAGGTAAACGAGCTTTGTAGAATAAATGGGTTTATAGGTTGAAAGAAGAAAATGGAGGTAAGAAAATATTTAAAGCCAGATTAGTCGTAAAAGGATTTGCACAGAAACATGGTATTGATTTTGATAAGATTTTTTCTCCAGTTGTTAAAATGACTTCTATTCATACTATTTTAAGTATTTTGGCTACTGAAGATTTGCATTTAGAGTAGCTTGATGTTAAAACTACCTTTCTTCATGGTGATTTGAATGAAGAAATAAATATGGTATAGCCACAGGGATTTGAAGTCAAGGGTAAGGAGAGTTTAGTGTGCAAATTGCAGAAAAGTTTATATGGCTTGAAGCAAGCACCTCGACAATGGTATATTAAATTTGATACTTTTATGAATGAGAATGGATACACTCGATGTAATTCTAACCATTGTGTTTATTTCAAGAGGTTAAATAATGACCCTTACATTATTCTATGTTTATATGTTGATGATATGCTTGTAGCTGGATCTAACATGGATTATATTAAGGGGTTGAAACAACAATTAGCAAAATCTTTTGCTATGAAGGATTTGGGGGTAGAAAAACAAATCTTTGGCATGAAAATTTGCAGAGATAGGAAGAACAAAAAATTAACTCTATCTCAAGCTGATTATGTTGAAAAGGTGTTGCAGAGATTCTACATGAAGGATGCCAAAGCTGTCACTACACCTTTGTCTGGTCATTTGAAATTGACCAAAGAAATGTGTCCAAAGACACTAGAAGAAGAGGCAAAAATGTCCAAGATACCATATGCTTTAGTTGTAGGGAGCTTAATGTATGCTATGGTATGTACTAGGCCAGATATTGCACATGTAGTGGGAGTCATTAGCCGGTATATGAGTCACCCTGGGATTGAGCATTGGAATGCAATCAAATGGATTCTTAGAAATTTGAGAGGTACATCCAATAAGTGTTTACACTTTGGGGGCTCTTCTAATATTGTTCATGGCTATGTTGACTCAGATTTGGTAGGAGATATTGATACCAGATGGAGTACTACAAGTTATGTATTTGTTGTTGGTGGGACCGCAATGAGTTGGATTTCTCGGTTACAAAAGGTGAATGCTTTATCCACTATAGAGGTAGAGTATGTTGTTGCTACAGAGGCAACCAAGGAGATGATATGGCTTCAATTCTTCATGGAAGAATTGGGACATCCACAGGTAGATAATTATTTGTATTTAGATAGTCAGAGTGCCATTCATCTTGCAAAGAATTCTACTTTGCACTCAAAAATAAAGCACATACAATTGCGATATCATTTCATTCGGTCAGTTTTGGATGATGGACAATTAAAGTTGGAGAAGATACATACAGATGATAATCTAGCAGATATGTTTACAAAGGCAGTGACAAGGGAGAAGCTAAATTCCTCTTCAGCTTCGATTGGTCTTCTAGACTAAACAAAATAAAATAACAACAAAGTCCAAGTTTGGTCGATCAGTCTCCAAGTGGGAGGATATTATTGTGGAGTCTGATCAGTCTCCAAGTGGGAGATTGTTATGTATGTGGAGCCTAATCAGACTTAGGTTCTTTCGGTGTTGTTTCCCCCCAAACTTATCTATGGGGGATTGGGGGCAACACCTCCAAGCTCAAATTCAAGGGGCAGAGCCCCTTGTGGGGTCCTGGGGTAGCGCCCCGGGCAGGGTCAAGGGGCAGCGCCATCAATTTTCTAATAATATTGTAAAGGGTCGGCCATCAATTTTCTATTAGTCGGAGTATTTTTTTCCCTAATTAGGTGAAGTCAAAAATACTTGTAAAAAGGGCTTAGGGTTAGAGATTGTTTGGTATGAGGGTTTTTTGTAGCTTCTTGTGGTGGTATTGAGTTGCAAGTTTTAGATTGTAATCACTGGATAATAATAAAGATATTGGACTCACTATTGGTGGATGTAGCTCAGAGATTGGGTGAACCACATTAAATTTTGTGTTATTGTGTTCTCTTCTATGTGTTAATATTTGCATTTTTCTGCTTATTATTCTAACAAGAGAGAGAGCGGGGGGCAGATACAAGTAAAGAGGGATAGAAGGATAAATAGAGAGGGAGAGAAAAGATAAAGGGAGTAAGTAGGGAGATGGATATATATATATATAGAGAGAGAGAGAGAGAGATAGAGGGGGGGAGATACAAGTAAAGAGGGATAGAAGGAGAAATAGAGAGGGAGAGGGAAGATAAAGGGAGTTAGGGAGATGGATTGATATATATATATATATATATATATATATATATATATATATATATATATATATATATATATATATATATATATATATATATATATATAGAGAGAGAGAGAGAGAGAGAGAGATGTATAGAAATAGAGGTAGGTAGGGAAGGAGGGAGAGGTATGTATAGAGAGAAAAAGGGGGGAAGATAGTGTTTATCCCTAAGTTTTTTTTCTATTAGTGTCTTACACTTAGTCATTTTCTAGGCAATGTTGGTTGGTCATCACTGCAATTGAGTCATCATGTATAGGCCGAGTTATGTCTAGACTTGTATATTGTACATTTACCAAGCAATAGTTACTATCGATCAAGTTAGAGGTCACCAAGTACTTCATTAATAGCTGAGTAGTTTATGTTGAGTTGTGTAGATATATATCAGTGTCGACCACTAGTAAATGAAGAATAGTTAATGTTGAGTGTCAGAGACTTCATATGCTGAGTAAGCCGGATTTGACATATGTGTTTGTAATGGCACAAACACTTAGGTAAACCATTTTGTCCAACATCTATACAAATATATGTTGAGGAAATCATGGAGGTGATTATGCTTTAGATTTGTAATCATTGATCCCTATGTAATCTATGTAGCCAATTAGACTTAGGGAATGCTTAAGCAGCATAAGTAGATAATCTAGATCATTGATCTTGGTCTATGGAGTTGATTTGTTGTCTATATAAGATGAGATTTGAACCCTAAAATGATGAATGTAAGAAGAAGGATCTCATATAAAGAACAAAGAAGCACTTTTGATATAGGCAGAGACTAGTAAAAGTGACCAAGAAAAGTAGTGAAGGACAAAATAGAGATATATTTGATAGAGGAGATCAAATATATATTGGAAGGAGAAGATATGTTATCAGCATCACAGTAAAAACTGGAGCATCATGTATTGAGTCATTCTAATAGGTGAATTAGGGTAAATCTCTTAATAGAGTGGTCCTAAAAGGCCTAAGAAAATCTCTTAACTGAGTGCTTACTTTGTTGTAAGTTTAAATCCTTTTACCAAGGTAGATTGTATAAGTCTTTAAGATCTTAGCAGGGCAGACCCTCACAGGGTAGATCATTGGTTTATGATCAAAACTTTATATCCCTAACAAAAAAACTTTAATACTATAGTAGTGAAGATTTTTGGGTGCCATCCCCACCCCAGTTTTACCTTTCAAGGGTTTCTGGGTAACCAAAATCTTTGTGTTATGTTTCAATTTCATGGATGAAGATTAGAATATTAGATCTATTTTAGCATTGAATTTGATGTTTATGTTATGCAAGTGAATTTATGTCAAAATGAAATATTGGTAGATATTTGATTCATCCCCCCGCTCTCAGTATCTCACTTTCCCATAATAGATTTCCAATAATTGGTACCAGAGCTAAGTCTCTTAAAAGAAGTCTAATCACTTATGAGTTAAGGTATTGGAGACGGAGGTTTATAAGTTGGAAAAGATCATAGAGAATCAGAAGATTGACATTCATCTTGTATTACATCAGCTAGAAGCGGCCATAAGTGAATTGAAGAAATCCTTAAGCAGAAGGAGAGAATTGGCAATTCAACATAATGAAACACAATATCAAGAAGAGGATACTAGAGGACTATTTAACAATGGAAATTCTACTGAAAGTGACAAATCTATAATAGATCTATAGAAGAAAAACAACATACTAAATGAAGACATCAAAAATCTAAAGAGAGAATAGGAAATACAATCATTAAGACTTTGTGAAGTAACTGAACAGAAAAAGAAAGTTGAAGAAGACAAGACAAATGTCTATAAGACTTGATGAAAGGACACGTGACATGCAGAGGCTAAAAAATAATCAATTGGACTTGGTGAATCAACTATTACTTGCTAATCAAGAGTTGAGTAGGAAAGATGTGGAAATCACAAATCTGAGATCAGAAAATAGCCAACTGAAGAATGAACTAAGATCTAAGAAAGAACTCAATGAGAGGATGAACAAGCCTAATGAAGCTATGAAATAATTCAAAGAACTATTAAGGTCACCTAGAAGATCCAGTGATACTTCTAGACTTGGACATGATGAGCACCTGTCATCCACTGGAGAAGAAGAATTATCAAAAAGTGGAGAACAGAGGAATGCAAAGTCAAAGAACAAGAAACCCACATGCCATCATTGTGGAAAGATGGGACACATAGCTAACATCTACAAAAGCAAAAATGGTAAGTCCATGATGCATGAGCATCTTGGGTCCTTGGCAATCCTATGTCACCAAAAACAATTTTGAGTTTTATGTGTTGCTCGGTTCCTTATTTAACCAAGTTGGCTCGGTAGTTACTCAAGTTCCTTCTTTAACCGAGTTGGTCAGTTAATTCCCTGGCACTCAGTTAACCTTTTTTACTGAGTTGTTTCTTTTGGTTTTTTGTTGAGGTTGACTTGTGCATTTAATTGTGGTCACAGATTTAATGTTGGTATCGATCATTGGGAAGCGTGTGGACCTAGATCTGGTCATTCCTTCTGTTCATGGTGGATCTGAAGGATGACTTGTTTTGGTAGCCTCTTGTATATAATGTAGTTGTTGGTTGTAGTTTTAAGGAGGAAGTTTTGGTAGCAGTTAGGAGTTAGAAGATTGAAGGTAGTTTCTAAATCCTCGCATGTTGGAGGACTATTGTAATTGAATTGTTATATCTGGCCCTAACCGAAAAGGTCGTATAGCCTGGCATGTATAAATCAATTTAATGAATAAAAGGATATGTTCTTCATTCTCTCTCACACTTGTGTTATTGCTTCCATGTGTGATCTCTGTAAGGTAGATTTAGATTAGGGCATGCCTTTGGCCCCTCTTCTACCACTACCTTGAATCAAGTGGTATCAGAGTGAAGGTTGAGATATGGATCTAGATTTATGAATCTAGGTTTGAGGGTTCCTTCTTGTCAAACCCTAGTTGATATTTGTTGTGGGGTAGCAAATTGTGATCTGGCCTGCAATTGCAAAGGGTTTCAAGATGGTTTGTGGGAGGTGAGATGCGGATCCAAGATTGGCATACATGTTGAGACATCTTGCTTCTAGGTTAGTAGCTATTGAGATAGCCCAGCATAGAGGAAGACATCTTGAAGATGTTAGTGATGAGGAAATTAAGGAAGAACGTGATGATGTAGAACCTGCACCGGTGATGGATCAGGGTGAGGAAATATTGTTGAAAGATTTGACAAATCTAAAGTTTATACAACATTTCAATCCTCCTAAGTACAATGGAAAACATGATTCAGATGAGTTGGTGGATTGGATCATCGAGATGGAGAAGCACTTTGAATATGAAAATGTCCCTAAGGAAAAGAAGGTGAAGATTGCAAGCACAAAGTTGAAGAGGCATGCATCCTTGTGGTGGGAGCATCTACAATTAGACAGAAAAAGGAAAGGAAAGGATAAAATCAAGGCATGGAATAAGATGGTAAATAAGTTGAAAGGAAAGTTTTTACCTTGTGATTAACAGATTAACCTAGTTAGGAAAATGCAAAGTTTGAGGCAGAAAGATAGCTCGGTAAAAGATTATACTGAGGAATTCTATAGGTTAGATATAAGATCTGGACATGATGAAGATGAAATGGAAATAATTGCTAGGTACCTGAATGGATTGAGAGTTTCCATCCAAGAAGAAATCGGTTTGGTTAAATTGGAAAACATTGAGGAAGCTTATTAGTTTACCTTGAAAGCTAAGGAGAAATTGAACAAAAGACATGAGAAAAGACAAAGAGGAAGAGGTGGTAGAGTCCCTAGAGGAAGAGGTAGATCCTATGGTGAAAATAATAGATCCGATCTGGAAAAGACAAATCTTGATAAAGGCATGACCAAGTGGAAAGGTGAAAGTTCATCTAGAGGAAGAGGCAATAACTACCGAGGTGCTTATAATAGAGGTGGATTTAGAGGAACTTGTTACAATTGTCAAGAAGAAGGACATAGATCATTTGAGTGTACACATGCAAGTAAGAAGGTCAATAGCATTAGAAATGCTTTGGTGCAAGAAGATTCACCGAATGAACCTAAGAAGTAAAAGAACTTGATGGTAAGGAGAGCACTTTGGAGTGAAAGTAATAAAGAAGATCCAGTAAGGAAAAGTTTGTTCAAGACTAGATGTAGATTTTTTGATGAAGTGTGGAAGGTAATCATTGATAGTGGAAGCTTGAAGAACTTGGAATCTGAGGAAATGGTTGCAAATTTATAGTTGAAAAGATTGGAACACCCGAAGCCCTATCAAATTTCATGGATCATGGATGAACATACACTCTTGGTAAGTGAACAATGCTATGTGAATTTGAAAATTGGAAAGTACTATGATAAGGTGTTATGTGATATCATGCCTATGGATTGTTGTTATATTTTGTTGGGTAGACCTTGGCAATATGATAGACATGCTATATATGACGGAAGATTGCATAAATATACTATTTGGGCTTATGGGAGAAGAGAAATATTGTTACCTTTGGTTGAAGAACCTATTAGTAGCATTTGTACATCTATGAAATTTTTCTTGATGGAAGGAATAAATTTTGTTAACGATTTGAAGAAGAATGATGTATGTTTTGTTGTGATTCCTAACAAACTGAGTAAGAAAATAGTGGATAGCATCCCTGAAGAGACTGATAAGATACTCACCGAGTATAAGGAGATAATTTTTTATAATATACCTGATGGTTTTCCACTGAAGAGAAGCATTGATCATTGCATGGATCTAATCCATAGAGCTAGTTTACCGAATAAGGCACCACATCGGTTGACACCTACTGAGAATAAGGAATTAAACCGACAGATTCAAGAATTGTTGTAGAAAGGTTTGGTCCAAGAAAGTTTGAGTCCTTGTGTAGTACAAGTTGTATTGGAACCTAAGTAGAATGGATAATGGTGAATGTGTACAGATTCCAGAGCAATCAACAAGATAACAGTGAAATATAGGTTTCCTATACCAAGAATTGATGACATAATGGATAGTTTGATAGGAGCAAAGTATTTTACCAAAATTGATTTGAAAAGTGGATATCATCATATCAAAATCAGAGAAGGTGATGAGTGGAAGACTTCTTTTAAGACAAGAGAAGGTTTGTATGAGTGGTTGGTTATGCCTTTTGGTTTAACTAATGCACCAAGTACTTTTATGAGATTGATGAATGAAGTTTTGAAGAAATTCTTAGGTAAATTTGTGATTGTATACCTAGATGATATTATGATATTCAGTAAGACTAGAGAAGACAATTTGTTGTATTTTAAACAAGTACTACAAAGATTGAAAGAAAACAAGTTGTTGATAAACCTGAAAAAGTGTTATTTTATGAAAGAGGAGATTGTGTATTTGGGATTTGTGATTTCAGCTGATGGTTTGAAAATGGATCCTGAGAAGGTTGAAGCTATTTTGAATTGGCCTACACCTGAGAATGCTAGTGAGGTAAGATCATTTCATGGTTTATCAAGTTTTTACCGAAAGTTCATTAGGAATTTTAGTTCAATTTGTAATGCTATGACTGAAACTATGAGAGGAGATAAAAGAGAATTCAAGTGGACACGTGGATCTGATAAAAATTTTGAGACTCTAAAATAGAAGGTTGCTAAATTGCATGTGTTAGCATTACCTGATTTCAATAAGGACTCATTTGGGTGCTGGAATTAGAGCCCATATTCTAGAATTAGATTTCTAGATAATGTCAATTCCATGTTTGTGTCCATCCAAAAAATTGGAATTGGAATTTTGAAATTCCAATTTTGCCCCCAAAATGGGCATTTCATCTTCCACTCAAATAGGTGGAATTGCAATTTCGAATTCCAATTCCAATTTTTATAAAACCAAATTTAATATTTTGTGGGATCCTTGACTATAAGGATGTATATTATATTTCTATAAAGATATATATATACATGTGTGTGTGTATACACATGTGTGTATATACATATGTGTGTATATATATATCTGTGTGTGTGTGTATACACATGATATGTGTATATATACACATGTGTGCATATGTGTATACATGTATGTATATACACACATGTGTGTATGTGTATATATACACATGTGTGCATGTGTATATACACACATGTATGTGTATATATATAGACATATACAAATCATATTTAAAGAAATTAAAATAAAGAATTAAAATTCCTTATGCATCTTCATAGTCATCTTCCAAGTGAACCAAACAGGTCAGCCCATATTCTAGAAATCATTTTCAGGATTTGTGTCTTCCAGAATTGTAGCATCTTCCAAAATTGACTAAAATTGGCATTTGGTATTCTAGCGCCCAAATGGGCCCTAAGGTATTTCAATTTGAATATGATGCAAGTGGTAGTGAAATAGGAGTAGTGTCGAGCTAAGAAGGTAAACCTATTGCTTTCTTTTGTAAAAAGTTGAATGATGAAAAAATGAAATATTTTGTGTATGATCAATAATTCTATGCTATTGCTAAGGCCCTGAAGAAATGGAGACATTATTTGATACCGAGTGAATTTGTGTTGTATATTGATCATAAAGCTTTACAATATTTGGGTATTCAGAATAAGTTGAATCAGAGACATATGAAATGGGTTGAATATTTGCAGAGTTGTACATTTGTGATCAAACATAAGAGTGGAGTCACTAACCGAGTTGTTGATGCATTGAGTAGAAGAAGATCTTTGATGACCGAGATGAGAATTGATGTTCTTGGTTTTGATGATATGAAAGTATTGTATGAAAATGATCTTGATTTTGATGAGGCATGGAGAAAGTGCAGAGCACCTATTCAAGATCAACTAAGTACTAAATGGGACAACTATTTCATTCAAGAAGGTATGTTGTTTAAAGGTATTCAGTTGTGTGTACCGAGAGGATCAATGAGAACTAATTTGATAAAGGAGAAACATAGTAGTGGTTTGGCTAGACATTTTGGCATTGACAAGACATTGAATTTGCTTAAGGAGAAATACTTTTGGCCGCAGTTGTATAAGGATGTTTAGAAATTTTTGAAAAGTTGTGGAATTTGTCAAAGTTGCAAAGGGAGTAAGTCATAATACTGGATTGTATATATCGAATTCTATTCCTGAGAAACATTGGATTGATATTAGTATGGATTTTGTTCTTGGCTTACTGAAGATAGTAAGAGGTAATGATTCTATATTTGTTGTTGTGGATATATTTTCTAAGATGGAACATTTTATACCCAGTAGAAAGATATCAGATGCAGTGCATATAGAAGATATTTTCTTTAATGAAATTGTCAAATTACATGGATTATCAAGGAGTATCATCTCTGACCAAGACAGTAAGTTTGTTGGATACTTTTGGAAGATTCTTTAGTGAAATTTGGGCACTGAGTTGAGATATAGTTCTACATTTCACCCATAGATTGATGGACAAACAGAGGTTTTGAATAGAAGGTTGGGTAATCTTTGGAGATGCTTAGTTGGAGATACACCAAGTAATTAGGATTCTATGTTGGCACAAGCAGAGTTTACATACAATAATTTAGTAAATAGGAGTACTGGAAAAACACCTTTTGAGATTGTAAATGGAATATAACCGAGAGGTATATCAGATTTGAAGGATATTATTGGTGAAGAAAAGAGAAGTGCTGAATGAGTAAAGTTTGTTGAGTTCATGAAGATATTGCATGAAGAAGTGAAACATAAGTTAGAGAAAATTAATCAAAAATATAAAGACAAAGCAAATAGATCAAGAAGACATAAGACTTTTGCAATTGGGGATGAAGTAATGGTACACTTGAAGAAAGGCATATTTCCTATTGGAACATATGGGAAGTTGAAAATGAAGAAATTTGGTCCTAGTAGGATATTGAGGAGATTTGACAGTGGAAATGCTTATGAGATTGAGTTGCCTAATGACATGGATATATCACCTATATTCAACATTGCAGATTTGTATGAGTATCATGAATTAGATGAAGAAATGATAGTAATCAGATGATTATCCTAAGAGACAGATAGAAGAAGTTGAGTAGATTTTGGAACATAGAGTTGGAAAAAGCACAAGAGGAAAACAATATATGGAATATCTAGTAAAGTGGAAGAACAGGCCGATTGAAGATAGTTCGTGGATTTCACAATTTGAGTTGGATTCAGCTCAAGCTGTACATGTTACATGATTTGGAGAATTATTTCAAACAACCCCAGGTGTTTGATGTAGGAGCATCTTGGGTCCTTGGCAATCCTGTGTCACCAAAAACAAGTTTGAGTTTTATGTGTTACTTGATTCCTTCTTTAACCGAGTTGGCTCGGTAGTTGCTCGGGTTCCTTCTTTAACTAAGTTGGCCAGTTAATTCCCTGGTGCTCGATTAACCTTGCTTACTGAGTTATTTCTTTTGGTTTTTATGTTGAGGTCGACTTGTGCATTTAATTATAGTCATGGATTTAATGTTGGTATCAATCATTGGGAAGCGTGTGGACCTAGATCTAGTCATTCCTTCTGTTCATGGTGGATTTGAAGGTTGACTTATTTCAGTAGCCTCTTGTATATAATGTAGTCATTAGTTGTAGTTTTAGGGAGGAAGTTTTGGTAGAAGTTAGGAGTTAGAAGATTGAAAGTAGTTTCTGAATCCTCGCATGTTGGAAGACTGTTGTAATTGAATTGTTATATCTAGCCCTAATTGGAAAGGCCTTACAACCTGGCATGTATGAATCAATTTGATGAATAAAAGGATATGTTTTGTATGCTCTCTCTCACTTTTTGTGTTATTGCTTTCATGTGTGATCTCTACAAGGTAGATTTGGATTAGGGTGTGCCTTTGGCCCCTCTTCCACTCCTACCTTGTGTTAGTCCAATCCTAAACAAAAGTTCAATGAAAATTATTTTAATTGCAATAAGCATGGACATCAGGCACATGAAGGCAGGTCAAAGGTCAGTAATCCACCTACCTCATCTAGATTTCAAGGAAATTGTTTTAACTATCAGATATATGGTCATAGAGCACAAGAGTGTAGATCCAAAGCTAAGTGGACATCCAATCAGTAGACTAAAGCACTTAGGAAAGTGAACACATACAATTGGGACTACAATACATGGTATAGTTGTCATTATTATGGAGAATATGGTCATATTGGAGTAAACTGTTAAAAGACACATTTTAGAGGAAAATCCAAGAGTTGGATGAGTGGAAGTTTGGTATGTTACAAATGCAATAAAATTGGTCACATAAAAAGAGATTGCAGAGCATATATACCAAGCAATGAATAAGTCAAGAATGAAAAGATTGTTGAACAAATGAGAAACCAAATGAATAAGACTTGGAGAAAGAAAGAGGAAGCAAGCATTAGTGGAGCCAATGAACTTGAGGTCACCCAATCCAATGGATCAGGTGATCACACTACTACAAACTAAGCAAAGAAGGTATGTGAGGAACTGAATCTTATAATGATTTATTTTACATCAGTTCCTAACTTTTGATATTTTAAAGTCCATATCTACATAGATTAAGATGTATTAGGACAGATTTGAGAAAGAAGCTACATTGTATATTTGATGTCGAGCATCAATATTTAAGTTCATAGTGACCGAGTCACTAGTGTATGTCGAGCTCCTATGATAGCCGAGATGTGATATGTACCGAGCTAAAATTGAATGATGGTATTAACCAAGCTCATATTTTACCCAGTTAACATAAGAAGACCGAGACAACTGTATACACCTACCCAATGTATGGATCATTTAATGAAGCCCTAATTTGACTATTTGGTGTCTATAAAGTAGAATATTACCATTTATTCTCATTTCACCATTGATTTGAGAACTTGTTGAGCGATTCCAGAGTGATTAACCAGAGATATTTGTGCTAACTGTAATTTATGAAGGTCTTCATAGCGTGTCATTGGCAAACGTCTAAGAACTGTTAGAACTAGGTATTTATCAAGCCACTCATATTTGTAATTGGAGCCCTAGATTTTGAAGATATGGCTTCTACATCATTTGTTGCAGCCATGGAGAAAGGAAAGGAGGTATTAAACATTCAACTTGTAAGGAATGATGTGTGAAAACTGCATAAATTTCAAGTCATTCCTGAAAGTGTGATGAAGGGAGATCTCACAGATGCCCTGTCATCGATCCCTCCCAAGGTTCTGATGATTAATGATGTATCGACATGATACATGTGTAAGATTGGAGAGATACAAGATTATGAGCCAAGGGAAGCATATGACAAACTATGTAGAAATGGGGTGTTGAAGGATGAACACCATAAGGTTGTTGAGTGAGGGTTAGTGCATGCTCTTGATTTCCCATGAAATTCTAAGATTGAATGAATCAAAATTGTGTTGAGACGAGTTCATGACATGAAGTTTTGGCTAGAGGGTGGACCAGTTAAGGTTACAAAGGATATGATACACCGAGTCACTAGTTACGCTAGTCTTATAGGGAAAAATACAACGAGATGCTAGAGTAAGGAAATTATACAAGAAAACACTTAGGTGGTATGGAACAAAAGAGGGATGACTATTTCTACAATAACCAATCCAGAAATTGATTTTGCAGTGAGAGTAATAGCTCACAAGTTATACCAATCTAGTAGGCTAGATAGTTTTCCTTGTATAGTAGTTGACCAGGCATGGAAGATGGTGAAGAAAGATCATACTTATGATCTTTTCGAGCTACAATTAACATAGCTTGTTGAGAACCTCACTTCTATCAGGAAGGCAAATAATTCAATGTGTAAGTTTGGTTCTTTGCTCACTTGTCTATTCTTCTATGTTCATAATAGCTTTCCCACCATTGGTGATGTTTTATGGAACAAGGATGAACCAGTCACCCTTCAAATAAATGAGTTTATTGATCAGTTAGGAGATAACTTTGAGAGTGTGATGGACAATTATTTTATGGAGTTCAAAAAGAAAATGAGGAAAAGGAGTAGGATTCTTGTGTCACTAGTAGAGAAGTATTGCAATGATATATGTTTCTTAGTAGATACCAACCTCACTTATGCTCAGGAAGTTACACCAAGGGTATCATGGCTTAGGCCATTACCTTCTAAAGTTAATATAGATGAGACAACAGCAGCAATAACTACCCTATTAGCTGAGGAAATTGATAAAAAGGCCAATTTTAATCCAAATGATAATGACACCTCATCTTGAGGTTATACAGAAGGAGTTAGCCATGACAAATGACTTAGTGCAGAGAGACCCTCATCTCTATATTGCCGAGAACCTAGTGGATCTAGCTACTTAGCTAGAAATAAAGTCACAGGTTTTTGAGTCTATAAGGTCTAAATGGGAGAATGCATTAGGTATGATAATGCAACTCCATAAACCATTTTTGGATAAGTATTTCAAAACCCCTACTCCCCAGGAACTTCAAGTGACAAAAACAAGGGGGAAATGACATGACATATAATATAAAGGGGGGATGACAAGAATAGCAGGAATAGGTGTAATGAAAGAGGAAATGCTATATACAAAAGAATACAGGGAAGGAATGTATATCATGGTATGACATATTATTTTGCAATGTAAATATTTAGTTGTAAAAGAGTCTTATGTATATGTATATGTGTATGTAGACTGAGTAGAGGTGTCCTTGGGTGAACCAAAATTGGACAAGTGTTACGTGGCTTGGGGATCAAATGGGATGACAAGTACCCAAGGAGAGAAAAATAGAGGGATTTAGAGAGGGCATGTGTCTTGAGGTCATATGGAAAGGTTTGGAGAGGGCATGTGTCTTTGGAGGTTGGAGAGGAATCTCTACATGTGGAGAGAAAATGCCCTTTTTATTAATTAATGAAATTGATTTACATGTGACAAGGGATGAGGTGGCATGTGATGAGGTGGATGAGGTGGGATTAGCTAAGAAGTGAGATAATTGATTTAAATGAGTTAATGGGAGATGTAGAATAATTAGGAAATGAATTATATAGTTATGAAACTATATAATAGAGGAATTAATCAATTAAAGGGTATTTTATTGTATTGATTTAATGTCCCTAATTTTACATGTATATAGTTATAATTCAAATGCATTGAGCAAAGCACAATGAACATAACAAAGATAGGACTGAACCCAAACAAATTCTCCACAATATGTTGCATGATAAATGGAACCACCACTGATACAAATAATAGTAAATAGTTAAACCACATCATCCTATGCCCACTTCTACTAATACACCAAAGTAACCAAACCATATATAAACCTCTTTTATTCATCGTATATTGACATCAATAACAATCATTAATGAAAGCAACAATAATAGCATCAACTTCACATTTTGGAAACACCTACATGCGTGGGAATGCAAGGTATATATCCAAATGGGTTTTGTACTCAAATCTAAATAGGGTGTTGCATCCTAGAGTGCTGAGTAGGGAATGCCATCATATGTACTCTTACAAATGCACAATACATAAATGATCATTCTATCATACAAATGAGAATGGCAATCATGCAAGTCCAATCACTACATGGGTAGGCATGTCCCCTGAACAAGTCTTATTGCTCCATGGTGGTCATACCTTTTCAAGTCACCCAAAGGCTCATGATAACACTCATGGGTTGCTTGAGGAATCACATTATCTTATTAGTGTTTTCCACAAATTTACTATTGCATTTTTACTTAATTAAACAACTCCCTAAACTTGATTGTCAGACATACTAATTACAGGCCATGGATGTGAGTGGGAGCTACTCCATAGACTCACTCTATAACATTACCCTAGGTTCATACCAAATTAGATGTCAACATAACTCAATACAGTAAAATATAATTTCAAAATGCCATTTTTCCATCTGAGACCATGGTTTACTCAATTGGTCAAGGCACCAAGAGAATGGATCCCCATGACCCAACAATAAGATTCCCATGTATGATCATTATTCCACATCTCAATATCACAATCAAACATTAAAAAACTATTTTTCATGAAATGTCAATCTTGGGTGAAAAACTAGTCATAGAGGTCATCATCATTAATGGACCTCAAAAAAACCTAAAATATTTGTAATGCCCCGCTAGGGAACCCAAAAGAACTCAACCTAAACATGCATCTAAGTTTGCAAAAAAAAAATAAAAATTTAAGGTTAACATACATGATAAACATCGATGCGGAAGCAATTACCATTAACTCACATAACATAAACAACCAACACAGGTTACAACTCTCAAGGGTTCCTTGACGATGATTACGTTTACATAAATAATTAAATATAGATAAGGTACAATTACAAATCTCATATAAATAGTGAAAGATAAAAGCAACATCACATCAAAGATAACATAATTACAACTGGTACCATAAGGTATCCATAAACCTACATCTGCTGCACATGTCACAACGTATGCAATACAATAACTGAAAAGAAGAACACAAGACATCTCTGAAATACTAATACAAAGATACAAGATCACAAGGAAGAAGATCATAAAGAAGAACACCTCTCCAACAATGAAGATCAAGAAGGAACAACTGCTACAAGGATCATCCAGCACTGGTGCATGAACGTCAAAATCTCAAATGGTAAAAGAACCACTACCACCCAACCTTGTGAACCTAAATGGTCCACTCCCACCATGCTGAGGAGATAACAATAGATCCCACTCAAATAACAAACATCAAACAGATCAAGCTAAGGAAAGGATTCCTGAAAGCTCTCTAACTCAAGGTGAAAAGTAATAATGCCATGAAAGACACACTATTCCAGAGGCAACTGACACATGTAGGATAACTAAACTATGCATAGGATGGTGTCATCATGTACGTCTAACCCTTGAGTCTCATCTTGGTAATCTTTCTAGATCTCGGCACCCAAGTGACCTTACACGGTGTCAATGACCTCTCATACTGACAAAGCCATCGACAATGCCAACTCATCCCTTAAAAGGGGGCTAGTCATCTTCTCCATTCCCACCTTAGTCTGTACTAGCACTAAGCCAAGGCGAGAAAACCATATCTTATTAGGTTCATTTTTAAATCTCTCAATGTTATATTTAGTTATCACTTGATTAAGATACTTAACAATAAGTGATCCTGGTAGCCACTTGTGGGCCCCATCGCTTATTGCAAGCCACCTCCTACTACATATCTAGGTAAACTACCCTAGGCTCATAGATCTCTCTGAGATCTAATCAGGTATACATCTACGTAACCTCATATCCATATTCACACAAAAGAACTAGATGTGGTTACAGAGATACCACAAACAAGTACAAAATAACATGAGCCCAATGGTCAAATAGGAGTGATAATCAGATAAAGTACACACATATCAAAACACAGCTGAAATGGAACATCTGACACATACCCCAGCCTCTGTATCCTCCTAGGTCTTCTAGTACCTGTTAACCCAATAAGCACAATAAGACATATCAGGCACGAAGAATACAACACTCACATTATTGAAAACTGAAAATGAACTATAAGCTTTTAAATTCCACATCACGCATAACTGAATCCAAGCATGAGAACAAAATCATTACAACAATGCCCTAAATAAAGAATATACTCTAATGTTGTTCTATAAATCCAATAGAGCAAAAACGCCCAATTTCAATATAAACTAAACACTTGATAAGTTCCTTTGCCAATATGATTCACAATTAGATATATTACAATACGCGAAATATACATGTTTTGATCAACCTAGGCATGTATGGATATACATCACATTTGAATAATAACACAATAGGTTTAATTTGATCGAATTAGAAATCAAACTTTATAGGAATATAAGCATACGAACTATACACAAAGTCCTATCTATTCCAACTTACTATTGAACAAAATTTATTAATAGTTTATTAATTAAAATCTATAAACATATAGATTCAATTAAATAATCAACACTAAATTAAATAACAAAATAATTAAACTAAATCAATCCACAAATTTAATTTAATCTAAAACAAATAACAATCATCATTTATCAATATACATTTAATAAACCATAATTTAAATAAACTAAATTAATTAAAAAGAAAATAAATTAACTTAATCATAATATAATTTTAAAATTAACATAAAATAAAACTATATTAATAAAAAAAAAAAAACTAAATTGAACATAACAATAAAGCAAAGTGAAAACTTGGGGAAACCCTGCGGTCACGCACCCCACTACCAAGGTTCATGGCAGCCTAGGCCGCTGCGGCAGCCTAGGTACTGTCATGACAACTTAGGCTGTCACAACAGTACTTAGACCATCGTAGGCAACCTTTGTACTGCCGAGAGGGGGGGAGGAGTGGGGAAAGGGCCCCGCCTCCCTTCCTCTTTAAACTAAAATATATTTTTTTATATCATTTTTTTTTAAAACCCAAAACAAAATCAAAGCTTTTAAAATATGATTTGCTTAAATAATATTTTACATATGTATTTTCTTTTGAATACAATTTCCAAAAATAGAAATATGGTTATTCACTGTGTCTTTTCTAGAAATGGAAAAAGACCTTTCTAAATATATTTTTTAACAATCTTTGGTTTTATTTTCTTCTTCTCCTAAGAATATATAAACCTTTTTACTGGTGTAATTTTTATATTGACTGTACCCTTTCCAGCAAGCACATAATTTAACTAGTTTATCAAATTTTTACTAAAACTGGATTTCCTTTCAATAGGAATTTATTTCATCATTCTTTATAGTTAAACTATAAACCAGGATTGGTTTATTGATTTCTAGGCAGACCATAAAGAATTAATTAGAGAAATTTTGCCAGAGTAACACCACGATGCCAAGTAGTAATAAAATACATAAAACCACTATACTAGGGTTTCAGAATACCCAAATCCATTATAAGCAAAGATCTATCAAAATTGAAAACATAGAACACTATAAAACACAGAAAGATAAACAGATGTAGAAACAAATCTGACAAACAAATCCAAAGCCTACCTCAGATCCAATGCCAGATACGGAATAAAAATGGAAACCCTTGCAAATCTGAGAACAAATTTCTCTCCAAAACAAACACAACCTACATATCTGAAAGCTAATTTGCAAACAGGTGTCCAATCCAGATGCACAAAGAAATTCAAATCAACAAACAACCACAACAATCCACCAATCTCCAAATTGCCAAACACACAAGCCTTCTCCAAAATTCCTCCCCAAAAACCTGTCTCCCCCAAAAATGAATGCAAAAATCTCCTAATAGAAATCAATTCCCAAATTCCATGCAATCACAGAAGACAACTCAAAAACTAACTTAGAGTTCAACTCCTAATCAGAAAATGACTCATAAGACAATTCCTGATCCAACTCCAATTCTCAAAATTGAAAGTAAATCAAATTAATTAATTAAAAAAATATATTTTAAATGCACAACTCAACTTGACTTTTGAAAGCTAGTTGTCTTTTTGAAAACAAACTCCTTTTTCCAATTTGCACATGTAATAATTTAAATTCATTTATTAAATAAATTAAATACTTAATGCATCATAAATTCATGCAATTAATTATTTAATCATTTAATAAAATATGCAAGCATAAATCAATTCATTTTTCAAATAAGTACATGTTAATAATTAAAACCCAAATTAAATAAATTAAATATTTAATACATCCTAGAACATGCAATTAAATATTCAATTATTTAATTATACATTCAAACATAATTAAATCCAATTTCAATTAAATAATCAATTAATTCTCTTAATCAAATAATTCCAATTAAGCAAATAATTGACTTTAGACAATTTTCCCAAATTAAGCATAGGAACATAATTAAATCATTAAATTCAACTATAATCCTAACATTGATAATCATATAAAATCACCTAAATAATTCACAAATCAACTAAAATCATACAACATAAAATCAAACAAAACCAAAACCAATCAACACCAGAAAGGGATCCATGAACTTTGCCAACCTGACAAATTCGGATAGGGTAGTCAACAGATACTTATCCAAAAACTAGGATAAACGGGTTTGGGTTAGGGTTTTGGATCTGTGTTATCTCCCCTCTCTTACCATCTGAGATATTGTGATAGGGCACACTCATCCTGACAATTCAAGGAAGATTATGCCCGGTACCTATGAACCTGCATACAACACCCGCATGTACAAACATATATAAATATATAACAGACAATGGCGGGGATCGGCCGATCGTGTGGATCTCACAAGCAAGTAACTACGACTCTGTCCCTCAACCACATCAGGCACGTCAAATAGAAATGTAAAATAATCACATTAACCATACACATGCCAGTATGGGGTCAGTAAAGTCATATACATCAATGATTTCCTAACGTATAATCTATCATCCTAAAGTAATCATAACATTAATAACATCAGACCAGGGGTGAGGTACTACAATATCAAACTTCAAGTATCAAAATTCTAGGAAAACCCATTGGATACCACATACACGACATCACATACATGTAACGAAAACAACATTTCATTCATACAAGAAACATTAGGTAGAATGACACCATAAAAACCCCCATTTTCAAATTACACAAATGGGAAAACCCAAAAATACATCAAAACCAATTCTACAAATGGGAAACATGTTTAAAATTATGCTGTAATCCAATTTCAACTCATAAATGTCAATTTAAGTTAGAAATATAAGACGAATATGAATTCCTACCTCAAAGGTTGATGAAAACTTTGATTTTGAAGCAAATTCCAAACATACAATGGAAGCAAATGAGATCCAAAAATCTAGTTACAATCACCAAAAGAAATCCTTTGAGCCAATAGCCTCAAAAATCTTCACAAACAATCTCCCAATCCAATAAAAAATTAATTTCCAAGAAAGAGGATTTTTGAGGGCCAAGAGCAAATTAAAATTATTGAGTATTTAGAAATGAACTTCATTTTAAAATTAAAAGGGTCATTTTTTGAAAACAAATAAAATAAATATAAAAATCTACAAACCCGAATAAAAACTAAACTTCTAAAATTCCTTGATTAATTAAATCATTCAATTCTCATTAAATCAAATACTCATACAACATATTTGCTAGTAAATATTAAACTACCCTTTAAATATTTTAAATATCATTTAACTTAATTAAATCAACAACGCCAATTTGAAAGTGACCAACTATATACACACACTTGTCACTGGTCTTTCACAATTATGCAAAAGGGTAACTAGAAATTACCTATATTGTAATCAATGGTATAAACATATGCAACATAGGAAACTATACACAAACACTTGTCACTAGTCTTTCACAATTATGCAAAAGGATAACTAGAAATTACCTATATGGTAATCAATGGTGTAAACATATGCAACATAAGAAATTCATCCAAATTAGGAATGATGAATAGTCTCAGCTGTATGAATGACCATTGTGACTATCTCCTATAACCATAATTGGGGATGTGGACACGCTTAGACCTGTGAAGCCAGGTTAAGTCAATGCCCAACACTTGTCATCACTAAAAAATTCACACACCAAGTTTACTTTCTCATGAATGTATAAAATAGTCATAGTGCATGTATATAAGAACATAGCCGAAATAACCAGGAAAGGGAATTTTAACATCATATGTATTCAAATGATACAATATCATTCCTTTCACATATAAACATCATTTTCATCCTCACTTCCATGTACCTCATTAAGGTATCTATCATCTTGAACAACAAAAGCCTCATCAAAGTACTCAAAACAAGAATCATACATGTTGAATACTAAAAGCATGAAAATGTAAATGTTTTTGTATTTTTAAAGGAATTTTGCAATTTTTTTGTATTTTTCAAATCTAATTACCATGCAAGATTTAACACAAAGGGAAAATCTAACATCAACAAGATAATATAAAAGGAAATCTAACACCACAAAATACAATAGGGCATCTAATTCCATAAAAGAAAGGAGGGTAAGTGTGTCGGGTTCACCAAAATGAATAGGAGGAAAGAGTGTTCATCCTATTAATGAATGGGGGAAATATGAGATCCACTTCTAAATCTAAATTCCCAAAGAAGAGATCCAAATTGATCAACTAAAAGGTTAATGCACAATCGAATCAATCTATGGAGAATATGAAAGAGGAAGAAAACCTTATATTTCCCTATAATGGAATTATGCTTGAAATAATTGAAAAGGAAATACTAACCTCAAAATAGGGCAGATCTGGAAAATGCCAATTTTTTATGTCTGTGTGTACTTCCAAGTAATTCTGCAACCTGTTTCAGACTGGAAATGCTAAGACGAAGAAAACCCAGAAATCTTTTATCTTTCTGACAACAAGTAGTCTTTGACCCTCATAAAAGGTCAAAGGCTACATTTTTATTCTGAAGGTCGACTTTGATTTTGTTCATAGATCTCAGAAGTTCGCCAAAAAGGGTATCTGAATTCAAGCTCAGATCCAAAGTTTCACACCTGTAACTGCAAGAAAAATAGTTTTGTTTGTTTGTTTGGGGGGTTTGCCTTGGTCAAACCCCAGTTTGGAATCAACCTTAATATTGAAATTGAAATGGAGAATGCTAGCAAGTAGTAGAAGTAGATCTAACAATGAAGCTATGGCATTCAATAGATATGAAATTGTATTTGAAATGTAATCAAGTATGTTGATATGAAAGCTTGAACATAATATCAACAAATGTAAATCAAACCTCCATGATTGTATGCTTGGAATCCACTTTGAGGGAAGGATGAATGGATGAATTGAAAGATCTTGAAGGAAGATCACACCACCATGATGGCTAGATCTAGGGTTTGAATGATGAATCTTGCATGCTTAAACCAAATCCCTTCAATGGCTTGAATGCTTGAATCCTTGATCTTTAATGGAGAACTTGAATGGAGAATAGGGATTGAATTCTTGAATGGAGAAGACTTGAATGCTTCTTTGAAAATGCTTGATGAAATGCTTGCTTGATCTTGCTTGAGAGCTTGAGAGATGAGATGAGATGGAGAAAATGAGAGAGGAAGGCCTCCTTTTATAGTGATCTAGGGCACAATCCTCTAAAGGGGCCACCTCGGGGAATTAAATTCCAATTAAGCCTCAACCCTTTAGGAATGGACCTAAATTAAATATAATTTAAGATTTTACCATTTCAGAGACCAAAACAGCCAACTCAAAAGCAGGAAAATAATTATTTTTGAAACCCGACAACCAGAGATCATGGGACCTTGAAACTTGAACCCAGGGTCAAGAATGAGCTTGACCTTGACCTAGGTTAGGGTAGAGGTCACCTTTGACCCCATAGGTTATCATTGACCCCTTTAGGTCAACTTTGACCTTAAGGTCACAGATTTCAGGGTCTCAGTTAGAGTGAGAAATAGGAGGTCTCGGGGGTGCTCGGAGACCTAGAAATGATGTCAAAATAGGGTAGAGTGCCAGGGAGAGGCACAAAATCCTATGATGAACATGATGAAGGCTAGGAGGAACTATTTGTAAGTCCTCCCTAGAAAATAGAGCCATAGAAGAGGGAAATTAAGGAGAATCCTTGGGATCCTAGCCCTAATTTCACCTAGAATAAAGGAATCAAGTGCAGAAAAGAAGTGGAAAGCGGGGAGAAAGCCAGATCAAAGAAAAGATCAATTCAAGGTGTTCGACATGACCCCAAACCACTTACTCAGAGGGATAAATGCTCTTAACATGGAAGTGCTTCTATTTTAAGATGATACAAGTAATCAATGGTGTAAACATATGCAACATAAGAAATTCATCCAAATTAGGAATGATGAATAGTCTCGGTCGTATGAATGACCATTGTGACTATCTCCTATAACCACAATTGGGGATGTTGACATGCTTAGACCTATAAAACCAGGTTAATTCAATGCCCAACACTTTTCATCACTAAAGCATTCACACACCAAGTGTACTTTCTCATGAATGTATAAAATAGTCATAGTGCATGTATATAAGAACATAGCCAAAATAACCAGGAAAGGGAAGTTTAACAACATATGTATTCAAATGATACAATATCATTCCTTTCACATATAAACATCATTTAAAGCACATCAATAATAATCTCATCCAACATAGATACATTAAATATCATTTTACTGAAATAAAAAATACATAACCAACCCTCGAACTAGGTTAATATCAAAACATGATAAACAACACTATATCTCAACAAATCACTAGAATATCATCAACGTATCATCATGAAATCACCTAAAACTTAATATATAACCAAAATATACTCATAATATAATCTAGACATTATCATATAACACATGTTAGATAACTGAGAGGGGGGTGAATCAGTTAATTCTAGTTTCCTATGGTCCCAAACTCTCAGATATATATATTGGAACTTTTTCAAACAAATAACCAACTCAATAAGATAGCAATAACAATATTTATGTTCATTTACTAAATACTAGTAAATCAATACTATGATTATCGATTAATCTAAAATATCAAATGTGTAAAGTAAACTATCAATCCAATCACATCAAGTAACACATAACACAAGGATTTTAACATGGAAACCCTGCTAAGGGAAAAACCACCTGGGACCGGTAACCCAAAATATTTCACTCTTCTAAAGTGAGCTCGGTTAGGAGCCAACCTTGTTAAAGGTTATAATGCACACTATAAAATGTGACCTGGTTAAAGGATTTATCACTACCAGTTAACTCTCAACTAGCATTCACTATGGGGTCAAAAATAAAACCATCAACATTCATAGAATGTCATATTGAAATACAAATAAGACTATTAAGCCCACTCGGTTAAGAGATTTAGTTGTAACAATAGTTAAACTGATACAGTAGTGATCTTATTCAAATACAACTAGAACTGTAGATTTTCAGATCTAAGCTAAGCTCATAATACCTCCCTTGATCAATAAATAATTCTATCCTTCATCATATTCAGCTCGGTCAACAATACTCTGACGCTCGGTTATGCCTACAGTTCCGCTCGGTTCTGTCTGTAACCAGTTTGATCAGTGGTGCATGAAAACTTCCTTCCACATGATTTCTCCTGCAGATTCAATTATCCTATCTGATTCAACAATGAATCTCATATCTCTTTAAATATATGTCATAAACTATTTTCATCTCATCCATTAGATTTTGTCTCTTAATCTTCATCGTCCATTTTGCCACTTCAAGCTTTCTTGGTAGATGTGTCAATAACATGTTTCAATCTCTTCCATTTGATCATCTTTGAATTTTGTCAGTCATTAGATCCTAATAACTAACTTTATCTTTTACCTTAGAATCATACGCAATTTTCCAGCTCATCAATTTAGTCGATTGTTATCGCATTTAATGTTTTCATCTTACTCAGTTAATACAAAATGTGTTGATGAATACTAACTCAGTTATTACTGATACTCGATATATAGTTCACTAGCTCAGTGTATACAGAAATCTTCAATTACCGACCACATTAACTTATTCAATTATGATCTTCAATGCATAACAAATTCATGTAATATAATCAAGTCAACAAAATGATGCCATAGACTCATCAATAAGTTACCCAATGTATACCTTAGCCATAACTCCATATCCATCTCTTCTTCATGTAGATATATCTTTTCCTTTACCATTTTTCTTCTTCAGATGTTTTTAACTATCATGATAAGTATAGTCAAAACTAGTTGACATCAATGACAACATATTGATTGATTTAATTACCTTACATATCACTTTAATAGCTCGATGATCTCAAATCAGTTTCTTTCACTTGTCCATTCAGTTCATCAGGTTATTTAATCAGTTGTAGATTATCAATTGACTCTCCCTTTGGCATTGATGGAAATACAATATGAAATATGCCATAGAATACCAAACATCTGTACTAAAACTCTTTCAGTAAATGTTGTAGCTCGGTAATCTCTCCCTATGTTGATCATTTAATATGTTTAATCACTACATAGCATCTTAGCATTTCAGCAGACTCTCCCTGTGGATTTGATCTTCTTCTTCCTTTTTGTGTTCTCTCTAACTGATATTTCATTGAATCTCTCTCTCCCTTTGAAAACAATGCCAAAAAAAGAATAAACAACTCTACAAATGCCAAAAATATCTTTGTTGTTTGGTTCAGATTATGCACCTTCATGTACAAATATGCAATTTTCTATTCCAGGCTTCACAACCTTAGGAAACCTAAAGTGTGAACAATTTTGCATCAACATTATTGATTTTCTAATAAAGTATAGGTTGATGCAACCTCCTAATCACCTTAGTGACCGACAGATAGGGGATGGACCCCTAGTCTAGTCCTCAAGTACTCGATGTATCCTTCAGTAAGGGTTTAGTAAATATGTCTGCAAGTTGCTCCCTAGATTTCACAAATTCTAGTTTCACTTTCTTTTCTTATACTTGTTCCCTCAAATAGTGATACTTAATAGATATATGATTTGTCTTTGAATGCGTCATCAGATTCTTGGAAATGTTTATATCACTTGTGTTGCCACAATATATAATCACGGGATCAGTGATCTCCTCATTCATACCTTTTAACAATTATTTTATCCATGCAATGTTTGAACAATTAGCAGCAGCAACAACATATTTTTCTTCAGTAGTAGACTGAGAAATACATGCTTGTTTCTTACTTATCCAAGTAACTAATTGTAATCACCTAAAAGTGGACAAGATCATTCATGATATTAATCAAGGAAAATCAAGGAAAAATTCAAACAATTGAATCCAAACAAGCATTTAGCCAATCAAAATTAAAATCGAGTCTTAATTCGATATAATTCAAAATCTAAAGTCAAAAGATCAATTAAAAGCATTTAAATCAAGTGAAATTAAATCAATGTGCAATTAATCTAATTAATTGTATAGTTTGAATTAAATAAAATCAACCCATTTAAGGGGTACACTTGGCTAAATAAATGAATTAAAATCAATTGATTAAATCCTAATTTCTCTCAACAACCAAAAGGGAGGAAAATCAATCAACCAATGGGATTTAAGGAAATGAACTCACATGGATCAAGCCAAATTCAATCTCAATCACTCAAATTGAAAGAGCATCTTGTCTACTTGTCCCAAGCTTTGAGGACACAATATTTAAATTATCTTCAAAGGGTGGAACCAAAGACTCAACTCAAGCCTAATCATGATCAACACAACTACACCCCCTACCCTTGCATAAATCTATAAAAGGAAGACCAAAATCAATCATAATTCATAACCACACATCTGAGAATTGCATAGAAGTTCTTGCATTTTATAGCTAGAAAGGCAAATTAAGGCTAATTAGTTGTATTTCATTTCGAATTGAATAATTTAGCTTGTTTATCATATCATTTCTCATTCTAGGACTGTCATTAATGGTAGCTTGCTGAGAGCTTCACATTAACACTCTTAGATAGAGAGTCATATGATGCTTAATTGTGCTTTATTTGCTAAATAGAGTATTAATTATGGTTTATTTAGTCTCTATTTGATTTATTGTATGATACTAATTCTAAGAAGGTACATTTCCTTGTACAAAAAATGGCACCCACCATGGGGCAGAATGCTTCACTTTTCTAATCTCTCAGAATTTTTCATTTTTGTCAAATTTTTGCATGTTTAACTCTTAGGTTTTTTCAGGAAATAACACTTTTGACAGCTCAAACAGTGCTTATGCATAGTTAAACAACACTTTTGAGCACTGTTTTGACACTTCCACGACAAATTTGTGCATCTTTGCACCGATTAGCAGCACTTTTGAATCTTTCTATTCTCAGTCTAATATTCTCACAGCGCTTATTCCCTGACTACCGAGTGCTTCTGCTCTTTTATTTAGTGCTTTTACCTAGTTTTCACCACCTTTGATCAATTATGTGGCACATTTACTCTCTATTTAGGTACTTTTGAAAATTTAAATAGTGCTTTTAATCTGATTAGTAGCACTTTTAAGAAGTTAAATAGCACTTTTAAGCATTACGACAGTGCTTTTGAGAAAACTATGAATTATCATAATTTGATTGTGGTAAAATGATTTATATGTTTTTGCAAGATGTTTGACCACAAAAAAGCAAAAAAACTAGAGAGAAAATTCAACCAAGAAGGCAAGGCTTTGACTAGGAAAATCAAGAAAGAAAATATTGCTCATATCAAATCAGTCCTTGAGGATTCACAGCAGGAAAATCGGGTTTATGAAAATTATCTTAAGGTTGTAGAAGCATACAAAACTAAATTTGTGTCACTTAATTGGATTTTCTCACCTTAAATCAAGTTTTTCTTAAAATTTGCAAATAAGGCCTTCGATTCAATCCAATCTTTGCTTCTTCAATTTCATTTTTGGTTTCCTTCGTTGTGGTTGTTTTTGTTGACTAACTTGTGGGAGGAAAAGCACATTGGAAAGGAACTATAGCCAAGGTAAGCTCAAAATGAAAAAAAAACACTCAAAAATGCCCCTAGCCTTTGCTAGCTACAAGGAAAGGTAAGCCTCAAACTAGTGAATTTTTCCCTTAAATTGTGGCATTTGGTGCTTTTAAGAATCTAGTAATTACAAAACAGTCTATCTTTGTTTGGAAAGTTTAGCATTTAGGCCTATACTCTTCACTTCTTCTAGTGAATCAAAATGCCAAAGGTGTTAAACTTTTTAATTAAGAAAAAAGGTTGAGGAAATCAAACACATAAAATCAAAGCCCCTTGTTTGTAGAAGAGAGTAGAAATACTCAATTCTCTTTAGTTAGCAGGCTAGTAATTGAACCTTGTTTATTGTGTTTGGGAAATTAAGGAAAATTTAGGGATATACTCTTCATCTTTTGGTGAATCAAATTCCCAAATACTAGTTCTTAACTCCATTTCCTTTCTTTCCATGAACATGCTAGAACATTAGTGGGCTCACCTCCCAATAATTTGCCTTAACAAGGCCGGTAAGAGGGACAGTCCAAAGTGGGATACACTTGCTTTTGCCACAAGAATCCAACCCACTATAAAACAAAATGCATACATCCTTAATGGGGTGTGCGACAAAAGGATACTAAATTTTTGAACTTCCTCAAGTAGTCCTCATGGATTGCGCAAAAATCTGATATACCAGTGGTGGGAAGCCCCTTAACATACTTGGGGGATGAAAGTTTAGGATCCATTTTGAATGGAATCCATATTAAATCCTTGATCAAATAGAAAGACCACCTTTTTAGAGCCATGTTTACAAGCCAAATCTTGAGCTAGGTAGGTGCTTGAAGTTTCTTTTTGTGCAAAATCCATGATAACGTACTTTCAAAATCAAACATTTTGTGTTAGTGGGTAAAAAGAGACAAGTGTATGCATGATTGTTGTGTTTGAAATACATAAAAAAGTGAGAGAGATATCCATTGAAAGTTCATCTTACATTTTTAATCTCTTCAATTAAAATCAATAGTTATCAAATCAAGGATCAATTTGAATCAAACCCTTGTTGGATGTCGATTTCCATGTGGTCCCAAAAATTTAGGATATCTTTACAAGGAGATAGCACTTTTGTTTCAAATGAAGGTCATGAAGTTGAGTACCAAAGTCTCTTCAAAGGTCAAGATCAAGGGGATATTATCCCAAACTTATTTGAAGAAATACTTAACAATATGGATCAAAATTCTGCATATTATGATCACCAACATGGAGGAAACAACCATAACACCAATAATGCCAATCAAGCTCCTAAAGAAACACTTGAAGAAAAAGTTGAGAGAGCAGCCCAAGACCATGAATTCCTAGAAGTTATGGAGAAATTTATAGATAGGGATAGGGAGAAATTTTTCCTAAACCTAGCCCAAGCGGGAGTAAAACTTCCCTATGACTATGATATAGAGCAACTTAAAAAGGACCGAGAAGTAGATAATCCTATGAATGCTATGACTAGACAATTGAAAACCTTCCAAGAGAAAAATGATTCCATGAAAAAGGCGATCGAACCTTAGCCCTTTTCTATTGAAGCTTTGTGTCCTTTCCCATTCGACAAAAGCATAGTTATGGTACCCTTTCCTTTCAATACCATTTTTCCTAAATATGATAAGTATATGGGTAAAACAGACCCACAGGACCATATAACAGAGTTTTGTGCCTTAAGCATTCAATTCATGCACAATGATATGTACCTAATGAGACTCTTTCCTAGGAGCTTACGAGGTCCCACCATGGAGTGGTTTTCAAAGTTACCCCAAGGAATTAAGACCTTTGAGGAGTTAGCCTCCAAGTTTGTAACCCACTATTCCTATAATATTGAGCATGAAATCATGATGCTCAAATTGTGTGATACCAAACAGAAAGATGGAGAATCCTTCTTAGGGTTCCTACAAAGGTGGAGGACCATTTTTGCAAGGTATCCACGAAGTATCCCCGAGAAAGAAAAGATGGAAATCTTTACAAACAATTTGACCATGGAAATGAATTATCGATTACAACTCCAATGTCCCCCAGCATTTGAAAAACTTATTGAAAATGGGATCAAGATTGAGGATGTATTGGTAAAGAGAGGAGAGATAAAATTATTTAATTCCAACAAATCCAATACCAACAACAACAATAATAATTATGTGTCTAAATATGTCAATAATCAAGGGGCCAACAATCACAATGATAAGCCTAAGTTATGGCTACATAATAATAACAAAAATCTTGTGAACGATGGAGTTGTGGAGGCCCACAACTTGAAGGCAACCCCTTTTAACTTATCAAGTGGAGCTAATTCTTCAAATAATGTAAATCAAATGAATAAAGCTCCCTTTAATTCCAATAACAATTCAAACAATTCGAACAACAATGCTAATAATCCTTATAATAATGATAATGGGAATAAGCCCAAACCCTTTTTCTCCACTTATAACAAGAGAAAAATCACCTATTTAGGTGAACCCTTGGAGAATGCATTAAGAACCTTGGTTGCCAACAAGATCATCACATTACCTGATTTAAGAGATTATGAACCTCAAGTTAAACCTAACTGGTGGAATGATTCTCATCATTGTGAATATCAATGAAATAGAGGTCATAAAACCAATGAATGCATGAGGTTGAAACTCTTAGTGCAAGATTTAATAGATGATGGAACTATCAAAATTGAAGGGCCTCAAAACAATGAGGATCATACGGCCTTCAAGAACCCCTTTTTGAACCATGAAAAGGGTGAGTCATCTAATGCAAATCAAAATCAGAAAAGAGGTAATGAGAAGGTGAACTTTTCTCATACCTACAACAACACGATCAATACTTTAAGTGAAGAGGACAATACCATAAATGTTATAGTAGTAAAGGAGAAATTAAGAGAAGTATCATCAAATTTTGTCACTAGGGGGCAAGCATCGAAAATCATTCTACCTACAAATGCTCCTAAAATTGTTCTATCAAACCAAGCTTCAACCTCATCATCAAAACAATATAACTTGGTTGATCAACTACAAAGAAATCCCACTCAAATTTCTATTCTTGAGTTGCTCAAATTATCACCAACTCATAAGGATATCTTGGAGAGAGCCTTATTGGAGACCAATATGCCTCTAAATTTGGAGGTAGACAAGTTTTAAAATATGGTGGGACACCTCATTGTACCCCATTGCTTATCATTTTTCGAGAAAGATGACATGTCACTTAATCATCCTCAAAACTTACCTTTACACATATAAGTCTTGATTTATAAGCATAGGGTGAAAAGAGTCCTTATAGATGGAGGAGCAGGCTTAAACATTTGTACCCTTAGCCTAGTGAAAGCCCTAGGATTTTATGAGGAGGCTATTGAACCTAAGAAAAAGATAACTATTAAAGCCTACGATGATGAAGAAAGAGCTTCAAAAGGAGTCATAGTACTACCCATAAGAGTTGGTTCCATGCAAAAAGAGACCATTTGTCAAGTGCTAGATTTAAAGTTGACCTACAATATCTTGTTAAAAAGGTCATGGATCCATGAAATGCAGGTCATTCCTTCTACTTATCACCAATGTTTAAAGTTTCCTTATCTAGGGTAGGAAGCAATGGTAAGTGGGGATTTAAACCCCTTCCAATATTGTAACAACATCAAGCCTATCAACAACTCTTTAGTCCCACACAATGAAAAAGGATCTATACCTCATCAAATGGAGCAAGGGCAAAGTTCTAAAGACATCCCATTATTGAAGGGAAAAGAAAAGATAGAAAAGGAAGTTGTTATTGAAGACATACCAAAACTCACTAACCTAACTACATCGACTAAGGGAAAAGAGAAGGTTAGTGAGGATAATGTTATTTAAAAATCAAAAGAAAACTAAACCAAAGCTATTCAAGTATACACCAAAGATGCCCATTATCATAAAATGGACCAAATGATGAAGAATTTTGATAAGCAATGCAAAATCAAGCAAAAAGGAGTAGGCGAATACTCCCTATCCATGATGGACTTACCTTTATCCCCTAAGTCCTATGGAAGACCCTCAAATCTACCCCATAAATATAATGATAACTTTGTGAGGGAAAGCACATCATCTGCCATGGATGAAGAAGACAATGAGATTCTAAACTAGTTATACAAAGATGAAGAATAAGTGCACATGTTAAACACATTCAAAATATAACCATTCCCACACATCAATATGGGAAAGGGTTTCAAATCATGCAAAAGATGGGGTATAAAGGTCAAGGACCTTTGTGCACAAGGAATGAAGGACTTGTTGAACCAATAGAAAGTACATGGCAAGATAGCAAGGAGAAAATAGGATTAGGGTATCTTGAAGAAGGGTACACTCAAAAATACTATCCCAAACTCCATGGTCAAATATTGCAATTAGAATCTCATAGTGATGAAGATTCTAATGAGTTGGAATGGGATACATTATCTAATGAGTCATGCCATGATAAGGGTATTGATGTTATCCATACCTACACTTCTACCAAGGATAAAGGACAAATAACATAATCAAGTTTAAATCAAGCATCTAGTTCAAATCAAGTGGTTCTAAATGATGTACCAAGCATAGAAATAGAGATAAATCAATTGGTAGGTGAACCCTACGTACCTTCATGGAGACCTACTATGGAGGAATCAAACATTAGGTTTAATCCACATGACTTTTATCCAACAGAAAACTTAGAGGAGTCTAGTGAGGAAGACTTTGATCCTACTTCTTTAGAACATTTAGAAGAGGCACATGGCATAGACCCAAATGATACAATGTACGAACCATCAAATGAGGTCTTATCTTTAAATCCCATTGAACCAAACCTAAGTATTGACCCCTTAACTCTCATACACCTGGAATTAATCGAATGGGATTCCATGGAACCAACCACCCTCCCAACCTTTTTGAATGAAAATGTGGTGTCCCAATATCTCAATGTGGTTGAACCTTCTTCTACTATGGAATATTAGGAAGAAATGATAAAGGGGAGTATCCAAACTTTCAATCCATGAAAAAATGAAAAAAAAATAAAAATAAAGGAAAAGAATCAAGTGTTGAAAACCACATTGTGGCAACATTAGATCAAAAATAAAAAGAAATAACGGATGTTTCCAAAGGTGAAAACCCAATCGAGGCACCTAAGGAAGGAATTTTGGATGCTCTACCAGAATATTATGAAGAAAGATCTCCAATTTTGATTAAGCCTATAGAAAAGATAAACATTGGATCACAAACCGAGCCAAAGATCATACACCTAGCGGCATCCTTATCTAGTGAAGAAAGAAAAGAATTCATAAATATTTTTAAGGAAAAGAAAATCAATTTTGCTTGGTCATATGATGATATGTCGGGATTGGATCCAAACTTGATTATGCATGACCTAAATATCAAAGGATTCAAACTAGTCAAACAGAAGTTAAGGAAGATGCATCCACACATAGCCTTGCTAGTAAAAGTGGAATTGGAGAAATTGCTAAAGGTGGGATTTATCAGAGCCATTGATTATGCACAATGGATTTCAAATATAGTAATAGTTTCAAAAGTAGATAAGTCCATTAGGATTTTCACATATTTTAGAGATTTAAACTTGGTGTGCCCTAAAGATGACTTTTTTCTTCCAAGTATAGATGCCATTGTAGACTTAATAGTGGGACATTCCATGTTTTCACTTATGGATAGATTTAGTGGCTATAACCAAATCAAGATAGCACTTGAAGACCAAGATAAAACAACATTTACATGCGCATGGGGGACATTCTGCTGGAATGTTATGCCCTTTGGTCTAAAGAATGTTGGGGCAACATATCAAAGGGTCATGACCACAATATTCCATGATATGATGCATAAGTTCATGGAAGATTGTGTAGATGACTTATTAGCAAAATCTCATTCAAGAGAGGAGCATCTACCAATTCTAGAGAAGATATTTGATAGATTAGAGCAATTCAAAGTAAGGCTCAATCCTAAAAAGTGTGCATTTGGGGTCCAATCAAGAAAACTGTTTTAGGCTACATTGTATTAGCGAAAGGAATAGAGGTGGATCCCGCTAAAGTCAAGGCCATTATGGAGATGGAAGAACCTAAAAACATTAGCCAAATGAGGTCACTACAAGGGAGAATCTAGTCCATCAGGAGATTCATATCCCAACTAGCGGAAAAATGTCATAATTTCACCCAACTTTTACATAAAGATACAATTTTTCCAATGGGATGAGAAGTGTGAAGAAGCTTTCAACATATTGAAGAAATACCTCATGAATCCTCCAATCTTGATGCCACCTATTAGAGGCAAGCCCTTGATCCTATATATTTCAGCAACAGAAAATTCATTGGGGGCACTTTTGGCACAAGAAGATGAAACAGGCAAAGAAGAAGCAATATACTACATAAGTAGAACCTTGGTTAAATATGAGTTAAACTATACATTCATTGAAAGGGCATGTTTGGCTATGGTTTTTGCTTCCCAAAAATTATTCCATTATATGTTAGCTCATAAGATAAGACTCATAGCCAAGATAGATCCTTTGAAGTATCTACTTAGTAAAACATCATTGAATGGAAGGCTAGCCAAATGGGTCATGGTGTTGAGTGAATTCGACATTGAATATCTAGACCACAAATCTATCAAAGGGAAATTCATTGCTAACTAATTAGCAGAAGCACCACTACAAGATGATCATCCCATTCAAGTAGAATTCCCAAATTCAGAGATTGTGAATGTTGAGGCAAAGACATGGCAACTGTATTTTGATGGTTCATACACTCAACATGGATCAGGAGTAAGCATACTTCTAATTACCCCTCAAGGATCTACAATTCCAAAGTCCTACAAATTGCTATTTCCATGCACTAATAACATAGCAAAATATGAAATGTTGGTTATTGGAATCAAGTTGGCATTAGAGTGGAAGGTGACAGAACTAAAGGTTTATGGAGACTCACAATTAGTCATTAATCAGGTTAATGAAGAATATTAGATAAAAGATGACAAGTTGGTGCCTTACAAAAACATGGTGGAAAATATTAAGAAGTACTTCATTCTTATTACATTTGAACAAGTGCCAAGAGAAAAGAACAAAGTAGTAGATGCAATGGCAACTTTGGCATCACTTCTACAAATGCCAGATCAAAGCACCAAATATGAATTCCTAGTAGAAGAAGTGGAATAACCAACATTTGACCCTACCCATCCTTATACCATTTTCTTCCTAACTACACACGAATCACCTTGGTATGGACCTATTTACACTTACTTAAAGGATCAAATCTTACCCATAGACCAAACCAGGAATCAAAAGAGAAGCTTCATTCGCCAAGCCTCCCGATATACCATAATTTCTGAAACATTCTATCATAAGAGTCTAGACAGAATGCTCCTTAGATATTTAGAAGAAGAGGAGTCAAACGTAGCCTTGCGAGAAATTCATGAGGGAATCTGTGGGTCACATTTGAATGGATTAACCTTAGCTAAGAAACTTCTTAGGATAGGATATTTTTGGCCTATGATGGAGAAAGATGCTTGTAACTTTGCCAAAACTTGTAGAAAGTGTCAATTCCATATAAACTTGATACATGTGCCCGCACAAGAGCTTCATCCAATGACAAGACCTTGGTCATTCTATCAATGGGGTCTAGATTTAATAGGAATGATTTATCCACCATCCTCGAATGGTCATAAATTCATCATCACGGCAATGGAGTACTTTACCAAATGGGTGGAAGTTTCACCCTTATCAACTACAACAGGAAATTAGATATCTTTGTTTATCCTAAATCACATCATTTGTAGATATGGTATCCCCATGCCATCATAATAGATAATGCAAAGCACTTCAAAAACAAAGACCTAAAGGAGTTATGCACAAAATTTCACATGATCCATCATTCTTCATTAATATATTACCCTCAAGGTAATGGACAAGCCAAAGCAACAAATAAAAACATCTTGAAGATATCAAAGAGAACGGTGGACAATTCAGGTAGAGATTGGCACATAAAAATAAACCTGACCTTATGGGCTTATAGAACAAGCATAAGAATGCCAACTGGAGCTACACCCTTCTCCTTAGTCTTTGGAACAGAAGTAGTTTTTCCTTTGGAGGTAGAACTTCCATCCTTAAGGGTATCTCTTCATGGTTTGATAAGTGAGGAAGACTATAGAGCTGCTAGGCTACATGAACTAGAACTCTTAGATGAGAAACAACAACAAGCATTTGATCATTTGAAGGTATATCAAAATAGAATGTTGAGGATGTATAACAAGCATATCAAGTCAAGAACATTTCAAATAGGTGACCTAGTTTTGCGAGTGAATCCCAAGAATCAAGTAGAAAGGGAAAATAAGGGAAAATGGGAAGCAAACTAGTTAGGACCATTTATCATTACTTCTTCTTTTGGGACCGACACCTACAAATTAGCAAATTGTGATGGAGAAGAACTACAAGAACCTATCAATAGCATAAATCTAAAGAGGTTCTATACATGAGATAGATGAAAGAGTATAAAGAGTATCAAAAATCAGATGGAAAGCATCATATTTATTGTACATAGTCAAAAGAGATCTTGAAAATACCAAAAAACAATTGAAAAGAAGAAAAGAACAAACAAATTGGAAAAGCAAAAAAGATCAAAAACAATGGAAAATTGAGCATGAAGAAATACCAAAAACATTCATATATGATCCTCAAAAAGATGTTGTCTTAGTGAAAACTTAGCAAATAGGTGCCTTAATGATATGAAAGAAAAAAAAGCAAGATCTATTCAATCGGTGAAAACCTGGTAAACAAGCACCATTGAAAGTCCAAGTCAGTCGCATACCTAGAAGGTCACCTTGTAAATATTGCATTCACCAGCATTTGTACATATTGTATAATAAAATCCCACAGTTGCATTTGCAAGTACCTAAAGATTTGGGTCACCTAATCTGCAAATTGTCCTAAGTCCCACAATTGAAATCATATCAAACTGGGGGCAATCTACTCGAAAGGAGGAAGGACTCATCAAAGAAAACCTTATTCAATCAGGAAATCAATTCATCAAAAATGAAAGTGGAACACTTAATCAAATCTACATTCTAATCCAATTTGAACCCAATGCAAAATTTGATTTGAGAGCTTACAGGACCTTATCTTTATCAAGATTAAAAGTATGAAATGGATGGAACTACACTTAAAATATGGATTTGAAAAACATTGCAAATTTTTTTTCTAAAGTTTTCACTTGATTGATGAAATCATGTCTTTCTAGTGAATTGATGAAAGTTTTAAACTAGACAAGCTATGATGAAAGCGTGATATTTTTGTTGATTTCTGAATGACTATCTTAAAATCAAAGTTTTAAATCATGTATAATTTGTCTAAGGACGTGATCATCAAAGAATCATAGAGGATATGTACATAGGATAAAACTGAGATTTTTGCTTGTTTACACAAAAGGATACCTTGGCTATTTTAATCTTCAATATCATAATACAAAAATCCACTTGCAACATAGAATCTGACAAAATAGGTATTCTCACTCTCATGATTGGCTTCAATCAGTGATAGTCATACCAGAAAGAGATGGGAAAGCAAAGAAAGAGGTGCAAAAAGTATTCATATCATCATAGTTGAACTAGTGATAGTTGTACTAAATGGGATTCCAAAATCACTCAATGATGATTATAAGTTCCAAATTTTTTAATAATGACAGTTAGTTGCATACATCTTAGATTAAATGCATTTAATATATTTTTCCTTTCTTAGCTTAATTTTCAAGAAGAAAAGAAAAAGGGGGTGTAGTCAAATCAAAAATCAAAGGATCATAAAAAACAACTATATATGATCGAGTGTGTTGAAAATAAAAAACAAAGTGCATTTCATTAGTTCACTTGCATTGATTAAGTTGTATTAAGTCATCTTCATTAAACCTTGCATTCATCTAAGTGTGTCCAATATTTGAATCATTAAGTTCATTGCATTAGATTGCATATATCATTAAAATCTATTCACATTACATTAGGTTGTATTATCATTAGATTGCATCCATTTAAATTACATTAAGTTTATTAATTATCATTAGATGGCATTCATCTCATTTAAGGTGCATTCTTAAGTATCAATCGATTAAGTGCATTGCATTGGATTAGTTAGTTAATCATTCATTGCATCCATTGAGATCATTCATTGTTAAAGGCATATCATTTAGTGAAACATGGCATTATTCATTAAAGTTCATTAGAGGACATTCATGATAGTATCATCCATCTATATCACATATACCATTTAGAATCATTAATCATTAAAAGCTCATGGTTATTGCATCATTTTATAAATCCATCACATTGGCATATCAGAAATACATCCATTGGATCCATTATTCATTATCCATCTAACATCCTACATGTATCCATTGCATACATACCCAATATCATTAATCATTAAATCAACATTGCATTCAATTATTCTAAGTCATACATAAGACAATCATTTAAGCATCAATGGAATATATGCATACATTTGAAAAATTGCATTCTGAAAAGCATAAAACAAATCATATAGGAGATAGAATCATCTAGATCTGCATATCATGCAAAAAACCTAAAAAAGAGATCCAACACATCATGACATCATATATAGTAAATCTATCAAAGTAAGAGTATCAGAGTCTATGGTACCATCATCATAAAATGAGCAAAATATCAGAGTCCATCAAATGTGTTAGGAATAGTCCTAAGAGATAACTGAGAGGGGGGGGGGGGGGGGGGTGAATCAATTATCTACAAGATTCAATTCTTTATCCAATTAAGTATACTTAAACATAAATCATAAACACAATGAAAGAACACATGAACACAACACCAATATTTTGGTTACGAGGAAACCCAAATAGGTAAAAACCCTGATGGGAATTGACACCCACTAATATTCTGCACTAGAGTATTATGATCCTTGTTAGAAGATCCTTAACCCTGTTAGGAGTTGATTTACAATATATTTAGTATAGTAGACCTAGTCAAGGGTCAGACCCTATTAGGATTCTTTTACAATTGTCCCTGTTAGGGGAGAGGACGCACTATCTAAGAGCACACTACTCAAAGGGGTGAAGGCTACAACCTTTTGTTTAACAGATACACACTATATCTAGATCTTGGTTAACTACGCTTTGACCTATTGTCTGGATTAGTTCCAATGAATAGAACAAGTACTTTACTTGGTCACATAGACCTTCTTCTGATGGCTCAACACTTCACACACTCTGCTTTGCTCTGCTTAATCAACCATGAACCACACTTCATCAATCACAAATGACTGCCTATAAATATCTTTTCTCTAAATGATATAATCAAGCTGACCTATTAGAACCACCTTGAAATAATAATAGAGAAACCATAACAAACTCCAATAAACATTCTATCAGCTCTACTATGCACGCAACACATTATGGGACCTGTTCAATAAGATAATTGTAGACGCACGCTACACACTGTCGGCTCTACCAAAACAACTGGATCTTTCTCCTCAAGCTGAATTACTTCAAGCGCTCTTAACCAAACATCAATAAATCTCCTCTAAGCTTAAATCCAAGGGTGCATACCCACATGATAGGTGCAACTACATAACCAATAAAATCTCTATTGGCTCTTCTGAACAAACACATGAAACTGCTGCTAGTGAATAGCGACTGCATAACTTCACTTCTACCAATCAACAGACTATGCATCCATGACTAAAACATCACTAACATGTCTTTAACATATATCCAAGTGCACAAGGCTCCATGACAACTGTATGAATAACCATACATAGAACATTGCTTGTAACTCTGTCAGGAACACTGCTATATAACTATCTGTACTAACAATTAACCTCTATGCCCATGATATCATGCTAATATCATGTCCATGCTACATATACTAAAAGCTTACTACATAAGACTTCCATGCATGCTACTTTCCATATGTTGTCATCAATGACAAACATACAGTCAGTATTGGCCTGCTGGCAAATCTCCAACAAACTCCCCCTTTGGCATTGATGGCAACATGTGGAATGAAAAACCACCACCAAACCAAATGAACATTTCTTTTATAACATTCTCCATTTCCTCTTAAAAACTCCCCTAAAGATGAATCCTCCATCTGCTGCAATATTTTCCAATATTCTCCATTTCCTCAACTGAACTGCTATCATAACTGAATGTTGCTCCCCCTTAGTATATTACTCCTCCTTTTTATTTCTATTTTTCATGACTCTGTATATTACTCACCCTTTGACATCAATGGAAAAGGGCACCATTCATTTTAAGCATCGGTACTACTCCTGAGGTAGAGTAGTCAACCTTCCATCAATCCCTGAGGACTGATGTCTTTCCTTCCTTCTTCTAAGCAGAATCAGGGAAGGGAATGACTCCCAACTTCTCCTTGAGATACTCAAAAGTATCCTTAGGTAAGGGCTTTGTGAATATATCAGCCAACTGATCTTTAGTACTCACATAGTCCAAATTGACTTCTTTCTCTGCCACTTTCTCTCTTAGGAAGTGATACTTGATCTCAATGTGCTTTGTCTTTGCATGCATCACAGGGTTATTTGACATATTGATAGTGCTAGTGTTATCACAGTGAATAACAATAGGATAATCAATCTGAATTCCAAAATCCTTTATCATCTACTTGATCCAAACAATTGTAGAATAATTCAAGGCTGCTGCAACATACTCTGCTTCTATTATTGAGTAAGAAATACAATTTTGTTTTTTGCTTGTCCAATTGACAAGTCTATCACCAAGAAACACTGCTCCACCTGAAGTACTCTTTCTGTCATCAACACATCCTACCCAATCTGCATCAGTGTACACATGAAACTCAACATTTTCTAAATTAGGATACCATAGACCATAATCTATAGTGCCCTGCAAGTATCTGAATATTCTTTTTACTACCACGAGGTGACTTTGTTTAGGTTCTGCTGCAAATCTTCCAACTATGCCAACTGCATTTGAAATATCAGGTCTAGTCTAAGTAAGATATATAAGTTTACCAATCATAGAATTATACAATGTTATATCTACTACTGGTGAGTCATCTTCTTTTGTAAGCTTGCATCCAGTGATCATAAAGGTTCCTACTGGCTTGCAATCATCCATCTTGAATTTCTTCAGTATCTCTTTCACATATTTTGACTGATTAATAAAAATTCCTTTTTCTGTCTACTGCACATTTAGTCCCAAAAATTATTTGATAGGACCAATCATACTCATTTCAAATTCATTCTACATTTCTTTGGCAAATTCTACACTTAGTTTGTCATTACCTCCAAAGATAATGTCATCAACAAATATAGCTACAAGTAGTAAACCTTCAGATGTCTCTCAAATTAATAGATTACAATCTGTTGCTCCTTTCTTGAATCCAATCTTTGTTATATATCCATCTAATCTCTCATACCATGCTCTAGGGGCTTGCTTAAGTCCATAGAGGGCTTTCTTCAAGCTGCATACCATATCAGGTTTGTCTGATAAGGTGAATCCTTCCGGCTACTCAATGTAAAATTCTTCTTTCAAATCTCCATTTAGGAATGGTGACTTGACATCCATCTGATAAACTTTGGAGTTTTTGACTGTAGCATAAGCTAGAAATAACTTAATAGCTTCTAATCTACTCATAGGTGCAAATGTGTCTGAATAATCAATGCCTTCTCTTTACGCATATCCTTTACATACTAACCTTGCTTTGTTTCTTACTAATGTACCATCTTCATTCATCTTGTTTCTGAATATCAACTTTGTTCCAATCACATTCTTATCACTAGGTCTTGGGACCCGTTCCCAAGTGTCATTCTTAACAATCTGATCAAGTTCTTCTTTCATAGCATCATGCCAATCTAAATCATTACATGCATCTTCAACACTTAAAGGTTCAATCTGAGATAGTAAACATACTACTTCACTGCTAGCTGAGTTCTTTGCTTGTGACCTTGTTAAGACTTTGCCTCTCTGATCTCCAATGATGTCTATCTTGGAATGATTTCTTGATGTAAACTTTGGAACTTTAGGTGATTCTGACTTATCAGCCTTAGGAGTTTCTTCTTCACTTGTCTTAGGGTCATTAAATAACACATCAATACTATCAAACATTTCTTCAATAACTGTCTCACTAGTGGAGGGTCTAGGTTCTTCTTCAATCATGGGTGAGTAATCATGATATCTTTCTTGAATCATAAACTTTTCATCAATCTTTACATGAGAACTTTCAATGATCTTTTTCAATCTTAAATTGAAACATCAATAAGCTTTACTTTTAGTAGAGTAACCAAGAAAAATACCTTCATCGCTTCTTGCATCAAACTTTCCTATTGCTTCATCCCTCTTGATGTAGCACTTGCTTCCAAAGATTCTAAAGTATTTTACTGTGGGAAAATTACCAAACCATAGCTCATATGGTGTTTTGTCAGTGCCTGGCCTTAATTGAATTCTATTGATGGTATAGACTATTGTATTGACCACATCTCTCCAATAGGTGTGTGCAACTTTTCCTCCTATCATGATGGTGCACATTGTATCAAGGATGATCATGTTCCTTCTTTCTGCAATTCCATTCTGCTGAGGGGTTCTAGGTACACTTAACTATCTCTTTATGCCATGTTCTTCATAGTACTCATAGAATCTGTCATAGGTGAATTATCCTCCTCTATCCAATCTCAAACATTTTATCTTTAGTCCAGATTCATTCTCAACCTTAGCTTTGAATATTTTGAACTTCTCAAATGCTTTTGACTTATCTTTCAAGAATGCAACCCACATCATTCTAGTATAATCATCAACAAACAAAATGAAATACCTTTCACCATAGTATGATCTTGTTTGAGTTGGACCACATAGGTCTATGTGAATCAGATCCAACTTGTTCTCTACTAAATTCTGCTTGCTCCTTAATGAATTTCTCACATGTTTTCCCATCACATATTCCCTGCATATAGTATCAACTAGCTTTGCTATGCTAGGTAGATCTCTTACTGCCTTTACATTGCTTATCTTTGCTATGTTATCAAAATTGATATGACATAGTCTTTTATGCCACAACCAACTGTCATCAACTTTAGAAACAAAACAACTTGCTTCTTAATTGAGTTGAAAAACATTACCTCTTGTATTTGAGCCTGATGTAATCATAACACCATCTTTGTTGTTAATGATGCATTTTTCATCTTTGAACTCCAACTGATAGCCTTTTCTAAGTAACTATCCAACACTGAGAAGGTTATGTTTCAAACCATCAACATAAAGAACATCCTCAGTACTATTCTTTCCATCCAAGGTGATGGCTCCTCTACCAACTATTGGCTTAGGAGTGTTGTCTCCAAATCTAACCATACCGCCATTGTATTTGTCCAAATGAACAAACCTGCCTTTATCACCTGTCATGTGATGTGAGAAACCACTGTCTATGATCTAGTCTGTTCTTATGTCAACTTGTGAAATCAATGCTAGCTCTTGTTCCTTCTTATCATCTTTATGATTTGTCTTGTTATTCATTTTGTCTACAATAGCAATGAATCCAATTTCTTCTTCACCAGATTCCTCATCTGAGACTCCATCTCTAGCATAGTAGCATTCCTTAGAATACTTAGGCTTGTAATCCTTTTTGAACTTTCTATCTCTAGTAGGACACTTAGATGCAAAGTAACTGATCTTATTACGTAAAAAGCACTTAAATGGTAATTGACCTTCATAGTTTCCTTTTCCTTTCTTTTCTCTTTTGGCAATCATAGCAATGAAATCATCTAGAGTTTTCTCTTCATCATCATCATCAAAATTACCAGAAGTGTTTGTAGATTTCTTACCATGAACTATTGCTTTGAAGGTTGTTTCACTCTTTGGTTATGTCTTCAATCTTGAAATCTCAAAAGCTGAGATTTTGTTGATCAAGGTCTCTCTCTTGAAATTAGATGTAAGTTGCATGGTCTCATCAAGGATGTTAATCTTGCTTTCATATTCAAGAGTGAGAGTAGTCATTAACTTATCCATAATGTCCTCCTCTGAAATCTCTCCACCATTGTTTCTGATTCCAACAACTACTTCATTTATTCTTTGATTGTAAGCTCTGATGTTTTCTTCAGGAAGCATCTCTAATGCATTGTATCTTTTATTCCATGTCTTTCTGTGCACATCCTTTGCTTGTTTGTCTCCTTCAAATATGTCTTCTAGATGCTTCCATATTTTATGGGTTGTATCTACCTTTTTTATTTCTAAAAATTCACCATCAGATAGGGCACTGATAAGGGCTTCTTTAGCAATAGAATTTTGATGAAACAATTCCTTTTGTCTATCAGTAGCATCATCCTATACAAGGTCTTCTAGGGTAGGTATCTTGGCTGCTTTGATAGTCACATCAAAAACTTCAAAACCAACGCACTGCAAATGGGTCACCATCTTGTTCTTCCAATCAAGATAATTCTCTCCATAAAACTTATGAATTTCTTTCTAGAAGTATGCCATCTGATCAACCTCAAGCTGTTAAAATTTCTCTCTAAGGCACTTGGCTCTGATACCAATTGTTAGGAATAGTCCCAAGAGATAATTGAGAGGGGGGGGTTGAATCAGTTATCTACAAGATTCAATTCTTTATCCAATTAAGTATACTTAAACATAAATCATAAACACAATGAAAGAAAACATGAACACAACACCAATATTTTGGTTACGGGGAAACCCAAATAGGTAAAAACCCTAGTGGGAATTGACACCCACTAATATTCTGCACTAGAGTATTATGATCCTTGTTATAAGATACTTAACCCTGTTAGGAGTTGCTTTACAATATATTTAGTACAATAGACCTAGTCAAGGGTCAGACCCTGTTAAGAGTCTTTTACAATTTTCCCTATTAGGGGAGAGGATGCACTGTCTGAGAGCACATTGCCCAAAGGGGTGAAGGCTACAACCTTTTGTTTAACAGATACAAACTATATCTAGATCTTGGTGAACTACCCTTTGACCTGCTATCTAGATCAGTTCCAATGAATAGAACAAGTACTTTACTTGGTCACATAGACCTTCTTCTGATGGATCAACACTTCACACACTCTGCTCTGCTCTACTTAATCAACCATGAACCACACTTCAACAATCACAAATGACTGCCTATAAATATCTTTTCTCTAAATGGTATAATAAAGTTAGCCTGTTAGAACCACCTTGAAATCATAATAGAGAAACCATAACAAACTCTAATAAACATTATGTTGACTCTACTATGCACGCAACACATTCTGGGACCTGTTCAATAAGATAATTGTAGATGCATGCTACACACTGTCAGCTCTACCAAAACAAATGGATCTTTCTCCTCAAGCTAAATTAATTCAAGCACTCTTAACCAAACATCAATAACTCTTGTCTAAGCTTAAAACCAAGGGCACATACCCACATGATAGGTGCAACTACATAACCAATAAAATCTTTGTCGGCTCTTTTGAACAAACATAGGAAACTACTATTGGCAAATAGCGACTACATAACTTCACTTCTACTAATCAACAGACTATGCATCCATGACTAAAACATCACTAACATGTCTTCAACATATGTCCAAGCATACAAGGCTCCATGACAACTATACATACAACCATACACAGAACACTAGCTGTAACTCTGTTAGGAACACTGCTGACACAAGCTGCTATATAATTGTCTATACAAACAGTTAACCTCTGCACCCATGATATCATGTTGATATTATGTCCATGCTACATATACTAAAAGCTTACTACATAAGACTTCCATGCATGCTACTTTCCATATGTTGTCATCAATGACAAACATACAGTCAGTACTGGCCTGCTGGCAAATCTCCAACAAAATAATCATAAATGTAATATTTGAACATCAATGTCCTTAAAAGTATCAAAGTATCAACATAAACAACATCAATGAATCAAAAATGATACAATAAATAGTCCAATGTCTTGATAACAACAATAAATGAGATCATGTATATCAAATGGAATAATCATAAATATCTCAAAGAGTCAAACCACCAGCATCATCAGTACCATCAGGACTAGGAGCACTATTTGGAGGATGACTCAAGCTAGCCTATAAACCCTACTAACTCATAGCAACCATGAAGGTCTGCATCATCGAACTCAATTGAGTAAACTGCTACTACATCACCGACATCTGAGTCTAAAGAGATATAATGTCTGATGCTAAAGCTGGGGTAGAACCCTATGGTGGAGGCATGGATGAAGAAGGCATCAAAGAAGATGGATCACCCAATGATGGAACAAAGTTGAAAGAAGAAGGACATGATGATGAAGATGGCATCAAAGTAGAAGCATGTGTCTATAGAATAATTGGTTGTATACCCCACTGAACAGGAGGACCCTGTGTCTGATCAAGCAAAACCTGAGCCACCTATGCCTCAACCTCTCTCTCTCACCTAAATCTAGGTCTATCTGCTAGATTTATGGCAACATGATGAAGTACTCTATCCACACGATGACCCCTCACCTGATCATCATCCCTAGGAGGAATAGGAGCAGCAGCAATCATTGGAATATGAACCCTACCTGCTCTAGCTCCTCGATGACCATGTCATCTATGTCGTCCCCTAATCCTACCACCACCATCTCCACCATCCATCATAATCATCTCATGCTACATCATCATCACCATCTGATACCTCATTAATGGTTGGAACTCTCTCCGTAAGATCAGTGAATCTAAGAAAAGGATACCGATGCAACCAAGCAGCATACTCATCAATGATACCAGCATCCATGATGTATGGTCTCATAGACCAAAGATGATACCTGATGTCTCGAATCTCTCACATAGTTGTCCCATAATCCACACAGGGACCCCATAATGACCTCTCTGCCTGTACTCTAGCATACATAGCTACTCCCTATGGCATCCTTGTGTGCACCCATACTGACGCAGAACTCTCCAGAAGTAGAACCTCTCAATGACATATGTGGAATGCTTGATCATCCATCTGGGGTAGAAGACATAAGGTAGCTCAGAATCATCCTTAGGCCAAGCCTCACAATCAATATAGGGTCTCCACACAACAGTATCCATGTCATCAATAACATGATGCCAGTAATCAGTCTTACCCATATGGGTCTAGATGATAATACCCTCACACATCCAAGAAAATGGCCAACCTGCAGGGCAATCTTGCACTGTAATAGAACATGTCACTGGGATATGCTCCCAAGTCCAAAGCTAAAGAAGAATAGATCTTGCAGTAAGTGTGGAGGAATGTTTGTAAACCACTGTGTGTAACTCATAGTATAACTGAGCCAAGACACAGGAACCCCAATCAAAATGATGAGGATGTGCCATAAAATCCTCGAGGATAGGACCCCAATTGACATCAAATTTGTGCTTGCGTCTATCAAGAAGCAAAAAACTATCAATCAAGGTGCCCAATACAGCTGGTAATAAAGGAAATGAAAGGAACTTCACCCACTAGATGTGAGCATCACCAATAGTAGGATCACCAAAAACCCGCCGACATGCAGCTCCATCATAGAGGGAATCGTAATACACCTGCTCCCCACGAGTAGGTAAATGGAGGATACGATATACATCCTTGAGAGTAATGGTCATCTCCCCCAGTGGCAAGTGGAAAGTATTATGGTCTGAGTGCCAACACTCAGCCATAGTAGTAAGGAGACCCCGATTCACTTGGAATCAAGGAAGATGCAAAAGGAAAGATAAGCCACAAAGACTAATAATACGACGGTCCGCTGCACTTAGATCAGGAATCATACTCCATGATAATGGATAAGCACCACGAATACACAATGACTAAAGGACAACCTGCAAGAAACAAGTCAAATCACATTAGAATTGAAATAAATTATTATTTGGATCATTCTAAGTCAATCAAAAATTTAAAAATATCAAACCACAATCAATTTTCATGATTCTACTTAGATAGAATGGGAAATTTATCATCACCCATCATCTGAATCTAGATTGACAAACAAATATTCAACTAATAACTTACTCATACTGACATCTTAAAACTCGCTATAAAATCAAGTTTGTTACCTTAACCTATCATCTGGTCGAAGATATCGAATAAATTGCAAAGTGGACTTAGTCGATTAAAAATCATTTCTTACAGGGTGAAAGAGCTATTTCAGGCTTTAAAAGTGCTAAAGAATGAAAGTGTTGTTTAAATGTTTAAAAGTGCTACTTAATGGATTAAAAGCAAAAAATCAGGCAAAAGCACCAAAAGAATTTGAAAGTGCTATTATAAAGATCAAAAGTGTTATTTTAAAGAGCAAAAGTGAAATAAAAGGTAAAAGCGCTACTCTCATTGGCAAAAGTGGCTTAGGGCCTAAACTAGGTGTGTATAGGTGCACTTTCGGAATGTGAAAGCACTATTTAAAGTCGCGAAAGTGAAACTTGGAGGGTAAAAGTGCCATTTAAAATTGCAAAAGTGCTATTTGAAAGTAAAAAATGAAAAAAGAGGGTTTTTACAAGAAAAATTCAGATTTTTTGAAATTAAATGCTAAAATTGACAAAACAAAGAAGTTCAGGCACTCACCGGTGGTTCGTAACCAGTGGACACTGATATCGACAACCTCGCTTGAATCTATGCTCGCGAATGGGGATCGACATCGTCAAAAGTCAAAAGAAGGTCAAGAGTAAAAAGTGAAAAGTAAAAGTGAAAATGAGATTTTACCCCTTTATATAGGCCCTTTTGACGTAAAAAGAGAATCTTTGACCCAAGAGGGTATCTTTGACCTAAAAAAGGGTATCTTTTACCATAATTGACCTAAGAAACTCAAATTTTCCATCAAATCAGCCAAAGCTGGGGCATTTGTCATCAAACAGATGTAAAAACAATATCGAAAATGAAATTAAAACTCATTATAAATGGAACTAAATAATGTACATTGACCTAAATTGTCAAAAATTTCAACTGATAATCAAATTTAATTTCATTTCTAAGTGGGCATACCATCAGATAATCAACATCAGCAGCATCATCTTCAAATCAGGAGAACGATCATCAAAGCAAAGAGAAAGCTTTTATCCAAAAAATCATTGTAAATCAATCGAATGGGGCATCACATTAGAATCAATCATTAAATCAGGTATCACATCAGAATATTTCATCAGATCAACTATCATATCAAGGATCAATCATCAGAATGACCATCAAAGAGCAACATCAATCAAATGAACATCATCAGAATTGCATCAATTTCATATCAGATATCAAGAATCGATCATCGAGTAATATCAAAAGAACATCAAAGATCGACCATTGACAGAATTAGGACCTATTATCAGCAAGATTAGAGTATTCTTTGAATCGACATGCTTCACACGTCAACTCAAAGAGGGGCATTTGTAATCACCTAAAAGTGGACAGGATCATTCATGAGATTAATCAAGGAAAATCAAGGAAAAATCTAAGCAATTGAGTCCAAACAAGCATTTAGCCTATCAAAATTAAAATCAAGTCTTAATTCGATATAATTCAAAATCTAAAACCAAAAGATCAATTAAAAGCATTTAAATTAAGTGAAATTAAATCAATGTGCAATTAATCTAATTAATTGTATAGTTTGAATTAAATAAAATGAACCCATTTAAGAGGTACACTTGGCTAAATAAATGAATTAAAATCAATTGATTAAATCCTAATTTCTCTCAACAACCAAAAGGGAGGAAAATCAATCAACCAATGGAATTTAAGGAAATGAACTCACATGGATCAAGCCAAATTCAATCTCAATCACTCAAATTGAAAGAGCGTCTTGTCCACTCATCTTGTCTACTTGTCCCAAGCTTTGAGGACACAATATTTAAATTGTCTTCAAAGGGTGGAACCAAAGAATCAACTCAAGCCTAATCATGATCAACACAACTACACCCCTACCCTTGCATAAATCTATAAAAGGAAGACCCAAATCAATCATAATCCATAACCACACATCTGAGAATTGCATAGAAGCTCTTGCATTTTATAGCTAGAAAGGAAAATTAAGGAAAATTAGTTGTATTTCATTTGGAATTGAACAATTTAGCTTTTTTATCATATCATTTCTCATTCTAGGACTGTCATTAATGGTAGCTTGCTGAGAGCTTCACATTAACACTCTTAGATAGAGAGCCATAGGATGCTTAATTGTGCTTTATTTGCTAAATAGAGTATTAATTGTGGTTTATTTAGTCTCTATTTGATTTATTGTATGATACTAATTCTATGAAGGTACATTTCCTTGTACACACTAATCTTTCTCCCAAAAATAATGCTCCACCAGTTGTGCTCTTTCAGTCATCTATATTTCAAGCCCAATCTGCGTCGATGTAAACTTGTAGTTCAAAATTGCCTTGTTTCTTATACCATAAACCATAATTCTCAGTATTCTTCAAGTATCTCAGAATCCTCTTAACAACAGTCATATGTGATTCCTTAGGATTAGCAGAAAATCTTGCTACAATCCCAACAACATGTGCAATATCCGGTCTACTATGCACAACATACATCAATTTTCCAATCATTGATCTATATAAGGTTTGATTTACCTCAATTGACTGATCATCCTTTGTCAATTTACATCCTATGACCATCGGTGTACCTACTAACCTTTCTCCCAAAAATAATGCTCCACCAGTTGTGCTCTTTCAGTCATCTATATTTCAAGCCCAATCTGCGTCGATGTAAACTTGTAGTTCAAAATTGCCTTGTTTCTTATACCATAAACCATAATTCTCAGTATTCTTCAAGTATCTCAGAATCCTCTTAACAATAGTCATATGTGATTCCTTAGGATTAGTAGAAAATCTTGCTACAATCCCAACAACATGTGCAATATCCGGTCTACTATGCACAACATACATCAATTTTCCAATCATTGATCTATATAAGGTTTGATTTACCTCAGTTGACTGATCATCCTTTGTCAATTTACATCCTATGACCATCGGTGTACCTACTGGTTTTGAATCTTCCATTCCAAAAGTCTTCAATGCTTCTTTGATGTACTTTGATTGTGTTATGAATATCCCTTCATTTTGTTGTATAATTTGCAAACCTAAAAAGAATTTAATCTCTCCAAACATTGACATCTCAAATTCCTTTCTCATTTTAGCAGCAAATGCTTTGCAAAGATTATCATGTCCTCCAAATATAATATCATCAACAAAAATTTTAGCAATAAGAATATTGTCATCATTTTCTCCTTTCAAATACAATTTGCTATTATCACTTGTCCTCACAAATCCAATACTAATAAGATAAGCATGCAGTCTTTCATACCATGCTCTTGGTGCTTGTTTTAGTCCATACAGTGCTTTGTGCAATTTATATACCATGTTCTGCTTTTTTGGATCAACAAAACCTTTAGGTTGTTCAATATAAACCCCTTCCTCAAGAATTCCATTCAAAAATGCAGATTTAATATCTATTTGATATACTTTAAATCCTTTGTGCGTAGCATATGCAAGTAGTATTCTAACTCCTTCAAGTCTAGCAGCTAGTGCAAAAGTCTCACCATAGTCAATACCTTCTTCTTGTGCATATCCTTTACAAACAAGTCTTGCTTTGTTCTTAGTGACTTCATCATTCTCATTCAACTTGTTTCTGAATATCCATTTAGTTCCAATTACATTTTTATCACTCAGTCTCGGTACCAATGTCCATGTTTTTTTCTCTATCTGCTCAAATTCTTCATTCATGGCCTTAATCCATTCCTCATTCTCAAGTGCATCTCTAACATTCTTAGGTTCAAATTCACAAACTAAACATGTGTTTTATCTCAACTTACTTTGTGTCACCATACTAGCTTGCTTGTCTCCAATGATTTGGTTATGCAGATGGTGTCTTCTCACAAATTTAGCTAATACTTGCTCTCTCCTCTATTCATCAATCAGTACAGGTTCAATTTCTTTGTCGGTAGCAATTTCTTGATTCTCTGTGTCTATAGGCTAGTGCTAGGCATCTTTATCCTATTATTGGGTAGCTTCTTCTTGTCACCCGAGTAGAGGGTCAGGAAACTCAATGAATGTATATCTACCATAGTCATCTGGTTCTTTCCTACTTTCTTCATCATTTTTCTTAGCAAACTCATCAACTTTCACATTAGCACTTTCAATCATTTTGTTAGAAACCTTATTCAGACATTTGTAAGCTTTTCTCTTAGTAGAATATCCCAAAAATATTCCTTTATCACTTTTATAATCAAATTTCCCATTTCTATCATCTTTCAGAATGTAACATCTACTTCCAAAAATTTTGAAATAACTTACATTAGGTGTGTACCCAAACCATAACTCATAAGGTGTCTTGTTTGAATCTTTCTTCAATTGTACTCATTTCAATGTGTATACAATAGTGTTAACAACTTCTCTCCAATACATTTGTGTAACATCTTTCTCAATCATTAGTGTTCTAGTACAATCAACAATAGATCTATTCCTCCTTTCAGCAATACCATTCTGCTATGGTGTTCTCAGTGCAGAAACCTATCTTTTAATTCCATGCTCATTACAAAAGTTAGTGAATTCATCATAAATAATCTCACCTCCTCTATCAGATCTTAAGCATTTTAACTCTTTTCCACTTTCCTTTTCTACTTTAGCTTTATACCATTTGAATATTTTGAAAGCTTTAGACTTCTCTTTCAAAAACATAACTACCATCATCCTAGAGTAGTCATCAACAAATAGAATAAAGTATGTGTCACCATAATAACCCTGAGTTCTCATAGGATCACATAAGTCGGCATGAACCAAATCCAAAATAGCTTTAGATGAGTAGGTCTTGCTCTTGAAACTAGATTTTGACATTTTCCCCATTTGACATTGTTTCCACATGATATGGTCAGGTTTAGATAAGCTCGATAAACCTCTAATTTTTATTTTCTTACTGATTTTAACCATATTGTCAACATTCACATGACATAACCTTTTATGCCACAACCACACATCTTCAATTCTATCCAAGAAACAAGAAGTTTCATCATTGTCAAGATAAAATAAATTACCTTTAGATTGTTCACCAGTACCGACCAACTTTCATGTTTCATCATAGATCTTTACCTTCCTACTTTAAAATGCAACTTGATGACCTAAGTTATTCAAATGTGCTACACTTAACAAGTTATAGTTAAGTCCCTTCACCTCATATGCATTTTTAATTTTAATCTTATTGTTCAACATGATAGATCCTTTTCCTTTCACTTGACAAGGTGTATCATTACCCATTTTAACAGATCATCCATTATAGTGTTCAAGATATTCAAATTTATCCTCATCACCAGTCATATGATGTGTACATCCACTATCAATAATCCATGTATCATGCTTGCTAACTTTAGAGATAAGTGTTGTTTCTACATACCTTTCTTCTTCTTCTGAATCTTATTTCAAAGCTACAAATACCACCTCAATGTCTTCATTAGTGTTGGTATTGGTGTCATCATCATCATCATCATCTCCAACAAGGTAACATGCCTTCTTGCCTTTGTCTTTGTAGTCTCGGTTGTTTCTTCTATCATAGTGTTGGTTGCCTCTACGATCTCAATTATCTCTTATGTCATACTTCTTTTCACCAGATTGGTCATTGTCTTTGTCATCATCTTTCTTGTTAGGACATCTAGCTGCAATATGACCAATTTCATTACAATTAAAACATGGTAGAGGTAATTTTCCCTAATACCTTCCTTTACCTTTCTGCAGCCTTCTAGCCATAAGTGCTTCAAGTTCATCAAGTCCTTCATCACTGTCACTGTCACTTTTATTTCTTATCATATGTTTACTGCTTAACTTTCCAATTTTCAAAGATGACATAAATGTAGACTCAACACTTGGTACAGTACTATTATCATAGTTATTTAGCTTAAAATTATTCAACTTACCGATGAGACTATCAAGTGTAAGAATATTACCCGGTGCAGATCTCATTTCATGAATTGCAGAGATTCTAATAGCATAGATTGGCAGCAAGGTTCTAAAATTTTTACTCACAACTATGTCTTCATCAATAATACCTCATGCTCCTAAGATAGCATTGAAAACCTCCTTGATTTGGTTGTTGTACTGTGAAATGTTTTCACCTTCTTTCATCTTCATGTCATCAAATCTTCCTCTTAGGCTTTCAGCTCTTGCTCTCATCACATTCACATCTCCTTCATAGACTAGTGTCAGTTTGTCCCACATTGCTTTTGCTGAAGTACATGCTTTGATATCTTCAAATTTTGCATCAGATAGGGCATAAACAATCTCTATCATTGTCATGTTGTGTTCATGTCTATCTCTCAGTTGATCAACAGTCAAAGGTCCACTAGTCAGTTGTATGTACTCATTAGTCAAAAGATATAGTGCAGATTCACTGATTCTTGATATGTGCAATTTCATTTTGCTCTGCCATGTTGTGAAGTTGTCCTTGTTTAGCTTTGGCACCTCTCTCGTATACATCTTGTGATATTTAGCTCAAGTCCTTCAAACTTCCTTTTTGATGTAGGAGCATCTCGAGTCCTTGGCAATCCTATGTCACCAAAAAAGAATTTGGATTTTTGTCTTTGTTACTTAGTTTCTACTTTGACTGAGTTGGTCGGTAGTTGGTTGGTTTCCTTTGGTTACTAAGTGTGGTCAGTTCTCTCCTGGGTGATCGGTTATTTCACTGGCGCTTGGCATTGCCTGTCTGTTGCTCGGTTATCTTATTTATCGACAGGTTTAGTTTTAGTTCCTATTGTGGCTGACTTGTGCATTTATATTGGATCATGGATTTAATGTTGGAATCCATCATTGGGAAGTGTGTGGTCCTAGATTTGACCATTAATTCCATTGATTATGGATTTGAAGGCCAACTCAGCTTGGTAGCTTCTTGCATAAATGTAGATGTTTGGTTGTAGTTTAGAGTAAGTTTTTGGATAGAAGATAGTAGACATTAGTTTGGAGATTTGTGACAAATCCTCACATGTTTGAGGACTTTTGAGATTCATTGTAATATCAGGCCCTGACCGGGAAGGCCTTACAGCCTGACATGTATGGTTCTAATATTTGATAATATATGAAAGATCTGGCATTCTATCTCTCACTATTATTGTTTGTTACTTCCAGATGTGTGTTGCAGGCTTGGATCATTATGGTGCACCATTTTTTGGCCCCTCTTGCTCCTTGCCTTGCATTAGGTGGTATCAGAGTGAGGTGAGATCTTGATCTAGGTCTGCGGATCTAGGTTTGTAGGTTCCTCTTGAAGCCCTAGTTGAATTGTTGTGGGGTAGCAGATTGCGATATGACCTGCAATTGCAGAGGTTTGTCAAGATGGTTCATGGGAGGTGAGATGCAAATCCAGGATTAGCAGATATGATAAAGCAGATTCCTGCTAGATTAGAAGCAGTAGAAATAGCCCAAAGAAGAGGCAAACATCTTGAAGATGTTAGTGATGATGAAATTGAAGAAGAACAGGAAAATTCAGAACCTGCTCCTGTTATGGATCAAGGAAAAGAAATATTTTTGAAGGCTTTGACAAGTCTGAAGTCAACACCACATTTCAATCCTCCTGAGTATGGTGGAAAGCTAGATTCTGATGAATTGGTGGACTGGATCAGCGAGATGGAAAAGTATTCTAAATATGAAAACATTCTTGAGGATAAGAAGGTGAAGATTGCAAGCACAAAGTTGAAAATTCATGCATCCTTATGGTGGGAACATCTGCAGCTGGATAGAAAAAGGAAAGGCAAAGACAAAATCAAGGTATGGAGTAAAATGGTGAACAAATTGAAAGGAAATTTCTTACCTTGTGATTATCAGATTAACCTAGTTCGACGAATGCAAAGTTTGAGATAGAAAGATAGCTCGGTAAAAGAGTATGCTGAGGAATTCTACAGATTAGATATCAGATTTGGACATGATGAAGATGATGTGGAAAGAATTGGTAGATACCTGAATGGTTTAAGAATTTCCATCCAAGAGGAAATTAGTATGGTCAAATTGGAGAACATTGAACAGGCTTATCAATTTTCTTTGAAGGTCGAGGAGAAATTGAACAAGAGACATGAGCAAAGACAAAGAGGTCAAGGTGGTAGATTCCCTAGAGGAAGAGGTAGATCTAAAGGTGAAAATGGTAGATTTGAACCAGAAAAGACAAATCTAGACAAAGGCAAGACAGAGTGGAAAGGTCAAAGTTCTAGAGGCAGAGGTAGTAACTATCGAGGTGGTTATGGCAGAGGAAGTTTCTGAGGAACTTGTTACAATTATGGAGAAGAAGGACATAGATCTTTTGAATGTACACAGGCTAGTAAGAAGGATGGTAGTAGTAGAAATGCTTTGGTGCAAGAAGAGTCATCGAATGAACCTAAGAAAGAAAATAACTTGATGGTAAGGAGAGCACTGTGGAATGAAAGCAAGAAGGAAGATCTGGTAAGGAAAATTTTGTTCAAGACCAGATGTAGAGTTTCTGATAGAGTTTGGAAGGTAATAATTGACAGTGGTAGCTCAGAGAATCTGGCATCTGAAGAGATGGTCACAAAATTATAGTTGGAAAGGTTGGTAAATCTGAAGCCCTATCAAATTTCATGGATCAAAGATGAGCATACACTCTTGGTAAGTGAACAATGTTATGTGAATTCGAAGATTTGAAAGTACTATGATAAGGTGTTGTGTGATATCATGCCTATGGATTGTTGTCAAATTTTGTTGGGTAGACCTTGGCAATATGATATACATGCTATATATGATGGGAGATTGCATAAGTATACTATTGTGGCTGATGGAAAGAAACAAATCTTGTTACCATTAATGGAAGAACCTATTAGTAATGTTTGCACATCTGTGAAAGTTTGTTTTATGGAAGGAAGAAAGTTTGTTAACTCTTTGAAGAGGAATGATGTATGTTTTGTTGTGATTCCTAACAAGCCGAGTAAGAAAACAAAGGATAATGTCCCTGAGGAGATTGATAAGTTACTCACCGACTATAGTGATATCATTTCTGATAACGTACCTGATGGTTTGCCACTGAAAAGAAGCATTGATCATTGTATGTATCTAATCCCTGGAGCCAGTTTACCGAATAAGGCACCTCATCGGTTGACACCTATCAAGAATCAAGAATTGAATGAACAGATTCAAGAGTTGCTGGAGAAAGGCTTGATTAGAGAAATTTTGAGTCCTTATGTAATACCTATTGTATTGGTACTGAAAAAGAATGGAGAATGGAGAATGTGTACTGATTCCAGAGTAATCAATAAGATAACAATGAAGTATAGATTTCCTATACCAAGAATGGATGACATAATGGATAGTTTGACTGGAGCAAAGTATTTTACAAAGATTGATTTGAAAAGTGGGTATCGTCAGATCAGAATCAGAGAAGGTGATGAATGGAAGATTGCTTTCAAGACAAAAGAAGGTTTGTATGAGTGGTTGGTTATGCCCTTTGGTTTAACTAATGCACCGAGTACTTTTATGAGATTGATGAATGAAGTTTTGAAGAAATTCTTAGGTAAGTTTGTGATTGTATATCTTGATGATATTGTGATATTCAGGAAGACCAGAGAAGAACATTTGTTGCATGTTAGACAAGTTTTGCAAAGATTGAAAGAGGAGAAGTTGCAGATAAATCTGAAAAAGTATTCATTCATGAAAGAAGAGATTGTGTATTTGGGATTTGTTATTTCATCTGATGGTTTGAAGATGGATCCTAAAAAGGTTAAAGCTATTTTGAATTGGCCTACACCTGTGAATGCTAGTGAGGTAAGATCATTTCATGGTTTGGCAAGTTTTTACCGAAAGTTCATAAGGAATTTTAGTTCAATCTGTAATGCTATGACTGAGACTATGAGAGGAGACAAAAGAGAATTCAAGTGGACACATGGAGCTGATAGAAGTTTTGAGACCTTGAAGCAGAAGGTTGCTAAATTACCTATTTTGGCATTACCCGATTTCAATAAAGTATTCCAAGTAGAATGTGATGCAAGTGGAAGTGCAATTGGAGCTATGTTGAGTCAAGAAGGTAAACCTATTGCTTTCTTTAGTGAAAAGTTGAATGATTCTAGAAGGAAATATTTTGTGTATGATCAAGAATTCTATGCTATTGTTCAAGCGCTGAATAAATGGAGACATTATTTGATACTGAGTGAATTTGTGTTGTATACTGATCATAAGGCTTTACAATATTTGGGTAGTCAGAATAAGTTGAATTAGAGACATATGAAATGGGTTGAGTATTTGCAGAGTTATACATTTGTGATAAAGCATAAGAGTGGAGTCACTAACCGAGTTGTTGATGCATTGAGTAGAAGAAGATCTTTGATGACTGAGATGAAAATTGAAGTTCTTGGTTTTGATGAGATGAGAGATTCTTATGAGTTTGACCCTGATTTTTCTAAGCCTTGGAGAAAGTGTAGAGCACCTATTTCAGATCAATAAGACACTAAATGGGATGAATATTTCATTCAGGAAGGTATGTTGTTCAAAGGTATTCAATTGTGTATACCGAGAGGAGTAATGAGAACTAATCTGATAAAAGAGAAACATAGTAGTGGTTTGGTTGGACATTTTGGTATTGATAAAACATGGAATTTGTTTAAGGAGAAATACTATTGGCCGCAGTTGTATAAAGATGTTCAAAAATTTGTGAAAAGTTGTGGAATTTGTCAAGTTGCAAAAAGAGTAAGTCAGAATATTGGATTGTATACACCGATTGTTGTTCCTTAGAAACCTTGGATTGATATTAGTATGGACTTTGTTCTTGGCTTACCGAAGACAGTAAGAGGTAATGATTCTGTATTTGTTGTGGTGGATAAATTTTCAAAGATGGCACATTTTATACCTTGTAGAAAGACATAAGATGCAGTACATGTAGCAGATCTTTTCTTTAAGGAAATTGTCAGATTGCATGGATTATCGAGGAGTATTATCTCTGACTGAGACAATAAATTTGTTGGTTATTTTTGGAAAACACTTTGGAAGAAATTTGGCACTAAGTTGAAATATAGTTCTACATTTCACCCACAAACCGATGGACATACTGAGGTTATGAACAAAAGTTTGGGAAATCTTTTGAGATGTTTAGTTGGAGACACACCAAGTAATTGGGATTTTGTGTTAGCACAAGCAGATTTTGCATATAATAATTCAATGAATAGGAGTACTAGAAAGACACCATTTGAGATTGTGAATGGCACACAACCGAGAGAAATTTTTGATTTGAGAGACATTGCTGATGAGAATAAGAAAAGTGCTAAAGAAGTAAAGTTTGCTGAGTATATGAAGACATTGCATGAGGATGTAAAGCTGAAGCTAGAAGACAGTAATCAGAAATACAATGACAGAGTTGATAGATCAAGAAGACATAAAACTTTTGATGTTGGTGATGAAGTGATGGTTCATTTGAAGAAAGGTCAATTTCCTGTTGGAACATATGGAAAGCTGAAGATGAAGAAATTTGGACCTTGCAAGATTTTGAAGAAATTTGATAGTGGAAATGCATATGAAATTGAGTTACCTAATGACATGGACATATCACTAATTTTCAATATTGTTGATTTATTATGAGTATCATGAACTTGATGAAGAAGTGAGAGTACTGACATAATATCCTAAGAAGCAGTATGATGAAGTTGAATAGATTTTGAAGGAAAGAGTTGGCAAGAGTACAAGAGGAAAACTGTACATGGAATATCTGGTTAAGTGGAAGAATAGACCAATGGAAGATAGGTCTTAGATTTCATAGTTTGAGTTGGATGCAGCTCGGACTAGACCCACCAAATGATTCGGATAATCATTTCTAAATAACCCCACGTGTCTGATGTAGGAGCATCTCGGGTCCTTGGCAATCCTGTGTCACCAAAAAAGAATTTGGAGTTTTGTTTGTGTTGCTCGATTTCTACTTTGACCGAGTTGGTCAGTTTCCTTTGGTTACCTAGTGTGGTTGGTTCTCTCCTGGGTGGTCGGTTATTTCACTAGTGCTCGACATTACTTGTCTGTTGCTCGGTTATCTTGCTTACCGGCAGGTTTAGTTTTCGTTCCTGTTGTGGCCAACTTGTACATTTATATTGGATCATGGATTTAATGTTGGAATCCATCATTGGGAAGCATGTGGTCCCAGATTTGACCGTTACTTCCGTTGATTGTGGATCTGAAGGCTGGCTCAGCTTGGTGGCTTCTTGTATAAATGTAGATGTTTGGTTGTAGTTTAGAGTAAGTTTTTGGATAGAAGATAATAGACATTAGTTTGAAGATTTGTGATAGATCCTCGCATGTTTGAGGACTTCTAAGATTTATTGTAATATCAGGCCCTAATCAGGAAGACCTTACAACCTGACATGTATGGTTCTAATATTTGATAATATATGAAAGATTTGACATTCTCTCTCTCACTGTTGTTGTTTGTTGCTTCCGCATGTGTGTTGCAAGCTTGGATCATTAGGGTGTGCCATTTTTTGGCCCCTCTTGCTCCTTGCCTTGCATCACTTTTCAAGCACACAAGCTCTGATACCAATTGTTAGATAAATGAGAGGGGGGGGGGGGGGAATCAATTAATTCCAGTTATCCTATAGTCCCAAACTCCTAGATGTATATATTGAAACTTTTTCAAACAAATAAACAACTCGGTAAGATAGCAATAACAATCTTTCTATTCATTTATCGAATGCCAGTAAAATCAATATTGTGATTACTGATTAATCCAAAATATAAAATGTGTAAAGTAAACTATCAATCCAATCACATCAAGTAACACATAACACAAGGATTTTAATGTGGAAACCCTGCTAAGGGAAAAACCACTTGGGACCGGTAACCCAAAATATTTCACTCTTCTAAAGTGAGCTCGGTTAGGAGCCAACCCTGTTAAAGTTTACAATGCACACTGTAAAATGTGACCTGGTTAAAGGATTTATCACTACCAATTAACTCTCAACCAGCATTCACTATGGGGTCAAAAAGAAAACCATCAACATTCATAGAATGTCATATTAAAATACAAATAAGACTGTTAAGTCTAATTGGTTAAGAGATTTAGCTGTAATAATATTTAAACTAATACAGTAGTGATATGATTCAAATACAACTAGAATTATAGATTTTCAAATCTAAGCTAAGCTCATAATACCTCCCTTGATCAATAAATAATTCAATCCTTCATCATATTCAGCTCAGTCAACAATACTTTGATGCTTGGTTATGCTTGCAGTTCTGCTCCGTTCTGTCTAGAACCAGTTTGATCAGTGGTGCATGAAAACTTCCTTCCACATGATTTCTCCTACAGATTCAATTATCCCAGCTGATAAAACAATGAATCTCATGTCTCTTTAAATAGACTTCATAAACCATTTTCATCTCATCCATTAGATTTTTCCTCTCAATCTTCATCGACCATTTTTTTGCTTCAAGCTTCCTCAGCAGATGTGTCAATAACACGTTTCAATATCTTCCATTTGATCATCATTGAATTTTGTTAGCTATTAGATCCTCATAACTAACTTTATCTTTTACCTCAGAATCATACGTAATTTTCTAGCTCATCAATTTAGTAGGTTGTTATAGCATTTAATATTTTCATCTTACTCGGTTAATACAGAATGTGTCGGTGAATACTAACTTGGTTATTACTAATACTCGGTATACATTGCACTAGCTCGGTGTATACAAAAATCTTCAATTACCGACCACATTAACTTGTTCAATTATGATCTTCAATGCATAACAAATTCATGTAATAAAATCAAGTCAACAAAATGATGCCATAGACTCATCAATAAGTTACCCAATGTATACCTTAGCCATAACTCCATATCCATCTCTTCTTCATGTAGATATCTCTCTTTTCCTTTACTATTTTTATTCTCAGATGTTTGTAACTATCATGATAAGTATAGTCAAAACTAGTTAACATCAATGACAACATATTGACTGATTTAATTTCCTTACATATCACTTTAATAGCTCAGTGATCTAAAATCATTGTCTTTCACTTGTCCATTCAGTTCATCGGGTTAGTCAATCAGTTGTAGATTATCAAACACCATGTCACATTATCATAGTCATCATACATATTATCATAATTGAAATCACAAGTATAAACTACTATCCACACCAACAATGATAGCCACATGATAAAAAAATATAACTATAAATGGGTATATCTCAAGAATGCAATTACAAAAGAGTAATATACAAAAAATTGTAGGATATATCATATAAATAATCTAGCTTGGATAAAAAATAAACAATGACATAATGCAAAAATGGGAGGCACTACACTCTACCTCTTTACCTCTTCCTCCATGTATCATTATCCTTTCTCTTTCTGCCTCTCTATCTCTCTCACCTCTTTTTCTCCCCTTCTAGGTATTTCACCTCTCTCACCCCCTCTAGGTCTATAACCTATATACCTCTCTCCCTTAATGCCTCTATCAATCCTCCCTCTTCTCCCACCCTCTCTTCTCTTTGTTTCATCTTTACCCCCCCTCTAGGCCTCTCAATATCTCCCTCTCCCTCTCTTATACACTCCCTCCTTACCACATATCTCTAGGAATATTTGTCCCTCTGTCCCATCCACTCTCTCTTCAACCTCTCTCTCTCTCTCTCTCTCAAAATAAATAATGACATAATGCAAAAATGGGAGGTACTACACTCTACCTCTTTACCTCTTCCTCCATGTATCATTATCCTTTCTCTTTCTCCCTCTCTATCTCTCTCACCTCTTTTTCTCCCCTTCTAGGTATTTCACCTCTCTCACCCCCTCTAGGTCTATAACCTATATACCTCTCTCCCTTAATGCCTCTATCAATCCTCCCTCTTCTCCCACCCTCTCTTCTCTCTCTTTCATCTTTACCTCCCCTCTAGGCCTCCCAATATCTCCCTCTCCCTCTCTTGTACACTCTCGCCTTACCACATATCCCTAGGAATATTTGTCCCTCTGTCCCCCCTCTCTCTCTCTCTCTCTCTCTCTCTCTCTCTCTCTCTCTCTCTCTCTCTCTCTCTCTCTCTCTCTCTCTCTCCCCCCATAGGCCTCTAACCTCTCTACCTCTATCCCTATATATTTATTCTCTCTATTTTCTCTATCCATCCCATCTTCAAGTCTTTGCATCTCTTTCTCTATCTCAAAAAGTAGAGAGTGAAAGAGAGAGATAGGTAGAATATAGAGAGAAAGAGGGAGATAAAGACAACTAAATATTGTAGGAGGGAGTAATAGGTATATAGATAAATATACTATGGGCGGAGAAAGAGAGAGGTAGGTAGATAGAGGTAAGTAGAGAGAAAAGGAAAGAGAGAGGTAGATAAATATGCAGGGAGAGAGATGTAGATCGAGATAGAGGTAGAGAGGGAAAGTGGATAGAGAGAAGTGAGATTGATAGAAGTGGAAAAGGAATTCTCTAGAAACAAAGGGAGGGAGATAAATAGATGTCTTTTAGGGAGGAAGATATATGTAGAGAAAGAGAGAGTGAGAGGGGGTATATAGATTGGTTGAGAGGGGGGAGATGTATAAAGAGGTGGAGAAGGAAGGAGAGAGATATGGAGAGGTGATAAGACAAAAGTAAAGATGGATAATTAGAGAGAGAGAGAGAGAGAGAGAGAGAGAGAGAGAGAGAGAGAGAGAGAGAGAGAGAGAGAGAGAGATGTACATGTATTGAAATAGAGGTCGGTAGGGAAGGAGGGAGAGGTATGTATAGAGAGACAAAGGGGGGAAGATAGATACAGCTAAAGATATAAAGGGGTAGATGGGTGGGGAAGGAGGGAGGGAGATATATGAAGAGAAATAGAGGCAGGGAGGGAGTAGGAGGATTTATGCAGAAAGAGGGAGAGGAAGAGAGAAAGAGAGAGAGTATAAAGTAAAGGGTGAGAGAGAGGGAGGTAGAGAGGTAGGTTTATATCTTAGGGGAGAGAGGAGAGAGTGCGATGTAGAGAGGTAGAGAGATGGGAGTAGGAGAGTGATAAGGAGAAAATGGGTCTAAAAATTGAGGGAGATTGAGAGAGAAAGATAATGATGATAAGAGCTTGGTGATTATTAAAATTTGACGAAGTCTTAGAAATTATAAGATCTAGAGCTTGGGGAGAGAGGAGAGAGTGAGACAAAGAGATAACAATATAAAGTCGATAGGAACTCATTGATTACTAAAATTTGAGTAAGTTTGAAAAATTATAAGATATCTTAGAATCTAAAATCTATATTATGACTCCTAAAGACCTGAAACCATTCTCAAACATCCTTCCAATCTATACAAAGTGTAAGAAAGGTAATATACTTTAATATTATATTTTATTTATAATCGGGTGATGAAAAAATCTAAGGGGAAGACAAAAAAAAATTGTATTTCAAGACAACTTGCAAATGTCAAAACCATGTTCATGTTATGCTAGGTTAAAGTGAAGAAAATCATTGCAAAAAATACATGTCCTAGGTAATGAAAATGAGCATTTTTTCACAAATTAAAATAAACAAAACACGTGTATTTTTTAATAAGAAAAATAAGTACGTTTTATTTTTATTTAGGATAACATGCACACATTTTTCTTATTAAGAAAACATGTTCATGTTTTTTATTCAAAAAATATGTACATGTTACAACTTAGCTTTTTTGAGCCATAACATGTATGTGATTTTTGAATTTATTGTTCATTTTTAGAATAGCATGTACATATTTTTATTTAGAAAAATACACATGTGTTATGAGACAAATTTTCCAAACCGTAATGCATATGTAGTTTTTGAATTTATTAAAAACACGCATGTTGTTTGTTCATTATTGACTTTTTTTTTCACGTGGCCATTGAATTCTATATCATGTTGGTACACTAACCCAAACCCAATAGATTAATGTCTCCATTATTTTAACCATGACTAGGTAGAAAAAGGTTCACCAAACTAAATTTAGAATAGATAGTCTTTCTATAAATATCTAAAAACTAGTTTGTGTTGTTGTATACATTACTGCATTTTATATTGTCATGTCATCCTCTTCTAATGTTGCACCTTGTGCCTTTGAAAATTAAGGCATGAGCTTGAGACACCTATAGATAATCAAATATATTCTCACAATAAGCTTTCTAACAATTCACTTAGTTTAAGTCTTCAAATGGATTTTTTTTTCCTTCTGACAATTCATTGAGTTGAAGTCTTCACATGGCTTAATTGTTTTCCTCTTTTCATATGACATGTATGTATTTCTCCAAATCACAACCAAAATAATTTCAAGACATCTTTATTTTTTTTATGTTTTTGACAATATGGACCGACACACATTTTATAATTTCATCATAGCTTACCGCATGCACATATGAGTCCTCACACTTTTACTTATCCTTCCAAATAGACATGGTACAATGGACTACACATGTAAATTTGAACCAATCTTGAATTATTATGGTTGAATTTATTTCATAAGGACAAGTTTTCTTAGATGGATAGATGGGGCATATAACCACTAACAAAATTCTTTTATCTTTTGGTTGGACTCATTTACAACACATTCCTTATTGGTAGCTTATTTTTTAGATGTTTAATTGGAAATAAAATACATTCATTTTGGATTTAAAATGTGACATGATGAAAAAACTACATTAGAAATTAAAACTTGATATGTTCAATAGAAAAATAAATAGAAAAAAGAGAATTCAATACATTTCTACAAAAGAAGCAAATAATAACGATATGCAAATATTATTGCTTCAAATTAATCTTAACTTTATTACCATGAATCCTTAGCTATATAAAGTAAAATAATTATATAAATATAACTACAAGGAAAAACAAATAAAATATTTCAAATAGAATGTAAGTCTCTCATGCCATATATTCTATGACATATGGACCACTTCAATATAACATACATATTATTGTAATGATCTATATATTATTTTATTATTGATTATTTAACAAAATATTCTTGAAAGTAGAAGGCCAATTTCATTTACTCACTACTGCATTTATACTAGTCATAATTTTAATTAAAACCACTTGTTGAAAATATTTAAACTCATTGCATATTTTAGTAGTGTGTGAATCAACTCAATTTGATATATATTGTTATGGAATGATCCTCTCTAATGTAGTCATTTTTTTATGAATTAGCACGCCCAAAGTAAAGAGATACAATATACTATTCACAAAAAAGGAGGATACAAGATCATTCCATGAGAGTCACTCAAATTGAACCTGGATAAACAATATAACTAAAAAAATGGTCATAGCTCAAAAGCATGAACAAAATAAACAACGGCTAAACATCGAGAATAATGGTCGATGGAGGCGACAAGAGATCTTTGTCATCTTTTCAATCCCATACATTAGCAAGGCTAGGAGTGTTTTTCAAATAAAATAATTTTATATATACAATTCATTTTTATTTCTTCAAAATAAAATAATTTAATATATACAAATTCAATTTTATTTAAGTTTTGCTACCTCAAATATCATTTTACAATTTTGATTATAATCATTTATTAGATCCATCAATTTCATATTTTTAATAGTGCAAAATTCGATTCCATTTAATACTTACATTACTAAGATGACCCTTTTTAATTTCTTCAATTTTAAAAAAACAAAAACAAAATTTAAACAATGACATGACACCTCAATTTTGTTTGAATCAAGTACTTGTCTAAAGCTTTCTAAGTTATTTTATAAAATGCAACAAACACATAAACTTCCTACATAATACCTCTAAAAATTTCAGTTTTTAATTCATTTCAATATTTTGTTAATAAAACAGACTTAAATATAAAACACTTCTTTTACTAATAGAGTTGTCTAATAGTTCTCCCTATCAAAATCTAATGTTAGATGTGAACCCACCAACAACACTAAACGAACCTTAATATAAAAGTCAAACGCCACTCATCCTAATTTAGTAGGTAATGTTGAGATGGCAATATTTTGTTTGTTAATAGGAAATGTTTAATTAACATTTTGTGTGTATTAAAATATTACGGAATGGTTGCTTTAGAACACCGAGTGAAAATTCCAAGCACAATATTTCTAAGAAACATATGTGAACGACCAAAAGAAAAAGTTAATGTCATTAATAATAATAAAATTACCAAAAAGAAAGTTGGATTCCGAACTCGAGAAACAACATATACCTAATCTCTAACAAATATGAATGCTAAAAGTAAAAGCTGCCGTTCCTCAACTGCCCATTTCTTTTAAAATTAACAATTTAAAGCTAAAGGCATGGTTGGTTCAAACTTTTTTAATGCCACCCAAGTCATCAATGTATATCTATTGAACTTACATTGGAACAAATTTAAAGTAAAAATAAATAAATTAGAAATTTAAAAAATAAATAAATAATTAAGGGAAGTATAAATTAAATTTTATATTTGAAGTGAATATGTAGTTTGAATATTTAGTTTAATGTTTGTATATTATGTATTTGATATTGACTTTTAGTACAACGTCTAAAGGACGACAATCAACATATTCACATTGTTAGCACATTGAAGTAGAATATCAAAATACTAAATAGTTATCATGACTTCTACATATAAAAAACTATCAAAAACCTATTAGTCGCAATATCTGGTAATACGACAACTAACATAACTATACTATCACAAGTATAACCAACATTATAAAAAGTTTTAAGTAAAGGCCACACATGGCCATACTAGCAAATGTCTTTAAGAAAAAATAAAAGAGTATCAGTACAGTAGACCGAAACTAAAACTAGGCCTTTAGGGCCATTAACAACAAAAGAACAAAAAGAAAACATGAAACAACACACTATGCTTCCTTTCTCTTGCATTGCTTTGACAACATCATCCGCACCTAGTCCTCCGTCAAGAACTTAAACAGTTCCTCATAGTCACCATCTTTGGTGCCCTTGTTGCCTAGCATGTCCTTCTACAACAAACAAATAGTGGTGGCTGAGGAATGCATCACTTTAAGGGTGAAATGCATAGCCTCTTGGAACTAGTTGTCTATGCCTTTAATTTCTTTTTTAATTTCTTCAATCTCTCCCCACACAATGCAACATTTACCACAATCCCCTTCAGATGTAGTTTTCTCCTTATCCTTAATAGGGGACACAACCTTATTGTTAGTCTCCATATTATGTGCGAGGTCAAAAGGCTCAATTTTTAAGCTTTCCGAGACATGGGAGGAGCTACTGGTTGTAACAGAGCGAGTCTCTTTCTCTGGCATTTTCTCCTTAGGGCTCTTGCTTTCACTACCTTGTACATCTTCCAACTCTGAATCTTCTTTCAAGTTCTTCCCCTTCCTAGAAGGCTTGGTTGCAAGTCTAGTGGAGCGACGGGGGGTACTTGTCTCTTCCACATTCGAGTCGATTTGTTGTATGTTAAATTTGGCTTTCTTTGGGGCTTTGGTTTTTAATTTTGGGGGAGGGAGGGGAGGAGTCACTTCTTTTCTTCTCATTTGGCAACTCCACAGACACCGTGTTAGGGGAATTATCCATATAGACTTCAAGGGTTTTACGAGTGGGCTTCTTAATGCATTTCTTTTTACTTGGGTCAGGGGTGTCCATCAAATCGGTTGATGGCGGGGTTGAGGAAGTAGGGGTTTCTTGCATAGTAATGGCTCATGATGGACATAGTACAAGATCAAAGTGGTATAACCTAAACATAAGGCCTTGATGTAGAATGGTATACTTTTTGCCCTAATTTTTAGATTCCACAACATCTTTCACAGTATTCTCTAGTGAGTGGAGAAGGAAAAATATAATACAAATAACATCATGGTTTTTGAATTGATTTAAAAAGGGCATATGATAATAGTAATAAACCCCAAACCTTCCTTCAAGGGTAAAATATTTCATAACAATTGTACACACCTAGTCCCAAGGCTCTAGTTATTTCTCTCAGTTGTATCCTACTCGCAATTTCATAGGTTGTTCCTTTCCATGGAAGAATTGATTGAGGTTGACCATGTCAGAAACCCTTCTTGTCTTCTTCCATTTTTGGATTTCCATGGAAAGGCCAATAGCCTGAGCAATGGCCTCCTCATCAACCTCAACAAGATACCCCCCATGGTAACTCTTCTCTTAACCCAAGAAAAGACAAATTGTCAAGAAAGGATTTCATCAAAGCTTGTCATTCATTAGATAAAATGGGTAATCCCACCTTCTTTGCAAACATGCCAAACAATGGAATTATTTTTGTAGTCATCATATTTATTAGGCTCAACATGAACCCGACCCCCCCATGATGTTAATAGCCAGAACTGAAGTGTTTATGGTAATAGAAGCAATAATGTGAGCTTGAGGATAAATGCTACAGAGTTGTAAAACCCACAAATTGAACTCGACAGAGAAAAATGGCACAAGAAACCTGATTAAATGAAGGTAATGAGTGCTTTTATTACATTTAGTGCCTCTGTCCACATCTAACTTAGAGAAGTTAGTTCCCCCGTGCGAGTAGTCCTTCATCCAAAAGGAAATATGGTTAATATTAAGTTGAAACTGAGGATGTAATCTAAAAAATCTGCTAAGCCAGCCTTGAAATTATTAACGTAACCCCCAAGGAATTGGCCTTTCCCTATACTCAAATAAAAAAATCACCACATCGACTCATCATGAATAGGCATGGGATGATGTGTGCAATCCAAGTACATATCACATGGCAATTTTATAGACAATTGAAAATAGGCATAAAACATGTATAGTAATTCAAATTTAAACACTCGCCATCTCTAGAGGGTGAAGCCTAAAGACCCCAAAGAAGGGCCCAAAAAACAAAGTTAGCAATCTCCATTAGGAACTAAAGAGGCTTTTTCCTTCCCTAAATGGGATTTCGTGGAGTTGGGTAGAGAATGAATTGTTCTCTAGAAATGTAGACCCACCCTCTCTAGTCCAATAGCAACAATAGAATCAACCACGAAATAGCCCTCTTGGAATGTATATTGTATGGTGAAATCATTAAACCCTACTAAGAGAGATCTTATATCCTTTAGGATTTCCTCCACTTTCTAGCCCGTCGTTATTGCACCTCTAGGTGCTTCTATAATTAACTTAGTCCCTTCAATTTCCAAGGCTTTAATGCTAATCAATAGAGCTATCTTTAGGCCCCAAAAAAGGGCCATCCCTTTCGCTTGATTGTTGGCATAGCTCCCCAAGCTTCTAGTGTAAGCAGCTACAAGGTTGCCCTTGTGATCCCTAATCACCTCCTCCAATAGCCATGCCTAATTTGGCCGCCCCGTCAAAGTTCAATTTAAACCAGGGTGGACGAGTTTATATAGGATGTTTTAAATATTGAACAAAGTTAATTTACAAAGAAGTTTATACATAATTAATTGATCATATTATATAAATATAAATATTTCAATTTTAAAAGATTTTTTAGTATTAATTTTTTTGGAACGTTCTTGTGATCAATCATCAAAATATAAATATTTATCTTAGAAACTTTTTATTTTAATCTAGTAAGAATTAACAAGTTGGGCTAGTCCCCCTCTAACCTCCTCTTAGACGATGTCTACTAGCCCCACTAGAAATCACCAAGTTAAATTGTGCAAACAAGCTGGGTTGCCAAAAGTAACATTTGAGACTCGATGCATTGATCCAAAAGATCCAATTGATTCTTATAATTGCTACAAACTCAAAGCTTATTTGGTTACATTATTTTTTTGATGGGGGGATTTACATTTACAACAATGGTTTTAGGTACCCTATTCTGAAGCACGAACATTTTAATTGAACCTTTTGGCTAAAGACCAAGTGCTGACATACATCACTTTTGCCAAAATCGCCTAAATAAGATATTGAAACTTTACAAATGTGAAAACTTGATCTAATAAACTCATAAAGAACCATTCAACTTCACCCACTCCCTACTTTTTCATAACATAATATATCATCCTCCCACTAGCTAAACTCCAATTTTTACACCTTGCATAGGTGTCCTTTGCACAGCACTACAAAATGCCAAAGAAAACTTTGACACAATCTGAAAACCCCCAAGAATGGCGTGAGCTCGACTGACAGTTTTCACAGGAATCAATCAACGGCAAATATAGTTGAAGTTTTTAACTTCTAATTTTCATCCCTCGCGACAACCCCGACGTCACACAGAGCGCACGGCAACATGCAACTCATTACTAACAACTGGCAAAGAAGTGTTCCGGTTAAGATCCCACGCGTACGGTGCCTCACGGAATATAATTCTACGAAGCAATTTTGCAGTTGCGAACTTAGGTAAGCAATTGGAAAGTTAAAACGGAACGGGAAAAAGCTAAACGATGCAGTGTGAACACACATGACAAGCCCCTACAAATAGGGGCACCTTAAGGCCCAGTGTCCTTCACAGAGGTATATTGGGGACAAAACTCTTTTGAAGAGCACTGATACATTGGCTATTGCTCTGAGCTCAGTATTTTAAGGCGAGGAGCTGCATTTTGTAGGCCTGCGCGCAGATTGCCACAGGCCTGCCTGCTGCCTCGATTAGCGAGATTGGAACCCAAAGCTCTTTTCGATTGCATTAATTAAAACTACCTAGCTAGCGTTCAAATTTCGTTCCATTTGGCGGGACAGTTCGTCTGTCAGTCTGTCAGTCGTCTGGGAGGTCTATTGAAGTTACATTGGACTGTTCGGAAGTTTTCTGTGGCAGAAAAAAGCTCCCCATTTGTGCTGTGGATCAGCTACACACATTGCAGAGCTGGGCTTGGTGATGTGGTGGAGTGCTTAATGGAGTTGAAGCAAATGAGGTGCAGTTTTTGGGTTGTGGCTCTGGTTTTAATTGTGGGTGGCGTCGAATGCAGTGTAGTTTATGATCATAAGGCACTGGTGATTAATGGCCAACGGAGAATTCTCATTTCTGGTGACATTCATTATCCCAGAAGTACCCCTGAGGTATATTTGTTTACTTGGTAGTCCGTTTTAGTGTTTTTTTTCTTCACATGACTTCCATGGCAGAATGTGGGTGGATTCTTGTGCATTCTATGCACTGTTTTTGTGTTTTGTATGTTCTGGCGAACTTATCTGGACTTGTGTTATGGTGGGTCTGCGCTTAATTTTCGTCAAAGTGATTAATTATGGTTGTAGTCTAACTGGCTAATGAGATTGGTTTACTGGGTGCTGCAGATGTGGCCAGATCTCATTAGAAAGGCCAAGGATGGAGGACTGGACGTGATTCAGACTTATGTTTTTTGGAATGGGCACGAGCCATCTCCTGGAAATGTATGCTTTGTTTAACTCTGGTAGTTGTGTGTTTGTGCAGAGTATTGAGTTCACTGTGTCTTGCTTATCTTTTGAGTTAGGTGGTTTTTTCTAGCTACTCAGATCTGTTTGATGTTGTCCTCACATTGTAGTTTGCCTTCTGTTTATTGCCAGAAATCTGGTTTTCTTGGATGCAAAACATGCTCCCACTTTTTTGTTTGTTGTTTACATCAATGATTATCTGAAAAAGCTACCGTGCAGAGTCCGTTTATTCCGTTAACCGGTGGAAATGATCATTATATGCTAAAGGGAATACAGTAATAAATGGGGGGCATTTGCATTTTATTCTGTCTATGTTTTTATCTGTTTATTGGATCCACAAGTGAGCACTCTCGACACATATATCGGAAATCTCTCATTCTACTCTGCTATATAGTATAATAATTGACAAAGGGCTTTCCATTTGCTGGCATCTTTTCCACTGTCAACAGTTTCAGTAGGTTGAATGTATGTGCCATTTCTCATCACAGTGTCTATCAAGAGCTCATATTTACATCAAATTTCAATGTCCATAACCTGCAAATCATTTCTCACAGTCTTGTCAAGTCCAATCTAGGTTCCGTGCATTGAATGCCATGGGTTTTTCTTAAATTTATTCGGTTGTATAGGCTGTATTTAGATCCACAGTTTGTAGCTGGGTTTAAAGCTACCGAAAACTCTGTATGCATTTTGCTTCAGGTTAGTTTTGACTCTGTATTGCATTATTGCTTTTGCAGTACTATTTTGAGGGGAGATTTGATCTGGTGAAGTTTGTGAAGACAGTCCAGCAGGCAGGATTATATGTCAGCCTTCGGATTGGTCCTTATGTCTGTGCCGAATGGAATTTTGGGTATAATTTTCTGTAGCTTATTTGAATTATATGTGAGGTTCTCTTCTTTCAAACACAGCAGGGTTTATTAAATGCGGATATTAATGCTTTTGATCAATTTGCAGGGGCTTCCCAGTTTGGTTAAAGTTTGTCCCTGGCATCAGCTTCAGGACGGATAACGAGCCTTTCAAGGTTGTTCTCTACGAAATGTTGACACTTCTACTAATTATAAATGCCTTGTATCTTTACAGGATTTTAATGCATAATATTTGGTTCAGATTCTCATATTGTATAAGTGATGAGTACTGCAGATGGCAATGCAAAGTTTTACGTCGAAGGTTGTGGACTTAATGAACAGTGAAGGGCTCTTTGAGTCGCAAGGTGGACCTATTATTATGGCCCAGGTGTGTATGTTTCTTACAACGTTAACATGAATCTATGTCAAAGGCAATGTTTCCAATCTTCAAGTCACTAATCTTACAAAAGATTAATGAAGCAAGAAGGGTTTAAAGTGTACATCTGTATAGGATCAATGAATAACCACACTTGCTAATTCATCCTCCTCACAGATAGAAAATGAATACAAACCTGATGAAACGGTGTTTGGGCCTGCTGGGGCATCATACATGAACTGGGCTGCACAGATGGCTGTGGGATTGGGTACGGGTGTACCCTGGGTTATGTGCAAACAGGACGATGCGCCAGATCCGGTGGTGAGTTCTATTTCACACGACCCACTTCTGTTTTGAGGCTTGGGGACTCTAATGCCTCTATCAATTGTGATGGTCAGTTTGGAATTAACTTATGTCCTTGCGATTACACCAAACCCATTTCATCAGTTCAGTTTCCTAGCGTTCAAGTCGTTGAATTTTAATGTAATGTATACTTATCCGGACAATTGAAAAAGTGGTAAATAACGTAATGTAAGATTTCAGGTTTCTGAGGTGTTCGCATGTTATTTTATGTTCTGTAATAATTCTTGTTGATAATCTGCGTATTCAATGCTTCAACTTTTTTTGTTGAATATTGTTGACAGATTAACACTTGCAATGGTTTCTATTGTGACAACTTTGTACCTAACAAACCCTACAAACCATCAATGTGGACTGAGGCATGGAGTGGCTGGTACAGAAATCATTCCCTCTTCTCAATGCTGTTACTTGAATTTTGACTGTCGCTTATATAGTGCTATTTGCAGTGATTAACAAGTTGTAGGCAATCAATCTTCTTGATGGCTTGCAGATTCTAGCTTTATATTTAAATATTATATTGGGCCTGTTGTAAGAAATGATATTAAACTGTTTACTTCTTAAGTTTTAACCAGTGGGTACACTGAACGCCATTAACATTATAATAATAAGCTCATTGTCTTCTGTTTTTGTAGGTTTACAGAATTTGGGGGTACTACTTCTCACAGGCCAGTTGAAGATCTGGCCTTTGCAGTTGCTCGCTTTATTCAGAAGGGAGGATCATTTGTGAACTATTATATGGTAGAGCTCATCTTGAAGCAAATGGGTTGTCCTAGCACGTGTCATTCTTCTATGGCTTCATTTTTATAATAATTCAATTTCTCTTCTTTGCAGTATCATGGTGGAACAAATTTTGGCCGTACTGCAGGAGGGCCTTTCATTACAACTAGTTATGACTATGATGCACCTATAGATGAATATGGTATGTTTTGTCTGGCATGAGATAAGACTCGTGTTGATATTCTTCTTTGTTAACAGCGTTAAACTTGAATAGAGACAATTTTTTCTGAACTACTAGAATCCTTAAAGAGTGATATATTTGTTTATCTTTAAAAAAGATGAGGTTTAGATCCCACTTCAAGTTCTTTGCTACCTTAGGGATCAAAAGAAATCAGGGATCTTCAATTTTTTTAAACATATAAATTGTTTTGAGCTTGGTATTTTTAGTCCATTTCGAAAATACTACAAGGTTTTCAGGAATTAGAACATGAACTATTGTTCTCTTCCTTTCTTTGCAGGGCTTCTTAGGCAACCGAAGTGGGGACACCTTAAGGAATTACACAAGGCTATAAAGCTCTGTGAGGCTGCTTTAGTTAGTGGTGATCCTCAAGTAAATTCTCTTGGGACTTATCAGCAAGTAAGTTGAGCATGTTGACTGGTTTGCTACTTGATAGCCTACTTTAGATTAACTTAACGTCTCATTTGAAAAAGGAAAAAAAAATGTTACGAAGTTGATAATGCTATTGTAAAGTTAAACACAGAATGAGCTGACACCATTGTCTTTTCAGTCTTACGTGTATTCTGCAGGGCCTGGAAGTTGTGCTGCTTTCCTTGCAAATTTTGATGCGAACTCTGATGCAACAGTTATTTTTAACAATCGGCACTATCACATCCCTGCTTGGTCCGTTAGCATTCTCCCTGACTGCCAAAATTCAGTGTTCAATACTGCCAAGGTGATAGTTAATTTCTTTAAAATGCCAGCGTGCTTACAAATCAAGTTTATCTACATGCTTCATTTTTAAACTGCTATCTACATGTTCTTATCTGATCAAGGAATAGCAATTTGAGAGTTTCATAGTTAAGTATGAATATTTTGGAATGAATGAATGAATGAAGAATTTTAATGACGTCCACAAGACCATCAGCCTAAGGGACCATGGATCACAGCCCTAAACTAACTCCATAGTCTTTTCCATAACCGATCTTCTGCTGTGAATCTTGACAATCAAACTAGTAGTCTGCTTGATCTTATCCTCCTCAAATAAACTGTACATGTGGCCAGCTACTTTTATTACCGTTTAATCTCGATGCTTATCTGAAAGTAGCAATGTGGAGGATTTTTCTGTTTTTTGTTTTGTTTATCGATTCATATCAAGAAGAGCAAGTTGAGAGTTTCATAATTAAGTATGAACATTTTGGAATGGTCCCTGCTACATTTGTTACTGTTTAATTTCAATGCTTATCTGAAAGGAGCAATGTGGAGGAATTTTCTGTAATTTTTTTGTCTTCAGAGGGAAAATGTATTTATTCTCTTCTAGAGTGCATTGTATTTCTTCCATACATGGATAGAATGTATTTGAATAACTTTGGTTGTACATGAGTTGCATTACTTATGGCACTAATAAATTCACATGCTCTATGACAGGTCGGTGTCCAAACAACTCAAATGAAAATGGCACCCGTTAAGGGATTTGCTTGGGAATCATTCCAGGAATATGTTGCCTCCAATGCAGATAGCTCTCTCACTGCAGTAGGTTTGCTGGAGCAGATAAACACTACACGAGATAATACTGACTACTTGTGGTACACTACGAGGTGAAATATACCTTTTCCACATCTTTGTTTAATGCTGTAGTTTTCTCAAGGGTTACTGAGATGAATATTTTATCAAACATTCTTATGAATTAGAATGTCAGTTTTGTGTTGGTTTCAATTTTCGCATTGTTGAGATTTGTAACTACATTTAGAAAGGTTAGCAAATTTATTCTTTTCTAATCCATAGATTGCAAGATAACTTTAGTTGATCTCTTGCATGCTTATGCTTTTTGCAGAATAACTTAATTCAATGTCTTGCATGCTTATCCTTTCCGTTTTTGGACATCTCATTCTTATTATTCGTTGCTTTTCATTTACACTTCACATTTGGCTTGTTTTACGGTATCCCCATGTATTGATTGTATCTAAGCTCTGAATGCTCCTGTTTTACTTTTAACATTTTAAGTTTTTAACTCCTAAAAATATCGACATGGCTCTCTTGAGAACAGAGGAATATTTAAGGCAATCATAGACATTCTTTTTCCTTTTTCTTCCAAGTAGATCTGTATTATTTAATGCTTCCGCTAGATTCTAAATGTTTAATGTTGAACTGTGGATATGAAGACTGCTTGATGAATCATCATATGGTTGGTTTGTTAAACAAGAATCTTGAATCAATTCAAACCTTAGACTTTCCTTTTGCTGGGCACAAATTGATGGTTTCACATATTAATATGTTTGTTGAATCATGTGTGGTACAGTGTTGAAGTTGGTGAGGATGAGCCCTTTATAAAGAATGGTGGTCTTTCAGTTCTTTCTATAGATTCAGTGCGTGATGCGTTGCATGTTTTCATCAACGGAGAATTTGCAGGTATAAGATCATTTAACATCCCTGAATCCGGAGAGTGCCTTCTAATTTAGTGCTGTTCGATCAGACATTCAGAGTGGACTAATAATTGCTAATGTTTGGTCTGTTTTTTTTGGATGTTGAGACGTAGAAATTGAGAGTTGGGAGGACTTCTCATGTTGGATTTATGCTTTTCACAGGCTCTCAATTCGGAAGCAAGGAAAACCCTAGAGTGAGATATTCATCCGGTGTGAAGCTTAGGGTTGGAACAAACATAATTGCACTCTTAAGTATGACAGTTGGTTTACAGGTTTGTTTCAAACCGCATATATGCAGTTGCTTCTATATTTTTGTCTTGTTTGACAGATGCATAAGCGAAAATATTAGGTGTAGGGGGGCCAGTATCTTGGTTATGTCTGATTTCATGTATAAGAATTTAGTCATTAGTTGTTTATGTGATATGAAATCGGATATAGTATTACTGGTTGTCACTATAATAGTATAATGCTTTTCCGCATTAGATACTAATTCCTGATTTTTCTGTTTATGGTTACAGAATATTGGACCCCATTTTGAATCTTGGAATACAGGGATTCTTGGTCCAATTACTCTTAGTGGCTTTAAGGAGGGAACATGGGACTTGTCAATACAAAAGTGGTCTTACCAGGTATGGGCCATGTTAATGCAAATTTGTTATTTTGTTTTCTTAGATAGGATACTGTAATTTGGAGTAGAAAAGAATAGTTTATATACATTTAAATTTTTAATTATTGATTACATTTTCTAGATAGGATACATGTTTTTGGGAGCACACATGGATAAGTAATTTAAAAGGATTAACGTCATTAATTTTGGATCACATAAGTCATCTTTTGTCTTCCTTCTAAGCTGATTATACTTGTTCTTTGCATATGGTCAACATTGGATATATATATATATATATATAGAGAGAGAGAGAGAGAATCTAATTGAGACAGAGATGCTTTGATATGTTACATATGACAGGCAGTGCCTAAATTTAAAGCCTTTTTGGCTCCATGCCAACCAAGATTGGAACTGAGATGGAGTACTTTTGCTTCCTAACATCCAGTAATATTATATGTTCTACTCACTCCTTTGCAGAGTATTACAATTGGGCAAAGCAATAGAGATGCTCTTTGATAACTAGATATGTGACAGAGTGTGCTCTAATTTAATGCCTATTTTTGGCTACGTACCAATCAAGATTTGAACTGAAATTGATTATTTTTCTTTCCTAACATCCCAATAGCACCATGTTTTTTCTATATATGTCTTAGCAAATTATAACATATGATGACTTTCTTTGACGCATTTTGCCTGTAACCGGTGGATCTGGGTGCTTTTTCATTTTTTCTCTTTGGATTCTAGAACAACTTAAGTTTCTTCCTTAATATCCAAGAATATGAGCATTAGTTTTGGGCATAAAGGATGTTATTTTGGAGTTCAAATGTAAAAGGGTGAATCATATTGAATGGATTACAAATGTGTGGTACAGATTTCTGGGAGAAATGCTTGTTTGGCATCTTCTGATTTATTATGATTGCTGATACAGCTCCAGTTGATTTTGTAATGATTTTCTATGTATATGAATATCTAACTTTTTGTGCATGCAGGTTGGTTTGAAAGGCGAATCAATGGATCTCCACACAATAGATGGGCATTCCTCTGTTGAATGGATGAAAGGAGTAGTTGTCCCTCAGAGACAGCCACTAATATGGTACAAGGTATGCTCCTGATGTTAAATGTTAAATCTATGATTGTGTCAGCAATCATGGGGACCATGAAAAGGTTTGCACAGTTACTTTGTGTATTTTAACTTTTTTCATTAAAATTAAAATTATTACTGTACAGGCAATATTTGATGCACCAGCTGGTGAAGATCCAGTAGGATTAGATTTGAGCACGATGGGTAAAGGCCAAGCTTGGGTAAATGGTCAGAATATTGGACGGTACTGGCCTTCCTATCATGTCAATGGTGTCTGCTCAGATGGATGCAACTATCAAGGAACCTTTCGTCCAAAGAAATGTGCTGAAAATTGTGGCGAGCTGTCTCAACGCTGGTGAGATTTCTTTTTATTTTTTGTGTTCAACTTTCTACTTGCTGCTAGTTTATCGATGATAGACTCACGTTTGTCAATCCTTGTGTGATAAAATTTGAATTTAAGAGCTTTAAAAACAATGGTAGAGCTACTAAGAGGAATAGGCAGTTGATAGGCAATAATTTTTGTTGTTTCAGGTATCATATTCCTCGATCCTGGCTGCAACCAACTGGAAACCTGTTGGTGCTTTTTGAGGAAATAGGAGGTGACAATTCAGGGGTTTCACTTGTCACAAGATCTGTAAACAGTGTCTGTGCTCGTATGGCTGAATCGCATGCCCAACCTATTAATTATTGGCACCTTGAGAGTACCGACAGAGTGCAGAAATTACACATACCAAGACTTCATCTCCAGTGCAATGTAGGACAACAAATATCTGCCATTAAGTTTGCGAGTTTTGGAACTCCCCAGGGAGAATGTGGTAGTTTCCAGCAAGGGGCTTGCCATTCTCCAAATTCATTTGCAGCTATAGAGAAGGTTTGTATTTCATATTTGGCAAGGTTTACTGGAATTTGTTTATTTATTTGAGTGTAGACTAAGACAAAGACAAGGAGTGGCTTTTGTGCTTGCTGGTTCAGATGTGTGCCCAAGTACACAAAATGAAGGTTAAAGAGGCATTTGGTGGACTGGAGAGAAGAGCAAGTGGACCACTGTGTATTTCATAATTTCCTGTAAATGAAAGAAAGAAAAACTACCATGTCAACAAATTATCAGATTTAATCGAACTTACAAAATAAATTCACCTTCATTAGAGAAGTACTAGGGAGAAACAGTCCTAGGCTACAAAGAGCAATTAGACTTCAATCACTAAATAAGTATAATCAGAACAAAACGGACATAGATGTAAGTGGTTAAACCTCAAATTGAAAGAGAACTAAAAGAACCAAGTACAGTTATAAATAGCCTTGCGAGGAAAGAATTGGTCACCGTGAAACACGGAGTGAACGGCACAAGAAAACTAAGCTCTAATGATGCATTATTCTCTCAAAATATTGAGAAGCTCTCTTAGTTGAAGTGGATTCATACGCTTCTCAAGTTTTTACAAAACCCCAATTGTTACATTGTGACGTCTGGTGCTCTAGCACTCAATGAACTTGATGTCATTTGATTAGGTTTATGTGAACCCTTTGTGTTCAAAGGTTGCCACTCATAGTACTGTGTTAGGAGATTCTGAATGTTGGACCATTGATTAGAATGCATCAATGTTAACCTCTCTGGATAAAACATATTTTTTATATTACAACTAGCAGTTGCCATTATGAATAGGAGTAAAAACCAGTGTAGTGAACCACCACGTCAAGAACCATTATTTTCACAGGCTCTACTATGGGTATTTCTGTGTGTACAGTCGTCATTTAATTATGTTGATATTAAAATTTACATTTCATTTACTAGTTTTTTCAGTCCAGATTATGCTTTTTAGTAAATTTTTTGTGAGGTGGTCTAATTAAAGCTGACAAAGAACTTGTTTTGGCAGAAATGCTTGGGACAGCAAAAGTGCTCCTTGAATGTTTCTCATAAAATGTTCGGTGGAGATCCATGTCCAGGGACTTTGAAACATGTGGCAATTGAAGCCGTTTGTAGTTAGTGGAGATTTGAGGACCAGATAATGGTCTGAAAATTATTTATTCTTATGGAATATTTTTTCTCCTCTATGTTCCTTTGCCAAGCATAAGTTTATAGTTTTGTACACAATACAAGCATTGAAGGTCAAGCTTTCCGCCATCTAAGGTGAAGAGCACAGAGCGTGCAAAAAAGTCTCAGATTGTAATTCTGAAAGTGTCAATCATGAATAAAGCGCCCAGCTGTTTATAAATGGGTTAAACAGTTTGGCGGTGTGCTTTCTTTGTACTATATATATTGATGCCGTTTTAATAGATCGCTTGTCCGTTTTATAGCATTTAAGCCTGGGAGCATTCGTTTTTTATTGTCTAATGCTCGGTATCAACTATTGCCCTTTGGCCAAAGATTCAACATTTGTCTCGAGATTTGTTTCTTCAAATTCAGTCTGCGATGTCATTCTATTTAATATTTTCAGTTTGGTGTCATAATCCGTAAAGAAATTTCTCGTCCCTATGAATCTGAACTAGAATGAATTCAGATCGGTAAACTATTTCAAATATGTTTGGGTGGGTTGACCATTAAGGTTTCATAGCGTACAGAGGACCTTGGAAACATGTTGTGGGGTCTGTTTGAAATGCCATATTTCACGGGCATTAATAACCGAGGTTTAAAGAAATTGCAGACCTTTTGCAGAGAATTACATTTATGTCTAGGTGAATAGTATGTAGCATTGGCAATACACAGGAAAAAGACTATCAGTGACAATCTAAGAGAAAGTCCATGTTTGAGGGTGAGGGGAAAACACACCCTTAAATGAAATTGTAAACTCACTAAATAACATAAATTAGTTGGGAAGAACTAAATAAAAAAATAGCAATGTTAAAATTGTCAAAGAGTATCAATTTTATTATTATTCTTATTACAATCTTCACAGTTGCCAATATTATAATTAATTTGTTTCTAATATAACAAGGTACACAATTTGTTGCCAAGGCTTAATATTGCTATTAGGATTCAACTGTGTAGTTTTGGAGTCGAATTCATTGACTCGGGTTTTATGTATAGTGGTTTACAAGAATTCATATCTCATAAGAATGAATGGAACACTTAGCACTCATTGCCTTTAAGTGATCTTCACAAAAAGTCCACCTGTCTCCTTAGTATTTTATGAAGTAATATAAAATCTGATTATTTTTGAAGTTTTTCAGAAGATAATATAAAATCTGATTATTTTTGAAGTTTTTCAGAAGATAATATAAAATCTAGTTTAATTTTTAACCATTAGTTAAAATGCAACAATCTCTACTTGACAACCATTTAATTGATACTTGTTAATGTCCATTCACTTTTTCGCAAGCCAAAAGAAACCACACTCCACCTCACCGGTGTTAGTTTTTGATGCACGAGCATCACTCTTCCTGTATTTCGTTTCGCATTCCTGCTCTGTTTTGTTTGAGACAGACTTCTTGTCGCCATTTGGGTAAGAAGACAGACAGTTAAGTGAGGGGGTTAGTTGACAATTAATGAGCCCGGCCAGAAAGGTACGGAGATCAATCAATTAAAAATGAAGATCAATCAATTAAAAATGATTGAATGTTGTCTGAAAGGGGTGATTGTGGACAGAGGATGAAAATGAACTCTCTTTGTACCTAAAACAGTTTCCAGCAGCGACTCAGAAAGAGAGGGTGTGCTCACAGGGACATGAAGGAGTCTCTGTGTAAAGCAAGGGGAAACCGTGGATAGGAAATAAGACCACGGAGTAACCAGGATCTGAATGTGTTGCAGTTGATTGAATAGCTCTCGGTGCGAGGAACGATTGGAGTGGAGAGGAAAAATTATATGTGAGCGTTGTAATTGCAGAGCCAAGGTGTAATGTAGAGAGAGAGGGAGAGGCCATTATTGGGTCAATAATTGTTATGTTTGCAGGATTGACGAGACTGTAGTTTTCATTTCTTAGTAGCCATCAAGTGTCCATGTGTTGCAGAGAGCCTCTGCAAATTGTGTTGTGTTTTGTAAGATTAAATAACAGACTGGAGATCAAATTGAATTGATGATGAAATGATTTTATGTTATTATGCATATTGAAGTTTCTGTCGCTCAGATTTGTTGCTACAGAAGTTACTATCATGCTGTTTTTGTTCTTGTCACCTTGAAGACATCGTTTGTGTAATGTCCTCAATTTAAATAAAGTGATTTAATTAAATTAACTAATTAAGTGGTCCTAGAATTTAAATAATATTTTAAAGGATCTTTAATTAATTAACAAATAAAAGTGGCTCAAATTAATAAAGTAATAAAATAATGTCAGTCTGTTGTAAATCTCTAGATGCCTCTTGGAAGCCTTTATAAGGAGATGGCTAAGCATTGTAAATTATCACGGATTGTATTTGAGTTTTCTTTGTATTTCTGGAAGCTGAAGGTTGAAGGTAGTTGTATGCAGTTTCGGAGGTGGAAGATCTTTTATATTATGTATTCACAGTTTCGGTGAGAGTCATTCTTCACCTTAGTCTACTGTTGGAAATATCATTCAGATATTTCACATTGTGCGTCAAGTTTGTGAAAGAAAGTCTTCATTCAAAGACAAATTTGTATTCGGCTCTTGGTCCAAAATTGTTATATTGAAGATCTATTTGATATAATATGAAGTGCTATCATTATTGAATGCAATTTGTCTCTTGCGTGTGGAAATCTTCATTGTTTCCGAATATTGATCTTTCCAGTTACGGGCGATCCAACTTCTCATTGCATTTGAAAGATCACGTTGGGTGACTAAGTATTCGAATGGAGAGGATTGCCTTATGCTCATACAACAGAAGGACTTGGTCCTACGGTGAGGACCACTCAGGCCTATGGTGCTATGGTCCTACGGTGAGGTCCTATGGTGCTACGGTGAGGGAGAATAGGGCATCAGTACGACAACAATACATTACAGTTTGTTTGTCATTTATTTTTGGTCATGGAAATTATCTCCATCAGTTTTGTAAGCATCTATGCACAATTGTCTCTTGTGTGAACTTACTCAAGAGTCACTCCACTTCCATAAATAATGTCTTACAAAATATTTCTATATGTTTGGTCCTATTGAGGTAAGTTGATTTTTTAGTCAATGTTTCACACTTTTCTAAACTCACCCAATAGACTTTTTAACTAAATAGCTTCATTACATGCATGTGAGATGATTGAATACTTTGCTTCAATAAAAGCTAAAACTATTGTTTCTTTAAGCTGACATCCAACAAATAGGTCCTCTTGCAAGAGTAAAGGCACAACTTGAAGAAGATATGCTTTTGTTAAAGTCATTTGGAAAATTTCAATCAAGATAACCATAAATTGAATCATTTAAACAATTTGTGCCTCTAAGATACCAAAGCACCCAGTTCATTGATGTCCAATGCTTTTTACCTGGATTTTCTATGTATCTATTGACAACATTGATTCGATGTGAAATCTCTAGTCTTGTACATATCACTAGATACAATAAACTTCATATTGCATTAGCATACAATACTCAATACATATAATCCTTTTCTCATTTATTGCTAGGATATAAACTTGAAGTAAACTTAAAATGGAAAGCTAAAGGAATATTTATTGGTTCCACATTTTTCATACCAAATCTTATGAGGATCTTCTGTACATTTTATTTTTGTGATAACCAAAATTTACCACGTTCCTTGTCTCTATATGTTGTTATACCCAAGATTTGTTTTGATGCTTCTAGAGCCTTCATATCAAATGTCCTAACCAACTCAGATCAAATAATACAACTAGTGCTAATATAACTTGAATAGAAGCAAACTTAATAATTGGTGACTATTTTTCATGAAAATTAATACCTTCTTAATGAGAATATCCTTTTGTTATCATTCTTGTCATGTACCTTTCAACTTTGTCATCAATATCCTTCTGTAGAATGTAGACCAATTTGCAACCAACAACTTTCTTAACCTTTGGGAGCTCTACCAAATCTCATGTTTATTCTTTTCTGAGGCATTCGTTTCTTCTTTCATTGTTATTTTAGCATTTTAACTACCATCCTTTGCTTCTTGATAACAACTAAGTTCCCCATCATTAGAAATCAAGTAGTATATGAAACAAAATTATCATACTTTTTAGGAGAATTCTATATTTGTGTAGATCTCCTTAGAGACGGTTGTGGCATTTCCTCCCTTTTTTGCATCCTCATCTTCATCTTCAAAAGTTTCTCCTTGCTCCCTATTTTTTGTAGATGGAAGATTTTTCAATTGAATTTGTTGATATTCTGGTACTTGTTCCTATTTCATATCAACTTCTATTATATCTGATCATGAGAGAGGATTTTTCAAAAACTACATTTTTTCTAATGATGATTTTGTGGGTAGTAGGATCCCACAATTTGTATCCCTCAACGCCATCACCTTAGACAACAAAAATATATTTCTTGGATTTGGGGTCCAATTTAGAACATCAAACTTTAGAAATAAGAGCACATGCATCACAACCAAAGCTTTTAAATTTGAATAATCACAAGAATGACTCATTTATATCTTTTCATGAATTTTACAATCTATTGCAATTGATGATGATCAATTTATTAGATAACAAGATGTATTGATTGCTTCCGCCACAACTCTTGTTCTAAATTAACATTACTGAGCATACTCACTTTTTCTAGAAGAGTTGTGCTCACGTGTTCAACAACACCATTTTGTTGAAGAATATAAATTATGGATTTATTTTTCCAATTGCAAATTCCTTACAATAATTTTCAATTCAAAGATGTGAACTTGCCTCCATTATCTATTCCTAAAAACTTGATTGATCTGTTAGTACTTTTTTCAACCAAAACTCTAAACTACTTAATTGCATTGAACACATCAACTCCATTTTAAGAATATAGACCATACCTTCTTACATTAATAATCTATAAATGTTACATAATATGATGATCCTCCAAAATAAACTATAGGGGATTACCCCCAAACATTTGAATGAATATGGTCTGGAACACCCTTTCTTATACGACTACTTAAGATTTAAACATATGTGTATGCTGCTTCTCAATTGCAAAAGCTCAATTTTAAAGATTGTAAATCTAAAAGTAACTTATATTTTATTAGCACCTTTAGCCCTTTCTTGTTCATATGACCCAATCACTGATGCCATAAATGAGTAGATTCACTTTCTTCCTTAGATACCTAGTTTTTTTTTCATTTATTTTTGTAGTCTCTTCTAGCTTTTAAACATTTCCAATCTGTATAGCCTTCACGACCACTAAAATGCCCTTGGACATGTTTAGTACTCCACCTTGAACAATAAAAGTTAAAGCAATTAAGACAAATCACTAGAGAACAAAATATTTAAGTAGAAAACCCAATGGGGAAAAAACCACGCTGAGAGTTATCTCACAATATAAGAACAAATATAACAATTTGTTTTAAGGCTCATTGCCAACTTGTAGCCAATATTATCTATATGAGGACAAGATAAAATGATTTGTTGCAAATGCTCACTATCTCAGAGGAAGATACAAAGGACCTACTAAGGAGACTCACTATCTCAATTCAAGTTACATGAAAAGGAATTACAATGTATAGGTCTTCAACTCAAAACTTCCAACATTCTCCTTAGAATATAGATGCTCTTGACATGCTGCCTTAAGAAACCATTCAATAATGTGGCTCCATAACTTTCACTACACACACCTGCTGCCTTAATTTACCATCTTTCACAATCCACATGATATACCATTCTTTGCAACTAATTTGATTTGATTCTATATATATATATACATCCCATTAGCAAGAAAAGGATCAATTAGGTCAACCTAAAATAATGAGCCTAAAAGGTCAACCTCAAAACTATATTACAGTGAAAGCAATCCAAACAAGGAGATATAATAGGCATAAATAATATCTTATTGCATCTTTTAATGTAACCACAAACATTAAATACACTAACACACATCTTCTAAACTGCCAATGGGGTAACATATAGATGAATCATATAACACTACTAGTTAGCCCAAAATTGTAACATCAAACTAAATTTGCATAATGCATATCATACTGAGACTTAAAGGGGCCCAAAATCAACTTATCTCATCCTTAAATGATGGTACAAACCCTAAATGCATAGCACAAACAAGACCATAGACCTGATCGACCAGAAATCTACAAATTACCTTGAAATTTAACTTTGAACAGAATGCAACATCAAATCAATTAATGATTGCCATGTATACCACATAGAGATGTCCCATGAACATTCAACATCTTTTCCAATCACTTCTTCACACTATCATATCAACACTAAGATGGTGCAACTATTTCGATATAATCATAATATACATCATCACAAACACACTTGTATTATACTTTATCACATGAAATATGAATTGAGATATTGTAAAAATTATTGGAGTTGATAGGTAAACAACCCACAACTCCCAAGAACACCTGCACGCAAACACCTGTCACAAAAAGAGAGAGAAGCAAGAAGCTAGAGAGGCCTGAACGCATGGATCCATGAAAGAGGAGACATTCTTGATGTGCAAAAATAAAAGTTGCAATTCAATAAAATGAATGTTTCTCAATAAGATTACAAGAGAGATCAATCCTTATAAAAGGAGATCAGAAACCCTAAAAGGGTGGACAAACCTAGGTTGCATGATAATTATTAATAAAATAATTAATTATTATATGCCTATTAGCTTAAGTAGAAAGAGATAATAAGTGACTTAGTAATTAAATCAATATGATTTAATTAATAAGTAAACACTTTATTACTCTAACACCCCCCCTTAAGATAAACTTTGGGAGAAGCTAAAAACCTAGAAAGAACTACTGAAAGCAAATGGGACCCGGCAACAAAAGGCTTGATTAGGTACCCAAGTACAAAAGAGAGTCTCTAAAAAGCGGAGAAATAGAGAAAACCACATGGGAAAAACTCTACTCCAAAAAGAGACAAAGACTAGTTTGAAGGACTAAAGAAGCCTCCAAAATTAGGAATGTTCCAGAAAATAGGAACAAGGATGTACATGTACAACATCATTGAAGCAAGAAACTACAAACTTTGTCAAGAAGTAATTGATGATCTGAAGATCCTCCAGTGAAATATGACTAGGTAGAGAAGACTATAATATGCATGAGTGCCCTCAAATGACACTACTCGAATCAAGAGGCAAACAAAGGCAAACAACTGAAGTCGAAGATACAAAATACTTTAATTTGCACGAGTGCCCTCAAATGACACTACTCAAATCAGGAGGCAAAAAAAGGCAAACACCTGAACTCGAAAATACAGATGACATAAAAACACCAAAGTCTGAAGAGCTGATCAATCAAAGTTGGAAGATTGTGTCAAAAAACAAGAAAGAGAAGAGTGTCCATATGGTAAATGATCCATTTCACCGGAATGCTTAGGTACCTAGCCACTACATCCACCTAGTACATAGAATCAAATATTGAATACATAGATCACACTATCAAACCAAGGAAGCAATAGAACCAATAGTAGAAACCCCCCCATAATGCTAACAAGGGAGTAATGATAGGTACACTAAAAAGATCGTCCAATATGAATTACATGATACTAGGAACATCGAAGGTGCAAAGAGAGTACAAACACAAATAACGATACATGAGGCTAATATTGTTGGAGGATCTCTCACATGAAAAAAGTAGATGGAAAACAAAGGCAAACATCAAACCCCCCCTGACACTTTATAATGGAGTACGAGTACAAAGAGCATGAACATGTGCAAGATCCCATACATGCAATAGAATGACACTTTATCTCAGTGCGTGTCCATAAAAGAATGCTACAAAAGTGAAGTATACATTGCTCAAAGAAGAGCGAAGGCTTCTGAAAAAAAAAGAACAGCCTAAGATGAGCCATTCCACAAAAGGAAAAGATCCCAAGACTTGTAACATCTAAGATATCCACCAGATTGCACAAATCCAAGAAACTGAATAAAATATTCCCGGAGCAGAATCTGGAAAAATGACTCACAACACTGGAAATTTCTTAGCTTTCCAACGATATCACCACCCACATATGGAAAAATATGGGTGGGCACTACACATCACCACCCTCCTAGGAGGAAACCGTACTAGCCACTAGTGGCACACAATCTAGAGGAGAAGAAGGATCCTATACAATCACCTAGAAAAATCTCCACTGGGATAAGTTCTTATCAATTGTATACTAGTGAGAAGAGGCACCTTTCCACCAAAACATAGATCGCTTAGATTTACCTTGATCACAATTAGCCGCAACATGACCTATTTTAAAGCACCTTCAGCACCTGAAGGGAATCCCTTCATAGTCTAAAGGCTAAATCTAGTTGCCCTTATGAAACATAAGCTTACACACTAATACATTTAACCCTAATTTCCAACCAGCATTTCCAACCAAGCATTAAAATGAAAATGCTTGGTCGGTTTATAAAAGGATTTTTAAAAAAAATTCATTCCCGTGTTGGTCGAAAGTTTGACCAACACAAGCATATAACTAAAAAAAAAGAGCCATTTTATTTGTTATTAGATAACCTAAAGTTTTCATTATATTTGTTATTGCGAATTGCCAGAGGTCAAGGAGGGCATTTTACATTGATATTTCATTTTTTTATTGCGGTACTGCAGAGTTGAAGGAGGCCGGAAGGAGGACATTGATCTTAAGGAGGGCATCGGTCTTAAGCTTTGTTGGTGACCACCTATGCATCTGAAGATTCCACAGAGCTGAAGGAGGCTGGAAGGAGGGCATCGACACCTACCCACCTATAAGGGCATTTCTACCAAATTTGGATTCACTTGTGAATTTCAAAAGTTGCTAAATGTATTTGGTTTCAAAATCCCAAATGCATACTTAATCAACTTAGAAAGCATACCCGCGAACCTTAACCAGAATGATTAAATGCTAACTAAGGAGATGGTAACAATGAATTGAATGAGGCATTTCCCTCAAATAAGTATGCTTTCTAAGTTGATTAAGTATGCATTTGTAGACCCGCGAACCTTAGCTGACATGGTGACACATTTCTATTCTAGCAATCATATTAGGGTTCGATATGACCAACATATTAGCCCCCCACCCAACCCCACACACGGATAGGGTTATAACGTAGATAATACTGGAATTGGTTAACAATTTTTTTCTAGATATTTTCGAATCACAGTTGATACATATCATATTATGTGTTGTGTCCATTCATACAATTTTTTTGTATTGTTGAATCACAGTTGATATATATCATAACCAACACTTATTGCATTCATTCTTGTGCTTTCAAGAATAAACCCTAGTCCAGGGTTTAAGATTCAAAGTTATTATTGGGTTTTGTTTTTGTATGTAATATTACATACTATCATGATTAATTGCATTGTCATTATATTTTGTCAAATTATAATATGGGTGAGTTTGTTTTGAACCCGAGTATAGGTTCTCTATTATGATACATATCATATTATGTGTTATGTCCATTCATACAATTTTTTTGTATTTTTGAATCACAATTGATACATATCATAACCAACACTCATTGCATTCATTCTTGTGCTTTCAAGAATAAACCCTAGTCAAGGGTTTAAGGTTCAAAGTTATTATCGGGTTTTGTTTTTGTATGTAATATTGCATACTGTCATGATTAATTGCATTGTCATCATATTTTGTCAAATTATAATACGGGTGAGTTTGTTTTGAACCCGAGTATAGGTTCTCTATTACATTGTTCATCTTGTGATTTCTATCCTCATGTACATCACAGTTAAAAAAAGAGTATGATTGTGAAAGATTTGCATCACCATGCATGATTTGGTTTTTGATATTATGATGAAAGTCTCAGAGGCATAAAGTTTATATTATCATTTCAGCCATTTATATTATTTTTCATGAATGTCTATACTCAACTGTGCAGTATGTGAATTTGGAATATTGGTTGAGATATTCAGTTTATGAAAGAAACGAAAGGAAGAAATGAGGTTATTTTAATTGATTAATATTGATAGAGGTATTAATGTTTATTTTCAAAAGAATCATATTGAAGGATTATGATTTAAGTTTGATAAGTTTCCAAGAGGCCCTAAGGGTACACAATAAAACCAAAGAAAATAAAGTAAATAATTTTGCTTTTTAAAACAATAAATAGTATCACAAGTAGAGAACATAAAACACAATAAGAAATCATAAATAAAACACAAATCAGTGACCTTACATCAACATCCAATTAAACCACATTCTATTCACACAATTTAATTCCCTATCATGCTGACTGTACCCATGGCAGAGTCTCTGTTGCAACAAAGTTCGAAGGTAGATATTATAGTGATTACAAAGATGAATCAGTGAATAATATCTAAAATCCAATAATATTTATTAGACTTCACAGGAGTTATGAAGTATGATTTTAACCATCTTAGAACGATTCAGGGATGGCATTATATTGGAAACCAATTGAACATTGAAAGTTTTATGTCTGATCATTTGTGTCATATTTAAACAGAATAACGTTGTCTGCAAGCTTTCCTTTGTTGGGTCTCAAATGACACATCAACAATCAAGTTTATTATGCAGTATATATTGACAACATCTTGTCATCAACATATGGATTATTCGGTCATAATAGCATCACTACAATATCAATATGCTTTAGATACGATGATGACAGAAGATATTTTGATCTAGTATGAATGTCATTTTTAGAAACTTCTTCAAAGCCATCGATAATATATATTAGTTTTATTGATAAAGAAAAGATTACATCCAAATATCTAGTTCTGAAACTAGTCTACAACTTCCAAAGCAACTACAGTAAATATCAGAGGATTTTTTCTCCTTTACATATAAAGTAAACACCCTATCAAAATCTAAAATTTCTGCCTATACATGTATAAAGCCTTTTAAGCTTGAATTCAAAAGTGAACAATCTAAAAAAAACATCTCCAAAACATATAGACACTTTCAGTAATAGCACTAAACACCACGACCATAACTAAAAAACTAAGCACGAGCATAAAAAAACTAAGCCCAAAAAACTGTATTTCCCGCAACGTCAAATTTTTAGTCATCCAGCACCCTGTTATTCCCAAGCCTTCATGGGTTTGGTTTCTTCTTTGGCACATTGGTCAAAATATTTGCCATCTTGTCACTGGTTGCCTTCTCATGAACCTCCAATTTAGCTTTCACCTGTGCCCAACCAGCCACTGCATTCACATACATTTCAGACTTATCCACCTTTCCTTCCCAACGCAGAAAAGGGATGAGCCCATATCTATTAGCGTCCTCATCCTCTTCAAAGCATTTCGTTAAATCCTGTCCAATGCTCAGAATCGACCATTCCAAGATTGATTCTAGTCCTCCCAAGAAATCCTCATCAAACAACACTCTTGTAATGCGATTAAACTCCTCCGTGCTTTCCTAGATTTCTAAACCCCATGCTATGAAACCAGAAATAACATCAAGATTAATCCTCCATTTGACTCGATGTTCCTGAAATTGGGTTCCAATAACTTTGAGGACAACCTCCACCATTCGCCCTGTTTTAACCTTTAGAAGCCCATAAATCCTTTCCGCGCTTGTTGGCCCCTTGAATGCTTTCATTTTCTTGTCAGAATCTACACTGAAAGTGGCCTCCATCTTTCTTATTCACCTAAGCTTCTCAACGCTTTCTTTGCAAATGAGAAATAAGTGCAAAGGCATGCCTAAATAAATGACAAAATTAAATTATTGGCCACACAACACCATAAAACTTGTGAGCCAGCCTCTCACACCACATTCCTCTGAAAAGACATCAAAAAGCTTGCAATAACATAAATGCCTCAACTCAATCGCCATAATAAATCATCATTACCACTTTATCGCCTCAAGCTTCATCGTCCTCTACCTGTCCACTAAAAAACTAAAAGAAAGTTTAATAAGACACAAGGCAAGAATACATTATGAGCCACGGGTGAGATATCAATCACAAGTCATCGAAAACTTTCACACCCCATTTAGTGAAATCCTTAAAAATAATATGCCCTGGCTTTTCAAAGGTTGTGACCCAATTCGCTAGAACATCTACCTCTACATTTCCCTCTCACAAAGTATGACTAAAATTAAATTCATTAAAATACTGGAGAGCCTTGAATTTGTTTCTCAGATATGTTCTAAGATTTTAGATAAGTTTGTTTCAGAATTTGTTGATAGCAGAGGAAAGTTTTCAGATTTATATGAATTATTGTTTTAGTTTGTATTCAGTTTACAAAGAGAGTATTGGAGTGCATTTTGATACATCTAAAATTTGTTCAAAGTGGAATTACTTGTCTACTTATTTTGTAAGGGACAATGTTAGAAATTGTGATAAGTTGTATCTTTTGTAATAGACTTAGAGTTGGTGCTTTTAGAAGTATGAGTTGGTACTTAGATCATTGAAGTAATATTGATTGAGTTGTTGCTCTTAAAGTAGGCGGTCGATGACTCCTTAGGGTTGGTGTTCTTAAACATTGTAATTAAACCTAGGTTTCTACGAATTATAAACTTGTATTTGGAGTCATATTTTTTCAATAAAGATAAGGAATTAAAATATTTTTGAAGACAAAATCCTTGTAATCAAGACAAAGGGAAAATACTTGAAGACTTCAAAAGTTTGAGACGATCATAGTATTGTGATTTGTTATTGCACTTAAGGAGCAAATGTGAAGGTCAAGATATAACTTGTTTTTTTTGTAAGAATTTTCCTGATTTATGATAGGAATAAACAAACTATAGAGATCTTTCAACTAAGCACAAGAAAATAGAAAGAAGAAATAACCAAGATAGGAGAGATAGTACCTAGAAATCAAGATTCGCAGTATGACTTGAATTTGTGTTGATTCTTGATCAACAACTTTAAATGTCGCTAATTTATGCTTCAGTATGCAATCTAGGTCATATGTCAATTTGCCTTTTATGTTCCTTTATAGATGCTCAATGAAAACTGGAACAACTTCAATTTTCTTTGTAATTCATTTTTAGCATTTAGGCAAATTTTGCTCCAGTTTGATGCCTAATGATAGTCCTTTAGCAATGCTTAAAGGATCAGACTTAATTACATATATATTTAGAAGTCTGTACATAATTTATCCAACCAGCACTTAGCATAGATTACTCAACATTATGGATCTATACTTCTGCTCCAAAAAATTGCTCAAATGAAGACATTTATTGCTGCTCCAAATACTTCAAATTTTCTTCTACAACTTTGCCCTAGAATGATCGATCCTTGAGAAGAAAGCATATGTTATGTTTTTGATATCTTTCTTCTCAAGTTCGATCCTCATATATATGTGAATGGAGGAGACTCTTTAAGAGGCCGACTTGGGCCTTTAAATAAATAAACCTTGTTTATTTAACTTCTCCTTAAGAGGCCAACTTGGGCCCTTTAAATAAACTTGATTATTCCATCCAAATATTAAATCAATTTTCTAATAAACAATAAATAATAAATATGTCTATATTTATTATTATTATTTATATATCAAAAAATCTCAACCAATGCATGATATATTTGCCAAAAGGCCATAATTTATATGAATTATTGTTTCAGTTTGTATTCAGTTTACAAAGAGAGTATTGGAGTGCATTTTGATATATCTAAAATTTGTTCAAAGTGGAATTACTTGTCTACTTATTTTGTAAAGGACAATGTTAGAAATTGTGATAAGTTGTATCTTTTGTAATAGACTTAGAGTTGGTGCTTTTAGAAGTATGATTTGGTGCTTAGATCATTGAATTAATATTGATTGAGTTGCTACTCTTAAAGTAGGTGGTCAGTGACTCCTTAGGGTTGGTGTTCTTAAACATTGTAATTGAATCTAGGTTTCTACAAATTATAAACTTGTATTTGGAGTCATATTTTTTCAATAAAGATAGGTAGTTAAAATATTTTTGAAGATAAAATGCTTGTAATCAAGACAAAGGGAAAATACTTGAAGACTTCAAAAGTTTGAGATGATCATATTATTGTGATTTGTTGTTGCACTTAAGGAGCAAATGCAAAGGTCTAGATATAACTTGTGTTTTTATTTTGATCTTAGTCTAACCCATGTAATTTAATGGTTAGAGAAAAACATCAAGTTGATTTATTTAGGCTTTGTTTGAACAGGGCCTTAGATTTGACTTTGTAATAAAGGCATGATGCCTTAAATACTTTGATTTTGAAGAGATACCTAAGGGGAAAATACTTTAAAATACATTTTATTGAAAAGGAAGGTATATGGTCGATTGGAGATCAAATGGATGAATGTAATATACTTTTCTTCAATGAAATGTAAATTAAACAAGACTGGCCCTGTCTCTTCCCGTGAGGGTACAATCCTCTTATTGGTTTCCCAAAACACTTTCTTTCATTGCAATATGGATAGAAAAGATATATGTTAGTAGGATTGTTCATTTATATGTTGATTTGGATTGATTTCATAGAAGAATTCTATGAATGGCAATCATAATAATCATAATAATATGCAAGTTGGGGGACTCCAAAACTTTAAAATAAATTTTATTGCATAAAATACATTTTATTGTAAAGGAAGGTATATGGTCGATTGGAGATCAAATGGATGAATGTAATATACTTTTCTTCAATGGAATGTAAATTAAACAAGATTGGCCTTGTCTCTGCCCGTGAGGGTATAGTCCTCTTATTGGTTGCCTAAAACTCTTTCTTTCATTGCAATATGGATAGAAAAGATAGATGTTAGTATGATTGTTTATTTATATGTTGATTTGGATTGATTTGTGAAGATTTTGAAGTGTTTGAACCCTGTTTAGAGGTGACTGTCCCTGGACAGTCAGGATGTGCAACAATAAATTATCTTGGTGAGGCCCCTCACTCCCATGGATATTATGGGAAGTGGAAAGGCCTTTAAATATGTTATTTGTATGTTTCCTCATGTGTTTTTTGTAGGGTTGAACATGGGTGAAGAGTTAGAGGTCTCTAATGGAGATAAATTGCTGATTGAAGGGTCACAAGTGATGGGACCAGTCATGGTCTAGGAGATTGGTCCATTAAAGGACTATGTTTTATGACATGGATGGTTATGATATGGATAAGTGATGGTGTTGGATCCACTGAGGGGATCTAGAAGTGCTTCGAGATGTTTGGAAGAGAAAGCCATAGGTAAATGTATCTAGAATGGAGGGTTTTGATGTTGGGTGATTAAAACTTGTTGTATTCTCTTGAAAAGTGAAAAATCCTTAGTTTAGGATCATTTTATAACTCTGGTTTTGGGTTAGAAGTTTTGGGAAGGTGTTGTGATAGCACTTTCTTTGTATTTGGAGACCTATTGGAGGTGTAAAAGCCTGTACACTAGCAATTGTTCATATAGATGTTCCAAGGAAGTGATAGTTGGTTTTTAAGTATTTTATGCAATAAAATGTATTTTAAAGTTTTGGAGTCCCTCAACTTGCATATCAAGTCCACCATAACAATGTAAAATGTATTTTATGCAATAAAATGTAAATTCTTTCCAAGTTTCTTGTCTCTGCCTGTGAGGGTACAATCAATGCATTGGGTGTTCAAAACGTCTCTTTCATTGCAAAAATGGATTCAAATGAATGTTATTATGATTGTCATTCATATAATTCTTCTATGAAATCAATCCAAATCAACATATAAATGAACAATCATGCTAACATCTATCTTTTCTATCCATATTGCAATGAAAGAAAGAGTTTTAGGCAACCAATAAGAGGACTGTTCCCTCGCAGGCAGAGATAGGGCCAGTCTTGTTTAAACTACATTTCATTGAAGAAAGTATATTACATTCATCCATTTGATCTCCAATCAACCATATAAATTCCTTTACTCCTCCTCCTCTCCCCTCTCACTTGGGTCACTTTCACATTGAAGTTTCTCACAAATTCTTCCACCAATTCCTCATAAAATCCCTAATTTTTGGGGAGTTAGGAGTTTATTTGTATTTAGATCCATGTGAGTGGAAGGAGAGAAGTAGGGTGGGATGTGTAAGAGACCAAATTTGTAATAATTCCAATCAATAAATAAAAATCATCCTTGCAATAGTAAATCTCTGCTCGTGGGTACAACCATTGCAAGAGTGAATTAAATTGCTTATGGAAATGTGTTCTTGAGTGAATAGTGATGTAAGATCATTGCCTTGTGTTTTACTTACATGTTTGTGCAATCATTTGTGTTTTACTCCTCTAAGGATCCCAATACACTCAAATCATACACTCATTAACATCTCAATCCATTCTTGTGACCATTCTATCTCCTTACACCAAACTGTCTATAATGTCCCTATTATTTTGTAACCTTGGAAAGTCTACATTGAAATAGACTCAAACTCTTCAAAGAAACCTGACTACAACCACCTAATTGCCCAAAAATGTTCCATAACAGTCATAAAACTAACTATCAAAACCAAATAGATCAATGATCAAAGTTTTTAGATTATGAGAACATGTATATTCAGTGGAGGCTATAACAAGGGATATTTGTGAAGATTTGCTAGATCTCTAAAATTCTACAGAATATCTTCTTTACTGAGTTGAGGTGGGACAAAAGTAACATAGCTCTATGAAACCTTCACAAATATCCCTTCTTTGTCCCCTACTCATACTTCTTCTCAGAATCTGGAAAATTTTCAAAGAAACAGGTGATGAACATGCAGATTTTCCTAAGCACTACTAGAGCTGACCCAACAACACATGTACTATTGTGAAAATCATCACAAGTCCATTTGTTGCCGGGTCTAGTTCCTAGTAAGGCTTGACCAAACCTGCATGTTTGTCAAATGTAAATGGAATACTTTGTGCCTGACATACTTAAATAGAATACACCAAGAAGTACCAAATGATGAATGCTCAATTGTTGTAATGGAAAAGCATCATAACCATCCATTTCTAGAACTTGATTTTCTATAGTCCTAATGATTTTTCTATAGTCCTAATGATTTTTCTTATTTTTTTGTCTTTTGTCCCTTTTTGATTTCCTATGTCTGTGCTTGGTGATAAGATTTTGAACATTATTGAAAAAGTGTGTTTCTTTTTTTGATTGTCATGGGGTTTTGCATTGTTTGTTTCTCTTGATAAATTAGGCCTTGAATTTGAATTTTTGTTCATTGTTTTATTTCAACTTGATGTTTCATTCATTTTTCATATACACAGAGATTACACATGCTGATAAAAAATTGAGCTATTTGATTTAGGTTTACTGTTCATGATTGTAAATGGTCAATATTTATGATGGTACTCTTTGGTGTATTCCATTTAAAAATAATCATGTTTCTATGGCTATGATAAATGTCCCTCTATGTTGAAAAAATTATAGTTGAGAAAATGGTTGTTCAACGACTGTATCTGCCATTAGAGCCACTTCATATGTATAGGTGATGAGCATGCAGATTTGCCTAAGCACTACTGGGAGCTTACCCAACAACACATGTACTATTGTGAAAATCATATCACAAGTCCATTTGTTGCTGGGTCAAGTTCCCAGTAATTTTTAGTCAAATCTGCATGTTCTTCAAATGTCAATTGTTAAAGAAATTTTATTCATTGGTTGTGTGATTAGAGAAGGTATATGCATAGGTGATGAACATGCAAATTTCATAATAATAATTTGAATATTATTTTGACCTCTTCTCATAACAATAATAATATTAGTTTGTGTTTTACATGATTGCATTTTGCAAATCATTACTGGCAAAATTTTGAACATATCTAAATGGAATACTTTGTGCCTGACATACTTAAATGGAATACACCAAGAAGTACCAAATGATGAATGATAGATTGTTGTAACGACAAAGCATTAGAACCGTCCATTTCTAGAACTTGATTTTCTATACTCTTAATGATTTTTCTATACTCTTAATGATTTTTCTATAGTCCTAATGATTTTGAACATTGTTGACAAAGTGTGTTTCTGTTTGTGATTATTTGATTGATCCTCTCACAAAATTAGAGTTGACAAAATGGTTGTTCAACAACTGTATCTGCCATTAGAGCCTCTTCATATGCACAGGTGATGAACATGCAAATTTTCCTAAACACTACTGGGAGCTTACCCCGCAACACATGTACTATTGTGAAAATCATCACAAGTTCATTTACTACGGGGTCAAGTTCCCAATAATTTTTAGTCAAATCTACATGTTTTTCAAATCTCAATGATTTTTCTATAGTCGTAATGATTTTTCTTATTTCTTGTCTTTTGTCCCTTTTTGATTTCCTATGTCTGTGCTCGGTGATAGGATTTTGTCACCTTTTGATGGTATATTTCATTCACTCTATGTGTAACGCTATTAGGTTCACTATTTTATTTCAGCTTGATATTTCATTCATTTTTCATATACACAAAGACTACACATGCTGATTAAAAAATGAGCTATTTGATTTAGGTTTACTGTTCATGATTGTAAATGGTCAATATTTCTGATGGTACTCCTTGGTGTATTCCATTTAAAAATAATCAAGTTTCTATGGCTATGATAAATGTCCCTTTGTGTTGAGAAAATTAGAGTTGACAAACTAGTTGTTCAGTGTTTGTATCTGCAGGTTGTAAACAAATCATCCTTCTTCCACCAACGAGTCATTCCATTCAAGAAAGACCACGTCTAACAATATCAACCCAGAACAAAATAAGGGGACAATTGCTAGATTGTGGTCTAACTTTAAAAGAAAAGGTGACAGAAAATGTTATTGTGCCTGCAAAATTTTCAAGGGCTTATAGACTCAAAGATATCTAATCAAAACAACTGAGGAACATTGTAGGCAACATGGTCACATTGAAGGGGAAATGAATTTCATCCATTCGTATGTATTTTAATAATTTATAAAATACATAAGACATGATTTGATGATGACATCATGGTCATGGTTAATTTAAGGTCATCATTTTGATATAGGTCAACCACCTTGGGTTTCATGTTATGGACCATGACAATCCCGAGAATGTGGATTTCCAAATGAGGGAACATGGAGGTGTGAATATTGAAGTAGAAGGTAATGATCCCATGGAAGAACATCATGATGATCAAGAAGATCATGATGATCAAGATGATCACGATGATCAAGATGATGATGGTGATGCAGATGACCTTGATGTACTTATACTTGATAAGGCATACGAGCCCCTATATGAAGGCTCCCAAACAAATCTTCTTTCCGCTGTATTTTTGTTGGTGAACTTGAAGGTTATGAATGGTTTATCCAATGTAGCAATGCCACGTACGTTAATGTATGCCATCTTTTTTTATTATTTTAGTCATAATTTTCTTATAGTTAACAAAGGGTGAATCATGCAGCAATTAATATTCTTTATATTAACAAATTATATTTTTGGTTGTAGGTTGATAGGTGAGTGTTTGTTATCACCATCAAACATTCTACCTCGCTCATATTGAGAATTATCTTCCATTATGAAATATATTGGAATGGAGTATCAAGAAATACATGCATGTTTGAATGATCATATTATATATCATAAACAACATGAATTTGTAATAGAATGCCCTGATTATCATATGAGTAGATATCGATAAGATCAAATAACAAAAAAGGTGCCTTGCAAGGTTCACCGGTATACTCCCATTATTCCACATCTGCAATGATTATTTAGGTGCAATAGCTTGGCACAATTTATGGATTACCATGCACGCGATAGAAGTCGAGATGACATTATGCGAATGCCTATGGATGGTTCAAAATTTAAGGAAATAGAGGAAACTTGGCCACACTTTAAAGAAGAACCTCATAATCTTAAGCTTTCATTGGAATCAAACAGTGTTAATCCATTTGAAGAGATGAGATCTGTTTACTTGGTGTGACCTATTTTTGTTATCAATAATAACATTCCTCCTTGGATGTCCATAAAGAGGGAGCACATAATATTGGCAATGATTGTCATTTAATAGTCATCTAAATTAATTTATTATAAATAATCCATCAAAATGGTCATAATAATTATGTAATGTTTTTTTTCATTCAACTAGGTAAGTATCAAGTTAAAGATATGAATGCATATATTGAGCCCCTTATTGACGAGTTGATGATGTTATGGAATGGGATCACTATGTATGACATCTCTAGACCAATAAGATAGACAATTTTAATTCCATCCAATGCTTGTATGGACAATACATGATGCCCCTAGGCTAACACATTTTTGTGGTATGCTCTCTTCTTAACACCTCTTTTTTGGTATGTTATAGTGCTAACACAAAATTAACATATTTAATCCAATTATACATGATCTTGTAGGTCTTCAGATAGAGGGAAAATTTGCATGTCTAGTTTGTGGTCCAAAGATGAAATCTCATCATTCAAAAAGTTTAGGAAAGCATGTGTTTGATGAGCATAAACACTTTCTCCACATAAATCATAAGTATCGAATTACTGAAAAACATCTTTTTAATGGGAAAGAAGAGACTACATCAAAGCCATGGAGAATGACACCTTGCCTATGGAAGTTGGAATACAATAAAATAAATTGTTGAGGTAATGTCATTCCATCTAATGGTTTTTGTTTAAAATTTATATTTTGATATTGTGTTTTGTTTACTGATGATGTAATTGATACTCATGAAAGTCGTCAAGGCATTAATGACCAACTTCAAAAAGGACTAAAAAGCTATCCTATACAATTTAGTAGGTTGCCGTACTATGAGCAACTCCGAATTGTGCATTTGTTTGATGCTATGCATATTGGAAAGAACGTAACAGAGACATTATGGAAAATATTGGATGGAAGGCGTGACAAAGACAAAATTGTCAAAATTTGTGGTGACATTGAAGAATCCAACCATGAAATGAAAAATGTCATTTGATCAAATAACAATGGAGACCAGATTGATATAAGTGCCCTTACTTGGTTATTGTCAGAGCAATAGAGCAATGCTATAAAAGAAGTCATAAAAAAATATGATTTCCCATAGGATTTGTTGCAAACATAAACAATGTCATATAAAAAAAAAGTGAATTTGGGCCAAGGACGAAAACACACGATTGACATACATTTATTAAGGTAATTCATGTTATTTTGTATTCACTATATATTTATATACTGCATGTAGTTTTTATTGTATTATTTTATAAAATATTGATAAGATCATTTTACAATTCTTGCAGTACGTTCTACCTTTATCTCTCCCACACCACTTCGACAACAGTGTCAAACATGTTATATATGATCTTAGAAAATACATGAGGTGGTTGTCATTAAAATAAATCAATAAAGAAGATATAAAATATTAGAAGAAAAAAATTCCTCATCTTATGTGTAAAATGAAAAAATGTCTACCTTCAACTTTTTTCAATGCACAAGAACACTACCTCATACATCAAGTTGAGGAGATTGAATTGTGTGGACCTGTACAAACTAGGTCAATGTGGATGGTTGAGAGGCACTTTGAATTTTTGAAGGGCTTGGTTTGACATAGAGAACATCTTGAGGGTTCTATGGTAGAGGGATAAATGGTATACTAGACCATGGTATACATTAGTGAATATCTTCCTAATTTTGCAGCAAAGATCCATGTAGATCGTATTTGAGATCCCAACTCCATTAACAAATTTGAAGGGGAGTACTTGATGGGGAGGTAGATTGAAAAAAGTGAGAGGTAATTATAAGATGTTATTATAGGTAATTAATTCTTATAAATCTTCAATATAAGTTATTTGTAATTGGTCTATATTTTTTATACAATTGGTCAAGAGTGGGATGCAATACATTTGTATATTGTGAACAATCTTGATTGGATGATAGTATGGATTGAAAGATGTCAACAAAATGGTTTCTCATTAACATGGAACAGTGTTTTTTTATTGGTTAGAGAAGCTCATCGTAATGGAGATTTCAATGTTACGCCAATGGTAATTGATCTAACATATGGTTTAAGAGGTAGAGAGGTACGCAAAACTTTATTAATGATCATGACCCATATGTTTCATATCAACTCATGATGCAAATAATTTTCACACGCTTGAAAAATTGCAAGTCAAGCACCATAAAGCTATGTACTATCATGGCCACAAATTTTGCATAAAAAAGTTGGATGACACGAAGAAAAATTATGATTATGGGATAATTGCAGTCTTCGAGGTCACTAATATATCATCTCTAAATGACATACATCCTCAAAAATCTCAAAATAGATGCTATGACATCTTGGATGATATACTTCAGTGCGACTTTAACTCCTTCAAATTAGTTCTATTCATCGTCAAATGGTACATGCTACGACTGAATTAAAATGATCCTAATAAAACTGTTATTTAACATGATAATGGATTTACAATGATTAATACAAGGTCGTTTAAGCCAATTGGAGATGAGCCCTATGTTCTTCCAATCCAATGTGAGAAAGTGTTTTACTTAGAGGTTCCACATAAACTGGGTTGATCATTTGTTGTTAGACATGATCCAAGAGGAAGACCGATAAAGTATAATGTGATGGAAGAAGAAGATATTGAAGAAGAAGAAGATGATGAAGAAGAAGAAGATGATGGTGGTGGTGGTGGTGGTGGTGGTGATTATGATGATGACGATGACGATGATGATGATGGCGATGATGATGAGATGGATGAAGAAGATGATCAATGACATGATTGAAATGTACAAGGTATGTGATTTAATTATTTATATGTATTTATATTGATTACTATATATATTTATATTGATTTATTGATTTCAATTCTAATGATTACAATATATGTGATTTATAATTACCAATGTATTGTTTATGATACTCAATTAGTTGTTGCTGATACATGTATATATTTTGTTTGATTTTCACCCTTTCTAAAAATAGACAATCAACTACACACATCATCACCCCTTCTGTTGACGATCTTGCATTCCATATATAAGGTAAAGGTAATTTGTTCATGTTTACGATCTTGCATATTGTTCATGTTGTCTTCTACGTAATTTGTAGCATACGTATCATGTAATTTTTAGCTAACTTAAGATAAATGATTCACATGTGCATTAGTGAAACTCCCTTAGTTTAGTTACAGCATATGTGATTTACAATTACCAATGTATTGAGCTTATGATGCTCAATTAATTGTTTCTGATACATGTATATATTTTGTTTGATTGTCACCCTTTTTGGAAATAGGCAATTGACTACACACATCGTCACCCCTTCTGTTGACGATCTTGCATTTCATATATAAGGTAAAGGTAATTTGTTCATGTTTACGATCTTGTATATTGTTCATGTTGTCTTCTACGTGATTTATAGCATACACATCATGTAATTTTTAGCTAACTTAAGATAAATGATTAACATATGCAGGAAATTTAACCCCTTTGATGAGGATCCCGCACAGTGACATGGATCAGCAGGTATAAGTCAATAAATAGACATAATTTTCTTATATTTTTCTTGATTATCACTAAGAACGTATGTTGCTTGCATGCTATGCTAAGGATATGACTTGTCTTCGTCACTTTTCTGATCCTTTTATATGATTCCTATTTTTGTGTGCCTTTCCTTCATTTTCAACTTACATTTTATATCTCCCACGTATAGACAAAGAAGAACCATATGGGTCACGACTCTATTCAAGACTTGATTATTCTATATATATTATTTAATTATTATCAAAATTCTATTTGAAGCGGGGACATGACAGTATCTCATTTGATGGATTGTAGGACCCACCAAATAGGTACTTGTCAGATCTATCTTCCTCGAATGAGGGAAATGCAGGAATGGTAGATGAAAGTTTGACATGTAGTATGGCTAAAATAGGGAGATCAACTAAAGGTCAAAAGATTAGAAAAAATTCAATAAACACATGCAATTTTTCCTTGCTCAAGGGGGGTCATGTTCTTATGATGATGAGACCAAAGGTGACATCAAGGTACCCTTTTGGTACACACATCTTGAGAAAGAATGGGTACCCAATGAGCTACCTGTAATTAACATTGATTTTTGTGTTAACGAGAGGATATATCGGATAGCTCCATCCTCATTACATGGATTGGGCCTATTTTTCAAGGATGGGATAAAGGTATGTTACAACAAAATTGTTGAATTAATGGAGTATGTCGGACCTTGTTGCAATTACAATGATTGGATGCAGATTGTTCAATATAAAAAAAGTATGCGTAGGTATGCACTGTTAGCAAATTATATACAATGGAAAGAAAATGATCAAAGTAAAAGATTTTCTATGTACATTGATGGGAGACAAAAAGAAACATAGAATATTGTGGGTTTTATAAATAGTACGTGACCTCCCTCAACTAATAAGCAACCCAATTTCATATTTGAGGCGCGTGAGGGGAATCATGTTTTTGTATGTGTGATAAAATCAATAAGTGTAGGAGAAGAACTGCTAATAGATTACAATTTAAATCACATAGATACAAACAAAGTTACTATCATGAGGGTGGTAAGTGTTAGAATAACTGAGGGGGAGGGGGTGAATCAGTTAGATCAGTTATCCTACAGTCCCAAATATAAAGATGTAACACTTTAAACAATTTTAACAAATTCTACAACTCGATAACATTAACTACTAAACTGTCTGTGCCTTTACTGATTACCAATTAATTAACTCACAGTGATTACCGACCAAATCAAATATGCAGTATGTAAAGTATGACAGTAAAATAATCATCACAGAAACACATAACACAATGATTTAAAATGGAAACCTAGTTAAAGGAAAAACCACCTGGAACCGACAACCCAAAATAATTTTCACTCTTCTGAAGTGAGCTCGGTGAAGAGCCAACCCAGTTAAAGGTTACAAACACATTGTTAGGTGTGACCTTGTTAGAGGATTTAAAACTAATAGTTATCGTTCAACCAACATTCACTATGGGGTAGATAGGATAACAATGTACATTCATTGAATGACATAGGGGCATAACATAAGATGGTTAAGTCCACTCGGTTAAGAGATTTTTCTGTATCAATGGTTAAATTGAAATAGTAGTTGATTTGATTACAATACAACTCAATTTGCAGATGTTCAGATCTATTCTAAGCCCATAAAAATCCTCTAATCAATATTTCAATTTACTTCCTCAACTTACATTCACTCAGTAATAGCTCTTTGACGCTCGACACTATTTTTCAGTTTGGTTCTCCTTCAACTAGTTTGATCAAGCATGCATGAAACCGTGTTCACATGAAATCTCTACAATCTTATTTCTTCTTGCATGTTTCAAAAAAGAAACTCATATCTCTTATATAGATAGATAAATCATTTTCATATCAACCATAAGATTTTGCTGCTTAATCTTCTTCGTTGATTTTGCCTCTTAAACCTTCCTCAAAAAATGTGTCAATAACAAATTTTAATTCCATCGTTTAGATCTTCTCCAAATTTTGTCAGCCGTGGATCTCATAACAAACTTTATCCTCAATCTTGAAATCATAACAATTTCTAGCTGATCAATTTCTGTCGGCTAAACTTAAGCATTTAATACTGTCATCCATACTTGGTTAAAAAATAAATGTGTCGACGAACACAAGCTTGGTTAATACTATCGCTCAGTATACACTACACTAGCTCAGTGTATACTAAAGTGCTTCATTTACCGACCACATTGCCTTGTACATTTTGCTTCCTCCTTCATAATAGATTAATGCAACATAATCAAGTCAACAATATGAAGTCATAGACTCATCAATAAGTTACCCAAAGTATTCCTTATCCTCATCTATCATATCCATCTTTCTCCATGTAGATATCTCAGTTCTTCATCTTTTCTCTCTTTTTTACAGATGTTTAGATGTTTGTAACTAACATGATAAGTACTATCAAAAGTAGTTGATATCAATGATAACATAATGAATAATTTAATTATCTTACATATCATTCCAGTACTTGGTGATCTCTAATCACTAATCTTCAAGTCATTCAGGTATTCAATCAGTTGTAGTTCATCAATCTCTCCCTTTGGCATTGATGGCAACACAAGCAATATGAAATATGCCATACACATACCAAACATGTATTCCACAAATATGTAAGTAAATGCTATAGCTCGGTAAGCTCTCCCTAGCTTGATTTTTAATAGGTTTAATCACTATGTTACATAACAACATTACAAGTGCAAACTTTCCTCTACATATTTGATCTTTTTAGCTCTCAGATTCCTTCTATTCTTTAGCAACAAATCTTCAAAACTCTCCTTGACTTTCTCAGATTATCTCTCCCTTAGATATTCCATTGATCTCTCTATTTATCTCTCATATTGTTTATCTCTCCCTTTGACAACAATGCCAAAGAAAAACATAAAACATACAGCTCTGCAATAGCCAAGTAACTCTCTGTTGTTCAGTGCAAACAATGTATCTTGGTATACTGATATGCCAATTCTTTTGTTCTAGTTCCTCAAATCTTTCACAACCTTATGTTAATATGATTTAGAACAATAGAGAGGGGGAGTAAATTAGTTGTTCTCAGGTCTAGATGTATAAAACAAAATTTAAAACTCTTCAACAAATCAGATCCAACAACCAACAGCTACTCGGTCATTACTGATTGCATAACAGAAACATATAACAGTGCAGTCCACTATCCAATAGTATCTAACTTGTAAAACATAGAAATGTTCAAACCAAAACATTCACACAAGCATTAACACCAGGATTTATAGTGGAAACCCAATTAGGGAAAAACCACTTTGTAACATGTTACTATTATTTTCACTCTTCTAAAGTGAGCTCTATGAAAAGCCAACCCTGTCAAAGGTTATAAACACACTGTCAGGTGTGACTCGGTTAAAGGATTTAAACCACTCTGTTAAAAGTGCACCTTGTTATACGACTTACATATATCCTATTAGAATGTAACCTTGTTCAAATGATTTATACAAATGACTGTTAGGTCAACCTTTGTTAAAAGGATTTTGAGTAAAATAATGGTTAGAAAGTAATAGTAGTATTGATCTGAAAAACATACAACTCACTTTGCAAATATCAGATCCAATTCCGTACACATATGCTGGCTTACTGACTGTGAACCTTTTCCATCTCCATCACTGATCTTCTCAAAAATCTCTTCAAGAAATCACAACACTTCTCCTTCAGCCTTTTCTAGTTAGATAGTCAATAACATCAACAATACTTCCAGCATCCTCTCCTCTATAACCTCATGCTTAGGTTTCCTCAATACTTCCTCAAATTAGGTCAATACATCTTTTGCCACTTAATCTCCTTCGTAGATCTTAGGGTTAGGTCAGATTCATCGAATCCTTCCAACTTTATGTTCTTCGACTATCCTTCTAGAAATATCTCAAATCTCTTAATAGATTTACAATAAAACATTTTACATTGCATTAAATGCTTTTGTAAAATCAATAAATGAAGTCAACACATTTTACACAATCCAAGAATTCAACTATGTTGGTTGGAAATATGAATTCTTCCTCAAATATAAATTACTGACGCTCGGTCAATACAGTGTGCAACTCCTCGGTCTTCATTAGAAAGCACGGTCACCTCAAAAACTATTTCCTCGGCTAATACTATCTTCCTCGACAATTAACTGATGTTCAGTCAACATTGAATTTACTCAGCATATACTAGCTCGGTCGACACTAACATCACTTGGCTTAAACTAGATTTCTTCACTTTTTCTTGGTTAAGCCTACCAGTTTAGTCTTCATTCTTACTTAGATAAACAATACATTATCTTATCATTGTACCACATAATCAAGTACTCATTGAAGTATCAAGATAACTCAACCTTTCCTTAGGTGTTATTGTTACCAACCTTTCCTATCCCCTTCATAACAATCAAATATAGCAACAATCTTACCAGTTAAGGTTTGACATCAATGAAAATACAACAATTGCTTCAATTGCAGTTTCCAACAATCTCCCTCTTTGGCATTGATGACAACACCATATGAATAACACATGAATCACCAACCAATCCTAAACTTATCTGTCCATAAGAAATATTTATAATATCCTTAGCTTCATTCTGATACAAAATCAATTAGCCATGCTTGTATGACCATTCACTAAATCTCTCCCTCTTACTTGATCTTCCATGAAATCTCAATCATTTGTGTATTCATCTGTGATCATCTCCCTCTTTGAAAAAAATGCCAAAGCAACAACTAAAACATACATCCTATAGATGTAGATATTATTGTTAATCTCTATTGAGCATTTAAGGTTGTCATTAGTATCAAAGGATAGTAAACAAGTCAGTCGGTCACTTATATTGAGACAGTCGGTAACTAGAACCAAGACAGAGTAGTCAGTAAAGCCTTTACACCGAGCATCACATAGTTAACCAAGCACTAGAGAGACTGACACCGATAGTCAGTAAACACCGAGCATCACAGTATACACCGAGCAGATTATACAATGTTTACCGATGATCACAGAAAATGGCATAGTAATAAGAAATGGCACATTATTCTATGTAGATAGTTACAACAGATCGTAAAATGGTTTACCAAGATCGAGGAGCATTTATTGTAAAAGATATTCATTAAATGCAATGATTATCTTATTTGTAATAGTTGATCTAGGTTATTTTGCACCGTAGATCTTAGGGTTGTGATTATTCTTTGTAACCTAATTTTTGATTAAGTGACAAAATAGAACACTATATATTGTATATGTTCACACCATTTGATGGGGTTGTTGAACTGATATATATGAATCACGAAGCACTTGAAGAAATTGCCTATCTTCAAGACAATCAGTTTACTGAGCAGAATAGAGCACAAAGGATTTCAGATTGAGCAGAATCAGAAAAGGCTACCGAGCATAACAGAGCAGAGAATCATCACAGTTAAGGTGATATTTTGATGAGCACTTATAGATCTATTTCAGACAATTGAGTTGTCAACTAGCAGATAATTACCTATTACTTTCTGAAAATTATGATCGAGTTTTTTTATAAATCTCTTAACAAAGTAGACTTAACAGTCTTTGTATAAATATCTTAACCAAGTACACACTTCATTTAGTGTTGTTAAATCCTATAACTAGGTAGATCTAGATGATCTAATATGTTACTCCTAATAGGGTAAGATCACCAGAAGTGATCAAAACTTGTAGCTTTAACAGGCAAACCTTTTCTATCTGCAGTAGTGAAGAATTTGTGGGTGTCATCCCCACCATAGTTTTTACCTTCTAACAAGGGTTTCTGCGTTACCAAAATACTTGTGTTATGTGATTGTCATATTGATTTCATGTTGTTTACTTTCTAAAGTTAACTAGATGATTGATTTATGCAATTATGTTCAAGTTATTTTGATCGATTATTACAGTTTTCAGTCATAGATTAGAAAGGTGTTACAAGTTAAGTTTTTGAGGGCACTGATTCACCCCTCCCCTCTCAGTACCCATCTCTCCTAATTCCAACAATTGGTATCAAAGCTCAGTTCTCTTATTGAACAGTCTAACCACTGAAGGGTAAAGATCTAAGTCATGGAGAGATACAAGCTTGACAAGACTATTGAGAATCAGAAGATACAAATGAAGATGTTTGTGGAACAGTATAAACAGGCCAAGGAAGAACTGAAGAAATTACTGGTTGAAAGGAAGAATCTTGCAATTCACCTGAATGAAATCAGTTATCATGAAGAACCTATTGATGACATATTTGATCATATTGGATCAAGCTCTGGAAGCATCTTTGATGGATTCGAAAGCATAATCTCTGAATTATCTGAAAAAAATCAGCATCTATCTGAGCAAGTGAAAGCACTTCAAATTAGTCATGAATCTCAAATGGTGAGAATGGTGGAAATCATGAACAATGGTAGACAAGCTGAACAAGATCAGAATCTGGCTATTGAAGACTGAAGACTAATGACAGAACAACTTCAAGCAAAAGAAAGTGAAATACAGAGACTCAATGATCGTCACTTCCAAGTATCAAATCAGATGATGATAGTTAATCAAGAAATGAACCGAGTAAATGGAGAATTATCAAGAAGACTTGAAGATGTTGCAATACTTAGAGAAGATAATGAAAAATTGAGAAATGAAATAAAGACACAAAAGAAACACAATGAAATGATGAAGATAGCTGAGGATAGTTCTAAAAAGATTGATGATTTTATGACTAATCAGAGGAGATTCAGAAGCAGAGCCGGTATAGGCTACACCGGTGAAGGAGAATCATCACAACAAGATGAAAAAGTCAACAAAAATCAAACTCAGAAACCTAAAGTGATGACATGTTACCACTGTGGAAAACTAGCACATACATCTAATGTGTGTAGAAGCAAAGCACAAGGTAAACCTCCTGTTATTCCTAAATTCAATGGATATTGCTATTACTGTGGTAGGTTCAGACATCCAGCTTATAAATGCAGAGCTAAGAAGAATGACATTGCTAATAATACCACTGAGGAGAAAGTATGCTATACTTGTAATAAGCATGGACGCACTGCAAGGGAGTGCAAGGTGAAAATGAAACAAGTTTGGACACCTAAAGAGAAACTACAATGAAAGCCATATCAACTGAAGAGACAATGTAACTCATATGTTTGGGATTATAATACATGGAATAACTGCACTACATGTGGTTGGTATGGACATATTGCAGCAAACTATTTTAGAAAGAGTTAGATTGGACAATCAAGAAACTAGACAAATGTAGGAATGGCATGTTTGCACTGTCACAAGGTCGGTCATGTAAGCAAGAACTGCAGAGACCAAGCACCAGATGAAAACCACATATTTGAGAGTGGATATAACATTGCAAAAATTATGAAGTTAAGGAATACAATGTGGAAGAAGGCATCTAATGAGAATATTGAGTCAAGTAACGCTGTCCGTGAAACCTCGTCCACTGGATTGGGTGACATCGGTACCTCCACTTAAGATGACAAAGGTATGTATGGAACTGACATTTTAAATGATCACATTTTTCATACAGTTCCTTATATATGATGTACAAATACCAAATTTGCATGAATAAAGATGCACTATGGTTTATATGTTATAAGTTTACTAATGTCACATAGTCGGTAAAAGAAGAAAAGTGAGTTGGTTACCTGTCAGTAATCACTATACAAAGTTAACTGACAACAATGCAAATCGATGAAGAAATTATATGTTAATCGAGAAAAAGAAATAATAGACATTATCGAGCTGACAACCATTTCGTACTGAAAGTTAGGTCATGCATTTAATGCATCAAAGTTTGAGTGGGAATATCAAAAAACCTATAAATACACAGAAACAGAGTTCATTGTTACATTGCAATTTTGAAGAAAGGAGATTTTACAGAGAAGATTTTGAGCTAAAAATTTTTAGAATAGATTCAAAGCTACTGTAGATCGAACCGATGACAATTCTTTGACAATAATGAGTAAGTCCATCTACCTACCAAACACTGGTTATCTATTATTTGCTGAAACCCTAGAAATAATTTATGGCATCAACATCGACGACAAGCAAATCATAGAACATTGAGGAGGAAGTAGAACTTATTGTTAGGGCACATTTCACTGAGGAGAAATTCAAACCTCATCCCAAGGTTGCAGCACAAACAGACGATATGGGCACATTTTCTAGTATTCCGGATAGGGTTTTGTTGACAGAAGATGTTAGGTCCTACATTCACTGCAAGATCGGTGAAGTATGTGATTTTGAGACTATTGCTACTTTTCAGCAAGTCTGTGGACCGGATGGTAAGTTAAATCCGAATACAAAAAGATTGAAGAATCAGGGTTACGGTGTTTTACATACTTCCCGCAATCATTTCACAATGACTGGATAAGAATTGTGCTGAGCAGATTTCATGATGGTAAATTTTGGCTAGATAAACCTATTGAGGTCACGAAGAAGATTATCAGTAGGGTTACTGGGTACCCTACAACCGACAAAGCCAAAGCCTTTCGAAGTTTATCTTGTCCTGACATAGAAAAGAACACTGGATCTCAATGGGACGGTAGGGCATTGAAGATTTCAACTATCAAAGATCCAATGGTGAAATTCATAGCTCATGTCGTCGGGTACAAGATATTTCAATCCAGCAGACCCAATAGTGTACCCTGCAGCGCCGTGGACATGGCTTACAAAATTGTGAAGAAAGATCACCAAGTTGATCTTGCAGAACTGCTACTACACCAACTGCATGATAATATGAAGACAATAAAGGCAAAGAAGTCCAATACATGTAAGTACATATTGCTACTTGTATGTACATTTCTCTATCTACAAAAATATGTATTGGGTATTGGTAAAGTAAACTGGCAAACAGACAAACTGATAACTGCTCAAATCGGTGAAATGATGACAAGTCTAGGAGACAATCTGAATAAGGAGTTCAATGCATATTTCAAGGAATTTCAATCAAAGATGCAACAAAGGAGTAGAATTATGAAGGAATTAGTAAGCAAATTTGAAGATGACATATGTTTTGTGGTAAGCACAAACCACTCAATGATAAAGGCAGTAGAACTGAGAAAAAAATGGCTAGCACCAATGGGTTATGAAATGAATCATGATTTTGCTTTGAAATCTATCAATGCATTACTGGAATTACTGATAGACATCACTACCAGTAGGTTTGGAGTATATGAGGAAGCTAAGTCTAGAATCACAATGGACATTGAGATCGGTAAAATGTCAAGAAGGGCAAAGAAAATGAAAAAGGATCTCACAGAAAAATATGGAACTACATCTAACTCACCTAAGGAGTCACTGGTTGATGAGACAACTGAAGGTCAGTTACAGTTGGCTGACAAGCCCTATGACAGTGAGGAAATCGAGTCAGATAAAGAAAAGGATCACACACCGGTTCCTCCCACCAATGATGAAGAAGAAATTCAACTACCCAGCAATGATGAACAATATTTACAGCCACAAGAACCTAAAAGGATGAAGACTTGATCATCAACTACTGTACAATCCACCGAACAAGAAGCTGTAAAAGTTGCAAAAAGAAGGGCAGCTACAATGATGAAGAAATACATCAAGAGAAAGAACAAGAATGTAGCTGAGACACGGAAGAAAAAGAAGAAATATATAAGAAATAAGGAAGATCTAGAGGATACTAAAACTGAAAATGATCCTGATCAATTCAAATTAGTTCGTAACAGGGACAGTACTATAGAAGAAATAATTAAAGATATTATTGAGAATGGAAATCTTAATGATCTAGGCATAGGCAAATTTAACATGTCAATTGAGGACAAGACAAAGATAGAACATGCTATTGTTTGATGATTAAATTCAAGAGAGTACCAATGGAATTTACATGTCAATTGCCAAAAGAACTTGATGACAAAATAAGTGAGAGATGGGCTATTGCACTGGATATAGAGAAAAGAAAAAGAGAATGATCACTAAGCCATGTAGCCACCCACTTTAGCTATGCTGTGGTAAGTGAATACATGACAAGGTATCAACCTAGATTTTCAGTCAAGAATAGAGCTATGCAGATCATGGATGAGAATGTAGATGATATGGATGTCATATGCTGCTCTTTATGGACATCAATTTTGAAAGCAGAAGAGAAAGCTAAACAAGAAGCATTCTTGAAATTGTCTAAAAAGAGACAGTTCAAAAGGTAAAAGTATTTTCATTGATGATAGTAAAGGCAAGAAAATAGAAGACACCAGTATATCAGTTATCGAGGTAATTGATATCACCAAACAAAAGGGAGAAATCAAAATTTCACAGGATGCACCGGATCAAGTCAAGATCCACTTGCAAAAGAAAATCGATGATGATGCACTCATTGAGGACATCACTAACGGTGATCTTGATGATAAGGATGATGAAGATGTAATAATTACACAATACAAAGATGAAGCATTAAACATTGACAATGTGTGTACATCTCTTCTGGGTGAACTACCTATACTTGCAGAGGTAGTTGAAATCATTTCACTAGTACAACCCGATGTCTCTCATCCTGAGACAACCAAAGATACAACTGAGATTCAAGCACCCGAGCAACCTGTAGATACAAATGAGCCTAACCAACCAGAGGTATAGTCTACAAAAACAAAGGAACTAGCAGAAACAAAGTCAACCGAGGTGAACCCACCTGACACTACAACCGAGACCCATACACCATCTACCGAGGAGCAAAAAAAGGATGATACAGTGTCAACTGGGAAAGATACTCCGAATAGTGAAGAAAAAGCTATTGTCATAAGTGAGAAGAAGTCACCTCTTGCACAGAAGAAAAAAGAAGAAGAAATCCAAAGGGTTGGTCACCATTGATGAAGTTATCATTATACCAGAATGTGACCTGAGAACCCTAAGCCCCGAGGAACTAAGTAGATATGGGGAATTATGTTCAAGGAAAGTGACACAAGAGAAGTTAAGGCAAGAACAAAAATGTAAAGAAGGATTAAATGATGTGAGGGATATTCTGCAACAGATAGTACCAGACACAAATATTGATGAGAATACTCCCATCCTAGATCAACTTGCCACACTCGCTAACAAGATCAATGCCCCGGACATAGATGCAGACAAAAGAATAGAAGAAAGGGTAGAGTCAAAGATTCAAAACAAATTGGTAGAAAGGATTACTACCGAAGTAGCACTGAACAAGGTAAAATTATCTGAGGTCATTACCGAGGTAAAATATATCACCCAAATAATCTGTCAATTTCTCATCAAGCTTTGTACTTTAGACACTTTCACTGTAGAAGTCAGTGAAAAGATAAAAAGTTTAGAAGCAGAGATATAGTTAACTACACAAGCAGCTATCACTGAGCCAACTGCTTTCTTAAAGCATATTAACCGAGCTCAAGAACTCTGATGGCTAATAGCAGACTTAAGGAAATAAGCTGAGCACATCATTGATCAGGTTACAGAATTACAGAAAGAACTCATTCCTTACCTGAAGATTTTTGAAACACATATTGTCAAAGCTGAACAACTTGTTGTAACACCCAAGATTTTGGTGTTGGATAATATCTTTGACATGCATGCACAAGTCGGTCTTGAGCATATTGCTCTTACCAACTTGAAAGAGGAGTGGGACAACCTCTTGGAGTCTGTGAAGAAAACCCATCCACACATTTTTGACAAGATGTAAGTATACATTATATTTTTTTTGTATTTGGCATTATTATCAAAAAGGGGGAAATCATGTATATGCCAAATAAGTATATTACATACTATCGAGAGCATACACCGAGGGGGAGTACTTTTGTACTTAGAAATTTTTTTTGTGGATATGTATATGGCGGAGACATAAGGAATATATAGAAACATTTTTTTCTATATACATTTGAAGTTTTGATACTAATGCCAAAGGGGGAGATTGTTAATCTCTATTGAGCATTTAAGGTTGTCATTAGTATCAAAGGATAGTAAACAGGTCAGTTGGTCACTTATATTGAGATAGTCGGTAACTAGAACCAAGACAGAGCAGTCAGTAAAGCCTTTACACCAAGCATCACATAGTTAATCGAGCACCAGAGACACCGACACCGACAGTCAGTAAACACCAAGCATCACAGTATACACCGAGCAGATTATACAGTGTTTATCGATGATCATAGAAAATGGCATGGTAATCAGAAATGACACATTATTCTATGCAGATGGTTACAATAGATCGTAAAATAGTTTACCAAGATTGAGGAGCATTTATTGTAAAAGATATTCATTAAATGTAATGATTATCTTATTTGTAATAGCTGATCTAGGTTATTTTGCACCGTAGATCTTAGGGTTATGATTATTCTTTGTAAGCTAATTTTTGATTAAGTGGAAAATTATAACACTATATATTGTATATGTTTGCACCATTTTATGGGGTTGTTGAACTAATATATATGAATCATGAAGCATTTGAAGAAATTGCCTATCTTCAAGACAATCAGTTTACCGAGCAGAATAGAGCACAGAGGATTTCAAATTGAGTAGAATCAGAAAAGGCTACTAAGAAGAACAGAGCAGAAAATCATCACAGTTAAGGTGATATTTTGATGAGCACTTATAGATCTATTTCAGACAATTGAGTTGTCAACTAGTAGATAATTACCTATTACTTTCTGACAATTGTGATAGAGTTTTTGTATAAATCTCTTAATAGAGTAGACTTAACAGTCTTTGTATAAATCTCTTAACCGAGTACACACTTCATAGTGTTGTTAAATCCTATAACTAGGTAGATCTAACTGATCTAATATGTTACTCCTAATAGGGTAAGATCACCAGAAGTGATCAAAACTTGTAGCCTTAACAGGCAAACCTTTTCTATCTGCAGTAGTGAAGAATTTGTGGGTGTCATCCCCACCGCAGTTTTTACCTTCTAACAAGGGTTTCTACATTACCAAAATAATTGTGTTATGTGATTGTCATATTGATTTCATGTTGTTTACTTTCTAAAGTTAACTAGATGATTGATTTATGCAATTATGTTCAAGTTATTTTGATTGGTTATTACAGTATTTAGAAATAGATTAGAAAGGTGTCACAAGTTAAGTTTTTGAGGGCACTGATTCACCCCTCCCCTCTCAGTACTTATCTCTCCTAATTCCAACAATTATTTTTTAGTTCAGTAACAATATTTCTCCCTCTGTCATCTTTGCTTATGACAGATTCTTGGCTTTGCTATACTTTTCACAACTCTAGGCTGCTCCTAAAGTGTGACCTGTCTTTGCATCAATTTGTCAGATACTCTTTGCAACACATTTGATGCAGTGCTCCTAGCTTGACTAGGTAGCCTCAGCTAGGGGAAGAACCCCTAATTGACCTCTCAGATATTCATGAGCTTCTTTAGGTAAAGCTTTAGTGAATATGTCTGCTAGTTGTTCCTTTGTATTCACATATTCCATTCAGACCTCTTTATCTTGTACCAGTTTCCTCAAGTAATGATACTTGATGGCGATGTGTTTGGTCTTTGTGTGCATCATTGGATTCTTAGAGATGTTGATAGAACATGTGTTGTTACACTAGATGACAACTAGTTCAGTGATCTCTTCTTTCATGCCTACCAACAATTTCTTTATCCATACCAAGTTTGAACAGTTCACTGCTACAGCCACATACTCAGCTTCAATAGTAGATTGGGAAATGCAATTTTGTTTCTTGCTTGTCTAGGAAGCTAATCTTTGTCCAAGAAAGAAAGCTCCACCAATAGTACTCTTTCTGTCATCCACATTCCTTGCCCAATCAACATCAGTATACACTCTTAGTTCAAACTTTTCATGCTTCTTGTAGTACAATCCATAGTCAGCAGTCTCTTTCAAATATCTCATTATCCTTTTGATAGCCATGATGTGAGTTTCCTTAGGACTGGTAGAGAATCTTGCCATAATCCCAACAACTAAAGCAATATTTGGTGTGCTGTGTACAACATACTGCAACTTTCCAATCATGGATCTATACAAAGTCTGGTTTACTTCTGTAGCATCATCATTTTTAGACAAATTTTGTCCAGTAGCCATGGGAGTACTTACTAGCCTTGAATCTTCCATACCAAAGGTTTTTAGTATCTCATGAACATATTTAGATTGGGTGATGAAAATTCCTTTCTCCATCTGATATACTTGTAAAGCAACAAAAAATTTGATCTTCCTAAACATACTCATTTCAAATTCAGTTTGCATTTTATTTGAAAATTTCTTACACAAGGAATCTTGTCCACCAAAGATAATATCATCTGCAAAGATCTTAGCCAACAAGATTCCTTTACCTTCTTCATCTTTCATGTATAGATTGCTTGTGTCATGTTCCCTTGAGAATCCAATATGTATCAGGTAGTTGTGCAGTCTCTCATACCATGCTTTGAGAGCTTTCTTAAGTCCATACAATGCTTTATTCAGTTTTCAAACCATGTGTCTTTTGTTTGGATCAACAAATCCTTCTGGCTGTTCAATGTACACTTCTTCTAATATACCATTTAAAAATGCAGACTTAACATCCATTTGGTATACCTTGAAATCTTTGTAGGTAGCATATGCAAGTAAGGTTCTTACTTCTTCCAATCTAGCTACAGGGGCAAATGTCTCCCCATAATCTATTCCTTCTTCTTGTGCATAGCCTTTGCATACTAGCCTAGCTTTGTTTCTTGTGATTTGACCATGCTCATTCAGCTTGTTTTGGAACACCCACTTTGTTCCAATGACATTTTTATTTTCTGGTCTTGGCACCAGAGTCTAGGTATCATTCTTCTCTATCTGGTCTATCTCCTCATTCATTGCTTGTATCTAGTCTTCATTTTATAATGCCGCCCTTGTTGTCTTAGGCTCGAATTCCCATAGTAAACATGTAGGATCTCTTATCTTGTTTCTGGTCAGAACTCCAGTATCTTTGTCTCCAATGATCTGTTCAAGCTTGTGATGTCTCCTTACATATTGTGCCAAAATAGGTTCCGCTCTCCTTTCATCTTGCTCTTCAGGTTTAGCAAGATTGTCAGATTTAGCTTTTGAATGCTTGACAACCTCTTCTTGATACTTGATAGCTTCCTCTTGTTGCTTAGCATGTTCTTCTTCTCTCTCAACATTGTTTTCCTGATGATTGACATTGCTTACCCGAGACTCTGCATCAGGTGCAAGTTTGTCATTTGCCTCTCCTTCCTCTATATACACAAAAGATCTGTAATCTTCTAGTTCTCTTTTGCTGTTAGCTTCATTTTTCTCTGCATACTCATCAACTTTGACATTCACACTTTCCACAATTTTGTTAGTGTTAGAGTTCAAACACTTATAAGCTTTACTTTTTGTGGAATGGCCTAGGAATATGCCCTCATCACTTTTCGCATCAAGCTTTCTATTCCTATTGTCCTTTAGTATGTAGCATTTTCTTCCAAAAATTCTAAAGTACTTTACATTAGGTGCATACCCATGCCATAGCTCATAAGGTGTTAGATTTGTACCTTTTTTGATCTGTACTCAGTTAAGAGTTTAAACAGTTGTACTTACAGCTTCTCTCCAGTACTTTTGTGCAACATTATTTTCAATTAGTAATGTCCTTGCACAATGCATGATAGATATGTTCTTTCTCTCTGCTATATCATTTTGTGGAGGAGTTCTTGGTCCAGACATCTATCTTTTGATCCCTCTATCATTGCAAAATAGATTGAATTCATTGGATATAAATTCTCTACCTCGGTCAGATCTCAGACACTTCAGGTTCCTACCTGTCTCCTTTTCAACCTTAGCCAAATACCACTTAAAAAATTGAAAAGCATCAAATTTTTCTTTTAAGAACATTACAGTCATCATTCTGGTATAATCATTGATAAACATGATAAAATATCTAGCACCACAATAGCTTTGTACACCCATAGGTCCAAAAAGGTCAGTATGAACCAAATCTAAAGCATTCTTAGAAGTAAAAGTCTTTCTCTTAAAACTAGAATTTTTCATCTTCCCTAACTGACATTCTTTGCACATTACATTCTTAGGTTTCTTCAATGTAGGCAGACCTCTCACTTTCTTCTTCTTACTAATTTCTACCAGATTATCAAAGTTAACATGACATAGCCTCTTATGCCATAACCAAATGTCAAGTTGTGAAATCATACATGTTTCTTCAGATAGGTCTAGATAGAACAAATTACCTCTTATCAGTTCTCCACTTCCAATCAGTTCACCAGTGGCATCAAATATTTTGGCCTTCCTGTGATGAAATTCCACTTGGTAGCAAGTGCTATTAAGTTGTGCAACACTCAATATATTATAGTTAAGATCCTCAACCCAATAAGCATTCTCACAAGTGATCTTCAAATCTATTAGATTTCCACAATCCATACGTATGGTATTTCAGTTTCTAGATTCGATTGTGATGGTAAAAAAACCTACACAATCGAATCCAGAAACTAAAATACCACAAGTGATCTTATCAGTCAGCTTAATCAATCCTTTACCTATAACAAGACATGGTGCATCATTACCAAATTTCACACTTCTACCTTTATAATGATATAAGGTATCAAACTTACGCTTGTCACCAGTCATGTGATGTGAACAACCACTGTTAATACTCCATTTATCATTTTTGTTCACATAAGATATCAATGCAGTTTTCTCATCATCATCAGACTCATCTTTCATTGCAACATAGACAACCTCAATTTCAAAATCATCACTATTAGTGTCAGTCTCTTCTTTGGCAATATAGCAGGATTTCTTACCTTTTCCTTTGTAGTCCTCGTACCTTCGGTATCTTGTATCTTCTCTTTTGTCTTTATGCTTGCTATCTCTTTCTTCATCCTTATCATCCTTGTCAAGATATGTAGCAGTTATATGACCAACTTTATTAATTGAAAAACATATAATAGGGAGTTTACCTTTATACTTTCCTTTTCCCCTTTTCAGTCTTCTAGCCATAAGAGCTTCTAGATCCTCAAGTTCTTCATCGGATGTGTCATTTTCACTTTCACTCTCATTGATGCATCTTTCTTTTTCCTTCTTTGACTTACTCAAAACCATTTGTGACTTAAAAGTAGATTCAACATTAGCAATAGTGAAGTTATCATAGTTAGAAAGTTCAAAAGCAGTAAGCTTACCAACCAAACTTTCCAAAGTAAGAGCATTGTTAGGGTTACATCTAGATTCCTAAATTGCAAAAATTTTGATGGCATAAATAGGACACAGAGTTCTCAATATTTTTCCAATTATAGTTTCTTCATCAATAGTTCCATTTGATCCTCTAATAGCATTTACAACTTCTTTTATTCTACCACAATATTGTGCAATATTCTCACCTTCTTGCATTCTCATTTCATCAAATTTACCTCTTAGGCCCTCAACTTTTTCTCTTAGTACATTTATGTCACCACCATAGATGTTTGCAAGAGTGTCCCACATTTTCTTTGCATTAGTGCAGTCTTTGATGTCTTCAAATTTTGGATAACTTAGAGCAGATGCAATCTCCAACATTGCTTGGTTGTGCTCTTGTTTAGCTCTCATCTCCTCAGCAGTCAGAGGTGCAACATGTGTGACATAATCATGCTCAACATAATACTTTGCAGAATCACCAATACCAGCCAGATGCAGCTTCATCAAACTTTTCCATGCAGGGAAGTTCTCCTTATTTAGCTTCGGTACCTCCTTCTTATACATCCTGATCATTTGCTTCAAGTACCTTTAAACTTGTTCTTTGTAAGCACCAACAGCTCTGATACCAATTGTTAATATGATTTAGAACAACAGAGAGGGGGGGGGGGGTGAATCAGTTGTTCTCAGGTTCAAATGTATAAAACAAACTTTAAAACTCTTCAACAAATCAGATCCAACAACCAACAACTATTTGGTCATTACTGATTGCATAACAAAAACATATAACAGTGCAGTCCACTATCTAATAGTATCTAACTTGTAAAACACAAAAATGTTCAAACCAAAACATTCACACAAGTATTAACACCAGGATTTATAGTGGAAACCCAATTAGGGAAAAACCACTTTGTAACATGTTACTATTATTTTCACTCTTCTGAAGTGAGCTCTGTGAAAAGCCAACCCTGTCAAATGTTACAAACACACTATTAGGTGTGACCCGGTTAAAGGATTTAAACCACTATGTTAAAAGTGCACCTTGTTATAGGACTTACATACATCCCATTAGAATGCAACCTTGTTCAAATGATTTATACAAATGACTGTTAGGTCAACCTTTGTTAAAAGGATTTTGATTGAAACAATGGTTAGAAAGTAACAATAGTTGATCTAAAAAAAATACAACTCACTTTGAAAATATTAGATCCAATTCTGAACACATATGCTGGCTTACTGACTATGAACCTTTTCCATCTCCATCACTGATCTTCTCAGAAATCTCTTCAAGCAATCACAACACTTCTCCTTTAGCCTTTTCTGCTTAGACAGTCAATAACATCAACAATACTTCCATCATCCTCTCCTCTATAACCTCATACTTAGGTTTCCTTAATACTTCCTCAAATTAGGTCAATACATCTTTTGCCACTTAATCTCCTTCATAGATCTTAGGGTTAGGTCAGATTCATCGAATCCTTCCAACTTTATGTTCTTCGACTATCCTTTTAGAAATATCTCAAATCTCTTAATAGATTTACAATAAAATGTTTTAGAATGAATTATTGCCACATATGGGTGACCATTTGAATAATTTGAATTATTAAATCCAAATAAAGATAATCCATTCAAATAACCAAACAATATTAATTCCTTTTATGTGTATTAGCTAAATGAGGTGGTTTTAATTTAATTTAAAGCACTTAGGACTTTAGAATTAAATCAATTTATCATAGGGATTATTTAGCTAATAAAGTTGAATACTTAGGAATTAATTATAGTGTAAGATTAATGCAATTTAGGGTTTTTGCAATTAACACCAACTCAAATAAAGTCAGGTAGGAGAGAGAAAATTGCCTAGTAAAATATGACTTTAATGATGTAAAATTGAAGAAATGCACCAAAATTGATTGAAATTATAAGGTGCCAATTTTGGGGTATTACATTTGCCCCTCTTTGAATTGATGTGCGAGCATCGCGTTGATTCAAAGAATAGTCTGATGTGACAGATGAGGTTTTAGGCTTATCCCTAGAATGGAGCTTAACCCTCAGAAGTCAAGGTTAGGATGCCAAGACACTGAAATAGATCAAATTGTAGAACCACCTCCAGAGTGAGGGATGATTCTTCAAAGTCTAAGTTAGATTGTGAAGACAACTATCTAGTTGAGAGGAGACTGGAATTGGGGTTAGATTGCCCCAATGCCTATTGATCAAATGATGATAGATGCAAATTTAGGACTAATCTCTAGAATCAGGGTTAGATTGCCCCAATACAAATCTTAGCCCTCCGAGACCTGGGTTAGATTGCCTAGATAACGGTCTAATGAGAGATTTTGAGAGTCATCTCTAGAACGAAGCTTGACTTTCAGGAATTAGGGTTAGATTGCCCCAATACCTAATGAGATTTCAAGAACCATCTCTAGAACGAAGCTTGATTCCTAAGGATCTGAGTTAGATTGCTCAGATACCTAAAGGATAGATGACAAGATGATAAGATATGAGGCCCAAAGATGCCCCTAGGGATGAGATGCCCCAATCAGTGAGGACTTTGATTTAGATCAGATTGATATGAGATTGGTTTGACAAGATTCAAATGATGCAATCATCTTTCCCCCTCAGGAGTGAAATCAAAAGATGACATATCAAAAGGATGATTGACAACAAGAGGTTGCAGAATAGAAGCAATCAGACTAGATTCAAGAAGCTGCTGAAACAATTTGGAGCAATTGGGAGGTCCTGTTGACCTAGTTTGACCATGGTTGACCATGGTTCACCAGAGCTGAATTTAGATGAAAAAGATGAAGAAGCTGAGAAAATGATGAGGAGATGAGAATCTAGCAGGAAAATGACACCAGGAGAATGACTGCACAAGCATCGGATCCCAAAGGATTCCATAATTTAAAATGCAATTTTGAGCCATCTAGAGATGTTAGATTTTGATTTTGATCCTGAAAACTTGTGCAATCATGATGAAACTGGGACAAAAGATGAGAACCCTCAGTGAATAGATCTAGAAGAAGACAATCAAGAGAGCACCAAAACATAGTCTCAATGCAAGCCTAGAATGAAAATGCAAGCCTAAGCTAGATGCAAACCCTAGGACTTGGTTGTTGGACTCACTTTGTTATCATTGTTGGTGTAATTAATTATTCACTAATTACACTTTACTTAAGTTTACTTAGGATAATGCATTTTCATATTAGTTGTCATTGTGACACTTAGGAGTTTGCATTTCATTTTAGCACATGGTTAGGAAAATTTTCACTTTAGGTGTGATAGTTGTCATCACATACCTCTTTGTGTGTGAGATCCACTTTTAGTGCTCTTATCACATTATCATCCTCTCATTGTTGCATATGTTGCACATACTTTGATGTACAATGGAGGATGATCCACCTTTGGTGGACATGTGATTCCACCTAGTGTGGTTGATAGCTTATCATCTCCTTATCATGTAGTCTTGTTGCATTTCCTATATATTCAGGCACTCCTTCTTTGTAACCATCAAGCATTATCATTTGATCATTATTGAATCTATTCATTTGATCATATCATATTTGTCTCTCTTGTGCTATCTCTTGAGCTTCTAGATCTTGGTGTTTATTCTTTTCCTTAGGCAAATTCTTACATGGTATCAAAGCCATATGAGTTTCATTGTATAGCCTATTTTGAGAGATTTTTATTGTAGGTCAAAGTTGGAGCTTGCTGGTGCAAATCAAAGGTTGGCATCACATTGAGGAGGTCCAATAACCCCTAAATCAAATTTTGTTTCATCCAAATCAGACATTTGAAGCCAAATCTAGAGCCATTTGAATTTTCAAGGTTCGGCGACGGTGATTCAGAAAAAATAATTTCAAAGGCAATTTTCAGTCAGCAATATCTCAGGCATCCAGACTCCTTTTTTTGAGCAATTTTTTTTGCTTTGGGGTATAATTTCATGATCTACACAATGGTGCAAGTGATTTTTGATCTCTGTTTCTGACATTTTCTAAAAATCACAAATCCTAATTTTTACAACTTTAGAGGCTTCGTTCGGGCTCATATGGACACATTTTTAGGTGCTATTTTTTTTGAAAATTTATAAATTTTGTCTACTTTCTAGATCTGGTATTAGTTTGGAAAGATTCTATGTAGACATAATACTTTTAGAATTTGGTCTATTTTGGCCTATTTTTGGCACTTGTAATTGATTAGATCTTTGAGGGATCTTGTGTCTTATCTTCTTGAGTCGGCTATAGCTTCATATTTTTTGTTGTAAACATCAAAATTAGAAGTCCACTTTGATCCATTTTGACAAGTGGCAATTGTACACGCACTCACTATAAAGTGCCAAAATCATCTATTTTGGGGGGGTTGTTTGGTTCATTGCATTTTGGGGGGTGCATTGATTTTTTGATCTCATTGTTTCATGTGAGAAGTACATCATGTATGGTTTAATTAAGTTGACAAGAGGAAACTATAAGCAATGGAGTGAATTGGTTCTTGCTCATCTTACTGAGCATAACTTGTTGCCCTATTTGTGTGAGCTTAGACCTAAAAATCCTTCTTTTGATTGGGACTCTTACTCAGAAGTTATTAAGGTTATCTATTGGAATATGGATATGGATGTTATGGATTCCCTTGATGACTATGATGATGAGACAGAAAATATTCCTGATCTTTGGACTTTTCTTTGGGAAATGTATGGAGATCCACATATTCCTCCACTTTCAAAAGGTCCAAAACCTCCAGTTGCAACTCCTTATCCTCCTATTGAGATCACATCTCTTGATGATGCTTGTCTTCCTATAGACATTTACTCTTGTGATTCAGTGCAACAAGATTATCCTTGTCTTCCAATTATAGTTTCATGGGATGACTACTTGATAGACATTGTAGGTTTGTTTGTGGAGTCCTACATTTTAGATTTGGGAGACTTCATTGATAACATTCATCTTCTCTTTGTTGAGGATTATCCTTCTTCAGTTGTTGCAAGGGAGCATGCTGAACCTCACCTTCATTCTCTACTTGATCATTCTTTCAAGGGTGACATGATTGTGGATACTTTGATACAACATTTGGAGGAGGTCTCTTTAACTTCAGAGAAGACATTTGAGTCTTTGGAGATTGGTTTTCATGAGTCTCAAACTTCACTTGAGATGTTACATTGCATGGTTCAGGTTGGTCATACTCATGTGTTGGAGATTCCTATTCAGTTTCCTGAGACATCATACATTTTGAGTATTCTTCCTAGAGATTGGGGAGGATTCATTGATACACCTATGGACTTGTTTCTTCCTAAGGGGAGGAACATCATTTAGTTTTCTTGGTGTAGTTTCTACATTGATCAAGGTGCATCTATCATGGGTGTACATTCTACATTGAGGGGGGGCTTTCTTGCTTCTCTTCCTACTTCATTTGAGGAAGCATCTTTGTCTTTAGAGTTTGATCCAAATTATTACATGGATCAGTTACCATTGGTTCCTTGTTTGTCACCTTCTATTGAGCTTATTCCTGATTCGGTCATGGCATCTTCATCAACCAAGGACATGGCGACACTTGGGCATACTTCAGAGACATCATACTTTATTTGGATTCTCCTTCCTTCTTCCTATCCACAATGGGAAGCCTTCTTGTATCTATACTTGGTGTATCTTCTTCCTAAGGGGAGAAATGTTGTTTGCAGGCATTGGACTATGTTTTGACTTCAAGCACTCACCATCCTTGGAGGAGATTATTCATTATGTAGGGGATATCATGTCTCCTTGTTTCCTTCCTATGGGGGGAATTCTTTACTATATATGCATGATGTATGTAATAATGGGGGTTTTTATTACTCCATCCATGCATGCATCTTGTACTCATCTCCCTTTTTGGGGGAGGGTTTTTCCCATGAGGTTTTCCCTCTTTCTCTGCTTTATGAGAGATTGCATTATCTATTGCTCTTGCATATTGTACATGGGTACCTAACATGGCCTAGTAGCTGGGACCCATCTTACATTGTGAGCTTAAGTGTATTCCCCTAAGTTGCACTTAAGGGGGGGTGTTGGTGTAATTAATTATTCATTAATTACACTTTACTTAAGTTTACTTAGGATAATGCATTTGCATATTAGTTGTCATTGTGACACTTAGGAGTTTGCATTTCATTTTAGCACATGGTTAGGAGAATTTTCACTTTAGGTGTGATAGTTGTCATCACATACCTCTTTGTGTGTGAGATCCACCTTTAGTGCTCTTATCACATTATCATCCTCTCATTGTTGCACATGTTGCACATACTTTGATGTACAATGGAGGATGATCCACCTTTGATGGACATGTGATTCCACCTAGTGTGGTTGATAGCTTATCATCTCCTTATCATGTAGTCTTATTGCATTGCCTATATATTCAGGCACTCCTTCTTTGTAACCATCAAGCATTATCATTTGATCATTATTGAATCTATTCATTTGAGCATATTGTATTTGTCTCTCTTGTGCTATCTCTTGAGCTTCTAGATCTTAGTGTTTATTCTTTGCCTTAGGAAAATTCTTACAATCATCATAGAGTTTTTAGGTACGGGACAATCGCAAGATGCCATACAATCCTCACTAACATTGCAATCATGAGGATATGAATATGACATTAGTCTTAGATTTTTCAGAATGAGGTGTAAGCATTAAGGCATAAGAAGCTAGAATGACTTGAACACGTATTCCTTTTGATTTGGCAAGTTAACATAAGCATCAAAGCATAGCTACTAGAATGACTTGAATGTTGCTTGCATACAAACATGCCAGACCCTTACGTTCACTTAGTAGGATGAGCGTTTACAATTTCACTTGTAGCAGAAAGAAGTCACCCAAAATAGACAAGGAGAAGAACCAACCTCACCAAAGTTTCCATATAAAAGGAGTACAGGTACACATGGCCATCCAATATGTGATGAAGGATCTTACAGATGGACACCCCTCTTATGTGAATCCTTTGGATCATTGGAACTAAACTAGAAAACATAAATAAAAGGAAATATCATGCCCCTAGTCTTTGCTTCTCTCGGTCAAGAAGACGTCTTAGAGTTGCTCGAGGGGGAATGATAAAGTGAAGGATGAACACACAAAAGAAAATCTCAGTATGCTTCAGAGAATCACAAATTCAGTTTTAGTTTAAGTTTGTGTTCAAGTGGATTGATTGTCGAATTGGAAATGTACAATGTTTGAAGTCTTAACGGAACAATGACAACAGGCAGATGCAATGAGAACCACTAGTGACCGTCATGAGAAATGAAGTCTCAAAGAGACATCAGAGTGCTAACCAAGTATCAACAGGTAGATGTAGTTAGAACCATTGGTGACTGATACCAGGAGGATTCTTGAAAGAGAGAACCAAGCACGAATGAAACATCAACAGGTAGACACAGTGAGATCCACTAGTGACTGATGTAAGGAAGAGATCCTGAAAGAGAGGGGTTCGAATGAGAGCTAGGTATCAGTAGGCAGGCACAGTGAGAATCACTGGCGATTGATACATGAGAGATCCTCAAGGAGAGAAATCTCAAAAGTATCTAAGCATTAGTAGGCAGACATAGTGAGAACCACTGGTGACTGATGCAAAAAATCCTTCTGAAAATGATAGGACAATGCCCCTAAGACTAGGAAGGTGCCCCCAAGTGTGACCAGTTCCAATACATGTAGAGTCGAGGAAAATCTTGAAGATAAGTGAAAGAGAATGCATGAGCTAGCAAACTAAAGAAGGAAATGAACTAAAAGCAGGAAAGCAAGAGCCAAGTGGTGCCGCAATAGGTATAGCATTGGGAAACAAGAGGCATCTATTTACCAAGTTTTCACCATCTTGGTAGAGATTCTATTTTTGCTACCATGACACTTGTTTACCAGGTTTTCACCAAGATAATAGATACATCAAAGCACCTGTTTACTAGGTTTTCACTAAGATGATCATTTTTTCAGGACATTTTGCAATTTTTAGGATTTTTGACAATATACCATTTTTTGGATTTTTTCACAATCAATAAGTATGTACATGAGCACACAGAGAATGCCTCAGCTATACAACTACTTTAGGTGTAGAGTGTTGATCAAATTTTTGAGATTTTCTCCTTCAGTAGTAGATAGTTGGTATGCGCCAGACCCAAATGTTGCAGTGATGACCTATGGACCAAGCCAGTTTGGTTCAAATTTACCTTTTTGGACCCGCTGCTGCTGATATTTGGGGTTTTCTCTCAGGACGAGATCACCCACTTGGAATTCTCTTTGTCTGAATTTCTTATTGTAGGCTTTAGACATTCTCTTTTGGTATGCTCAAAGATGATCGAATGCCACCTTCTGACTTTCATATAGTAATTCTAGCTCTTGAAGCTGGGATATTTTGTTTTCTTCATCAGTGATGAGGCCCCTCAGAGAGACTCACAATGTAGGAATCTTGACCTCAATAGGAAATATTGCATCTACTCCATAAACCAAGGAAAAGAGTGTGACCCCCATTGGTGTTTGGATACTTGTTCTATAGGCCCATAAAGCCAGATTAATCTAGAGGTGCCAATCTCTACCAGATTTATGAACTGTTCTGTGCAAGATTTTGGAATTGTCTTATTAGAAGCTTCTTCTTGTCCATTACCCTAGGGATAATAGATAGATGACCAATGCTAAATGATCCTAAATTTGGTGCATAACTCTTTCGGGTCCTTGTTCTTGAATTGTCCCCTATTGTCAGTGATAATGGATGAGGGTACACCATATCTATAGATGATATAGTTTAGTATAAACATAGTCACAGACTTGCCATCAGCTATAGCCAGAGGCACTGCCTCAACCCACTTAGTAAAATAGTCTGTAGCTATGATGATAAACTTATGTCCTCTTGAAGAAGAAGGATGTATCTGACCCACCAAATCAAAGGTCCATTGCTGAAATGACCAGAAAATGATGAAAGGAGTAAGCTCTTTAGCAGGAGCATGGATCATATTTATGTGAAATTGGCACTATTTACAAGCCTTGGAATATTGAACAACTTCTTTCTCCATATCTGGCCAGTAGTAACCAGGTCTAATAAGTTTACGAGCTAACGTCAGACCACTCGAATGAGACCCACAGATACCTTCATGTACCTCATCTAATGCATGTTTGGACACATCAGGTTCTAGACTTCTAAGGAGGGTACAGTCTAGACCCCGTCTATACAAGTCATTTTCTATGATGACATACCGTGAAGCATTATGAATTAGGTGACACTTTTCATTCCAGGTATAGGTGTTTGGAATGATTTGGTCACAGAGGTAGGAATAGATATGGTGGTAGTGGGATGAATCATGTCCAATAATTGAATAGATCATCCTAGATTTAGGAATGTCATAGGATGGGTAGCGTAATGTCTCCACTAGTAATTCATGTATGAAGTCATTTTATGGAATTTGTAACATTGAGGCAAAAGTGGCCATAGCATTGGCTACCTTATTGTCTACCCTTAGAATTTTCTGGAAAGAAATGTGTGCAAAATACTATTTGAGATCATCCACCATTTGTTTGTAAGGCACTAGCTTGTCATCTTTTGTTTGATAGATACCATTAACTTGGTTGATGACTAACTAAGAGTCTCCAAAGACCTTGAGCTCATCCACATGCCAGTCAATGGCTATCTTCATACTGTTAATGAGAGCTTTGTATTTAGTGATGTTTTTTGTGCAGGGAAACAACATTTTATAAGCTTTGGGCAGTGAGTATCTTTGAGGTGTTATAAACAAAATGCCCGCACCTGATCCTTGCTGAGTGAATGATCCATTAAAGAACATGCTCCAAGCCTGATGTGTGAGAAGCATGATGGATTCATCTAGGAATTCAATGTTTAAAGGTTGGTGATCTTTCAGAGGAGCTTCTGCCAACTGAATAGAAATTGCTTATCCTTTAATAGCTTTTCTTTCCACATACTAAATATCAAATTCACTGAGTATCATAACCCATTTTGCTAGTCTATCCGCGAGGGAAACCTTTCTCAACAAGTACTTTAGTGGATCAATTTTTGCAATGAGTCTTGTAGTGTGAGCGAGCATATAATGCTACAATTTTTGTGAAGCAAACACTACTACTAGACAAGCCTTTTCAATGATAGAATAATTCATTTCATAAGAAACCAATGTTTTGTTGATATAATAAATGGCTCTCTCTTTGTTGTTCTGATCCTCTTGAGCTAGGAGAGCACCCAAAGATGTGTTTGTGGCTGAGATGTATAGTATGAGTGGCTTCCCATGAATAGGGGGCATCAATATAGGTGGATTAGAAAGATACTATTTAATTTGAGCTAGTCCCCTGTCACATCCTTCATTCCATTCATAAGTCACACCCTTATGCAAAGTTTTAGTGAACAGTTGTGACTTGTCAGCCAATTGTGAAATGAAGCATCAAATAGATTGTAGCCTTCCCTAAATTCCTCTCATTTGATTGATGTTCTTAGGTGGAGGCATGTCCATAATAGCTTGAACTTTTTTAGGATCAACTTCTATGCCTTTAACTGAAATGATGTAACCCAAGAGTTTCCTAGAAGTGACATCGAATGCATATTTTTTTGGATTAAGTCTGAGACTAAATTGTTCCATACGGTCAAGTATGGGACCCAAACCTATAAGATGATTTTTCCACTACATTATTTTGGCCAAAGTGTCATCCACATAATCTTCCATTGTTTTATGCATCATATCATGGAAAATGGTAGTGATAGCTCTTTGATATGTTGCTCCAGCATGCTTAAGCCCAAAGGGCATGACATTCCAGTAGAAGGTGCCCCAGGCACACGTGAAAGTGGTATTTTCTTGATCTTTTGGTGCAATTTTTATTTGATTATAGCCAGAGAAGCTGTCCATCAAGGAATACATCTCGTATCCTACTGTCATATCCACTATCATGTCAATGTTGGGTAGTGGGAAGTCATCTTTTGGACATGCCTTATTTAGATCCTGGAAGTCTGTGCACACCTGAATGGATTTATCATGTTTGGTGATTGGGACAATATTTGAAATCGACTCTACATAGTCAATAGTCCTTATGTAACCAACCTTAAGAAGATTTTCTAGCTCTGCTTTGACTAAAAGTGCCATGGGTGGATGCATCTTTTGAAGCTTCTGTTTGACAGGCTTAATACCTGGTGCGATGGATAGATGATGCATGATTAGATTGAGGTCCAATCTAGGCATGTCAGAGTAAGTCCATGCAAAGTTTATTTTCTTTCTTTGAAAGAAGCTAGTGAACTCTTCCTTTTCTTTTGCAAATAATGACTGTGCTAGATGGATAATTTGCGGAGCAGCCTTTGTACCCAAATTCACTGGTTGTGTCGGCTCAATCAATACTGATGATCTCTCCTAAAAGTGGCTCGAAAGTGTATCAAGTATCTCATCCTTGGGTACCTCAGAGAGGTTTTCACCCTTGGATATGTCTTTTATTTTTACTATTTTTAGCTTTGATACTACCACAATGTGGTTTTCACCATCAGAGCATCTATTTTTTCTTCTTTTAATTTTTTGACTAATATACTTGATATCTGCCTCTGTCATGTTGACACTGCCTTCACTAGTGGAGGACATTACAAGTTCAATGTCATGGAGGTAACAAGCTAGAGAGTAATCATTCTAGAATGTTAGGACTTTATTGGATGAGGAGGGGGAGTTCCAGTTTATCAGCTCGAGATTTTTGAGTGAGAGAGAAGTAGTGGCTAGTTCAATTGCGTTCACAATATAATCATCAAAAGCACATATGAGCAAGTCAAGACCTAAAGTGATCTCATCCAAAGGAGCATTCAAATCCCTATGAGACCCCACATTGGAAGTAGAGGACAAGTTAACACTGATGGCATCTAATTCATGCATCCTAACACTAGACCCTTCACCTACTTTGACAGGGTTTTCAAAGGTATGCACCATGTCTATATCTTTATCATAGGTAGCATCAGACAAAGAGTTGAACTTGTACTCATGTGAGTCATTACTTGATGTGGGAATTCCATTAGCACTAGTTGTATCATCTAACTCATCTTCATCTCTTGCATCATTAATGGCTTGCTGAAGTCAATCTTTTTCAAATTGTTCTTGGAAATGTGGGGGTATGTATCATTTACCCTAAGAATCAGACTCAGCCATTTGTATTTCTCTCCATTGGTCATACGTGAGTCAATGCACCAAAGCGGTCTCATCAAAATAACTATCAATCTCTATTAGGTGGATAGGTATGATAGGCTCATCAGGTTCTGCAAAGAGTGTAGCAAATTCTGGAGGAATTGGATATGGAAAAGTATCTTCATCAGAGCTAGCCTTTGTATTTACCTCTGGGGTAGTATCTTCAAATTTTGGTTTAGGTTTAGGTTCTGGCACAAATTTGTTTATCCCTAAATGAAATGGGATCTATTTGAAGCCTAAGCCAGTAGTATCCTTTGTGCAACAACCTGTAGCTTCAATGGGTTTCAACAAACCATTGTCATTCCTTCCTATAAGACCACTGTCTTTATAGCCGAAGCTCTTCATGATCTTGAAGGCTTCACTATATGGCTCTTGTTCTAAGTTTGGAGGTGGAGTAGTCATTTTAGATGTTTCTTTCCCTTTATAGATCCAAGTTGTGATATCTCTTTCTTCATCCTCATCTTCTAAAGGTGTAGAGGCCCGTACAAAGGTGCCATCATAGACTATTTGAGGAGAGTTATTAGAAGGTTTCTTACTCTCAGATGGTCTCCCATAGGAGCATGGAGATGGAGGGAGAGTAGCTAGTGGTAGCACAGGTTCACTTCGATATTCTCCCATGCATATACCCTTAAGTTTTAGAGTCTATTCCATTTCCTTGAGCTTGGCATCATAGAACTCAATGGATTCTCTATTAGTTAGAACAAGACTATCTGCAGATTGTGCAAATGTGTTGCAAGAATAATTGGTATTAGCAGGCATAGCGACTTCCACTCCATGTAAGAGAAACTTGATGCATTGATGGTATGTAGATGGAACGATCTGCATCTCATGAATTCATGGTCTTCCCAAAAAGATATTATAGGCAAGAGGAATGTCTAGAACTTGAAAAGTAACATCTCTCTCAACAGGGCCAACTCAGATTGGCAGCACAACTAAATCTTGGGATTTGCATTCCTCTTCATCATAAGCTTTGATAGTAATATTTTTGTGGGAATCTATACAATCCTCATCATAACCTAGCTAGGTAAGAAACTTAGCAGAACATATATTGAGACCAACACCATTGTCTATGAGCACTTGACGGACATGCTTAGGGCCTATCATGACTTTTATATGCAAGGGAGCATTATGTGGATGGCTCAGAGAGTGATCATCTTCTTTATAGAAGGACAAATAATGAGGCAAGGTCAAATGACCCACCATAGATTGGAACCAGTTGAGATCAAGATCTTTGGGGATGTTTCCCTTGGTGAGGGCTTTATCTAGAATCTACCTGTGAGTAGGCGAGATCTTCAACAACTCAAAAATAGTGATCTGAGCATTGGTCCGTTGGAGCTGATCTAAGATGCTATAACTAGCTGAGCTAGATGTAGGGACCGATTTCATGTTCTTGTTGGTAGGGCCAACAACAGTCTTATCCATAGTTTTTTTTAGAGTAGATACAGGAGGATTAGGACCTTTCAAAACAATTCTTCCACGTGATCGAGTAACAACATTGGCACAATCTTGAGGTTGTTCAGATTCAGATGAATGAGAAGCGAAACTATGCAAGATAAAAGGAGTCTTAGGTTTGGGAGCATTGCCACTCCCCTTAATAGTAATCATGTTGCAATACTCAACCTCAACAGGTTCGATCATACGAATGAAATTGTCATCGTTAGTGTACGTGTAATTGACCTTAGCATTGGTATTCTTAGTCTTTGACGATTCACCTTTCTCGTGAGGAGGAAAGGGATCCTTAAATGCCTGATGGTCTGAATTCTTGTTATAGCCATCCACAACAATGTCACCGCTATCAATCAAATCTTGGACCTTATGTTTTAGCTGGAGACAAGTAGAAGTCTTGTGACCCTTATTTTGGTGATAGTCATAGTATGCATTGTCATTCCACCAATGAGGTCATGGTTGTGGGTCATAGAGATGCTTTTCCAAAGGAGCAAGTATCTGATTCTGTACAAGAGTTTTATAGACCACACCAAGCAGTTCTCCCTAGGAAGTGAATTCATGCTTGGGTCAAGATGCCCAAGGTTTGTTCCTAGAAAACCTTGAAGGTTGTTGGTTTTCTGTCACAGGCTTTTCAGTAGCTTTGATCACCTGTATGCTAGAAGAGAGATTAAAACAAACTTAGTAGGCTTTGGGGTCACATTGTCGACCACTCCATCATTCACAACATCTCTATTCTTGTTGACAAAATTCCCTTTATCTTTATTTGAGGAAGAAGATCCTTGTTTGTTGTCCTTGTTCAAAGCCAATTCCCCTTTCTTGATCATAAAGGCCTCTATTCGTACCACTTATTTAATCATGCTATCAAAGGTTAGGGGACCTTGTAATTGCACTTGGTATCTGAAGTCTGGGACAAGATTTTCCAAAAATATGTTGAGTCTCTCGGACTCTAGTAGCTTGTGGGGACACTTTGTACATAATTCTCTCCACCTTTGGAGAAATGTTAGGAAAGGTTCCCCTTTTCGCTACTTCAAATTGCAAAGATCCCAAATGTTGACCGAATGTTGAATATTATGTGAGTAATGTTGGAGAAATAGATTAATGTTAATGTTGAATATTATGTGAGTAATGTTGGAGAAACAGATTAGCCATTTCATCAAAAGTCTTAATGCCAGTGGGCAATCGATAAAACCACTCCATATTTGGTCCACCTTATAAGCTATGAGGAAATAGGTGCATAAGATATGTTTGGTCATGCATGAATTCCATGGATAAAGCACCAAACTCCCTTAAGTGATCTTGGGGATCAGTGGTACCCAAGTATTTGTCATAGTTAGGGAGCTCTACACCTTTGGGAAAAGGTGGCATGTGAAGACTCCTATCAAAGAGGAAAGGACAAATACTTTCCATTGTGAATTATTGTGAGCATTTTTCCTTGTTCTTCACAAGTTGGCTAATATGATCTTGCATGTATTGAACCATCTTTTGCAACTTAGTGGTCTTGGTTTCTTCTTCTTTGGCCACAAGTGTTTCAACTTGATAGTCTGGGGGTAATTTGGCCCCTTGTTTAGCCAGCTCAAGAAAGTATTTTTCCTTATCCTCTAGAAGGAGGATCTCCATCATCTTGATAAGACCCTTGTTTTCTTTCACAATGTCTATGTCATTTTGAGTTATTGTGTCATCACCATCATTGCCAAGAATCTCATAAATGCTTGGGACTTGATCTTGACTCTGATCATAAGGAGGAGGATGATAGTGATATGCTGGTTGATTGCCTTGAGCTTTGTTTTGAGCTTGGTGCTGATTCTGATCATTTTGTGATTGATCATATTGAGGTTGAGCATGATGTTGGTCATTGGAAGATTGACCACGATGCTGATTGTTTTGAGATTTCTCAGGAATTTGGGAGTATTTTCCCAGTTGGAAATCGAATGGATCTCCCATCTTGTAAGATTGGGTAGTGAATGTAGACTCGGTAAAATGATATGAACAACGCCAAAAGGGCACAAAAAAGATAACCTTTGGCACTTTAACAGGATCAAGAGGGTCAATAGGTTCAAATGAATCGATATCGTCAACAGGGTCGATAGGTTCAATGATAGGACTAGTCCGAGGAAGTGGTCTTCCAAAGTTATGAAATAATGAGTTGTTTTGGAAGAATGAGTTGTCCTGCTATTGAAATGAGAAACCAGGTTGCACTTGAAACAATGGATTAAAACACTCTTGGAACATTGGAGGTGATGATTGAGATGAGATATCTTTCAAAGTACTCAATGAAGAACTTGAGGATCCCTCACAATGTTTAGATTGCATAATAGGTTCGGGACAACTTGTTTCCTGATTACGAGATCTACCTCTACCTTATCTAGTACCACAAATGGGGTAAGTGTTTCCACTTCTAGTCATAACAGTAATAGAAAAAGATTTAAGTATCGAGAGAGGACTTGGGATAATGCTAAAACTCTGTCTCTAGGAATAACAAAAAGGAGATAAAGGCTAGAACAACCAAGATGTGAGATGCACCCGACATGAATCATCAAGAGTATGGCTAGAACAACTGAGATAAGACTATCATGATGCGAGGTAAAAAAGCACAAAAGGTGAGACAAATAACAAGGATATAATCGTGAGTTCAAGAAAAATCATTCGGTTCACAGCTTGAGACAATTAGTTTTAGATAGTAAATGATATGAAAATAGGCAAACAGACCTCAGACAAAAATTAGATGAGGTAAAACATTGACAAGTCAATGGGAATAAGCTCACTATTTTTGAAATCTAGGTACAAGTTCATGCAAGAAAGTAGTGGGCCATGTGAGAGAATGCCAAACTTCACATGAGAGAATGAAATCTCATGCGAGGAAATGCTCTGAAAAATGAAATTTTCTCATGGGAAAGAACCAAAGTTTGACAGTTTGACACAATTTTTGAGATAAAAAGTCAAGTTTTGAGACAGCCTGAACTATTCTTTGATAGAATTTCTAGTTTTCAGACAGTTTGAAGGATAGTTTAATCAACAATCTCAGTTTGAAGGTTTCAAGCATTCGTTTACAAGCATGAAGTTTTGATCAAGCAATGGTGACACAAGAAGTAGTCGCAAACAGACCTACCAAGGAAAAAGAAACTTGGCGGTATCATGTGAGTCTTCATTTAATCATGATGGACAAGTTTAAGACTTGATAACAAACACATTGTTATCCCTACAAAAAAATGGTGAGAAGACAAAATTCGTGCCTCACAGCTTATGCGCATGCGTTCACCTCACACAACCGTGTCACCCCCTAGAGGGCACCCATGTTTTTTGTGTTTCCAAGGACTTAATAGTATATGTTCAAAGGTTACCCTTGAAGTAGGGGCCAGTGTCATATACCACCTTGAAGTAGGGGCCAGTGTCATATACCCCCTCCCTACGCAAATATTATGTCTCCTTTCAGAGGTGATTCGGGTAGGCAACTAACTAAGGAAATTTTTAGTGGGCTTCCATTCACACTAACCTTCGGTGCCCCCGATACAGGGCTAGGGCCTCGCAGCCACACCAACACCCGAAAGTCATACACCCTTGCAAGCAGGGCTAGGAGTGGCACCGCTTAGTAAAATAGACAGAGCCTTCTCAAGATGATAGTCAAAATCAAGAGAAGGAAGTTAAAATGGTTTTGGAGTCTTTAGAATCAACAAAAAATTCTTTATTATAGTGAGGTGGAATCATCGACGATAGGTGTGTACTCACTTGGGTCATTCCCAGAGGTTCAACTTCCGGTAGGCCCTCTAAAGGTGACACGACTTGGCTTGGATTCAGGGGTCAGATTTTTTGATTCTCTCAAAGAGAGAAGAGCATACTTCTCTACCTCTTCACCTTACCCAAACACATCGAGCATATTCATCACCAAGCTAGTTTCACTCCACCAAATCCACAAGCTTTTGGGTTTCTGGTTCTCTCAAAGAGAGAAGAGCATAATCCCCTGACAAGTAGATGTGCTAAAGATTCACTACCTTGCTTTGCTTCCCCAGGTATCCATCATTATAGCAACATCTAGGTCTCAGTTTCATCCATGGGCATCACTTCCATGTACTAAAGAGCCTATTCCCCTACTTTGCTATTAGGAGCCTTAAATTTTTTTAACAAATCCCTAATTATACTATGTGAATGAAAAATAGTAAACAAGCACAATGTTTTAAATGATCTTCGACAACCATCCTGCAAGCAAACTGTTAGCAAGTTCTTATGATCTTTGACAAGCGACTTGCAGACCACTGTTACACTGTAGCAGAAATAAAAAATATGAAAGCAACAATAGAAAGTAAATGTCAGGAAAAAGTAACAGTAAATTGCAGAATCAAGAAAATTTAAATGATTGATAGCAAAACTTCATGCGAGAAAGTATAGTGATGTACGTGAGAAAGTACAGGCACCTGCGTGATAGAATGTTTCCTCGTGTGATAGAATGCTACTAGGAGCAAAACTTTGCGTGGCACGCTCTAAAATTTTGTGTGAAATTCTGTACACAGTGAAGTATGAATGCACAATAGAGTTCAAATTCGTTATCAGAAAATTTTTGAGAGTGTGGCCAAAAATGAATTTTCTACCCCACGGTGGGCACCATAATGTTTATAGCTGAACGTGGACCTCTAATCCAGCCATATACACAACATAGTCATTTCTCGATCATCAAATCATGAAGATGAGTATGAATTACCCAATTCGCAAGATTCTATCGATTTGACCTGTTGCCTCCTAATTAGCTAGCGTGTTTGAATTACTCTCAGAACGAGAGCCAACAACCAAAAGACCAAACTAAGACAAAGGATTTTGAAAGCTTGAAAGATAAACAAATTGCAATTACTCTAAGATTAAGATGCAATTAATCTAAAAATGAAGTGCAAATTTTAATCTAAGAACATGAAAAAGATATGAGAATTCATCTAAAAACATATAAGCAAACTAGTTTAATATGAAAATGCAATTATACTAAATGAGAGTTAAACTAATGTGCAATAAAAAGCTTGAAAATATAAAATTTGAGACTAAATTTGACTATAGTTTAGATACTCTCACAATTGCCTTTTTTTTTCGAATGAGGAAGAAGGTTCATAATATAGACAAGCCTGAAGAAGGATGAAGAGTTTCTTGAAATGAAACGGTTGACTCTTCATTCCCAATTGAGACAAATATTGAGGAATTACTTAATTAAAAGAGTGAATTATTGCCACATATGGGTGACCCTTTGAATAATTTGAATTATTAAATCCAAATAAAGATAATCCATTCAAATAACCAAACAATATTAATTCCTTTTATGTGTATTAGCTAAATGGGGTGGTTTTAATTTAATTTAAAGCACTTAGGACTTTAGAATTAAATCAATTTATCATAGGGATTATTTAGCTAATAAAGTCGAATACTTAGGAATTAATTATAGTGTAAGATTAATGCAATTTAGGGTTTTTGCAATTGACACAAAGTCAAATAAAGTCAGGTAGGAGAGAGAAAATTGCCTAGTAAAATAGGACTTTAATGATGTAAAATTGAAGAAATGCACCAAAATTGATTGAAATTATAAGGTGCCAATTTTGGGGTATTACAATATCATCAAATCCTCCTTTCATGTACAAATTGTTGTTTTCACTAGTTCTTACAAAACCAATACTTAAAAGATAAGTATGCAACCTTTCATACCAGGCTCTTGGTGCTTGCTTTAAACCATATAAAGCTTTCTGTAGTCTGCATACCATGTCTTTCTGATTCAGATCAACAAACCCTTCTGGTTGTTCTATGTAGACCTCCTCTTCTAGCATTCCATTCACAAATGAAGACTTAACATCCATTTGATAGACTTTAAATTTCTTATGTGCATCATATGCAAGTAACATGCAGACTCCTTCCTATCTAGCAACAGGTGCAAAAGTTTCACTATAATCAATACCAAGTCTAGCTTTTTTTCTTGTAACTTCTCCATTCTCATTTAGCTTATTTCTAAAAATCCATTTAGTACCGATAACATTCTTATCTTTCAATTTAGGTACTAAAGTCCATGTCTTGTTTTTCTCAATTTGTTCTATCTCTTCATTCATAGCATTTATCCATTCATCATTCTCAAGTGCAACCTTAACATTCTTTGGTTCAAACTCACAAACTAAGCATATATTCTGTCTTAACTTACTTCTTGTCAGTATCCCAGCTTGCCTATCTCCAATGATTTGGTTCTCAGGATGATGCCTTTTGACAAATCTTGCTAGCACTTGATCTCTCCTTTGTTCTTCATTCTATTTAGGTTCATTTCCTTGCTCGGTAGCTTTTGCCTGTTCCTCGGTGTTATTTTCCTGATGCTCAGTCGACTTAGCCTGTGGCTTTGGTAGGTACTATGGATGCTCAATATAAGTGAATCTACCATAGTCTTCCATCTCCTTAGTGCTTTCTTCATCATTTTTATCAAAAAATTCATCAACTCTAACATTAGCACTTTCAATCATCTAATTAGTAACCTTATTCAGACACTTGTAAGCTTTGCTTTTAGTAGAATATCCAAGAAATATTCCCTCATCCCCTTTAGAGTCAAATTTTCCATTCCTATCATCTTTCAGAATAAAACATTTACTACCAAAAATTTTGAAGTAACTTACACTCGGTGTGTAACCAAACCATAATTTGTAGGGTGTTTTGTTTGTGTCTTTCTTCAATTGTACTCGGTTCAGAACATATATAGCTGTGCTAACTGCCTCTCTCCAGTATACTTGTGCAATATTATTTTCTATCATCAGTGTCCTCACACAATTAACAATTGATCTGTTTCTCCTTTTAGCAATCCCATTCTATTGCGATGTTCTCAGTGTAGAAACCTATCTTTTTATGCCATGCTCATTACAATAGTTAGTGAATTCATCAGAAATAAACTACCACCTCTATCATACCTCAAGCATTTCAGTTCTTTTCTTGTTTCTTTTTCTACTTTTTATTTGTACCATTTAAACATTTTAAATGCCTCATATTTCTCTTTTAAAAACATGACAGTCATCAATCTAGTGTAATCATCAACAAAAAAAATAAAGTATCTATCTCCATAGTAGCTCTGAGTTTTCATGGGACCACATAGGTCGGTGTGAACTAACTCCAAGATTCTTTTTGTTGAATAGTCTTTACTCTTAAAACTAGATTTTGTCATTTTCCCCTTTTGACATTCATCACACATAACATGATCAAGCTTTGTTAGGCTAGGCAGACCTCTAAGTTTTTTCTTTCTACTAATCTTAATCATGTTATCAAAATTAACTTGGCATAACCTTTTATTCCATAACCATGCATCTTCATTTTTCACTAGTAAACAAGAAGTCTCAACATTTTCAAGATAAAATAAGTTACCTTTAGATTGTCCTCCTATTCCGACAAGCTTTCCACTTTCATCAAATATCTTTACCTTCTTTCTTTCAAAAGCTACTCGGTGACTTGAGTTGTTAAGCTAAGCCACACTTAGCAAATTGTAATTTAGTCCTTTTACCCAATAAGCATTATCACATTTGATTTTATCATTTATCAATAAAGATACTTTTCCTTTAACCATACATGGTGTATCATTACCCATTCTTACTGATCCTCCATTATAATGCTCAAGATGATCAAAATTTTCTTCATGATCACCAGTCATGTGATGTGTATAGCCACTATCAATGATCCATGTATCATTTTTACTAACTTTAGAAATGAGTTTTATTTCTACATACCTTTCCTCTTCCTCTGAATCATCCTTCATTGCAACAAATACTACTTCAACATCATCATCTGTGTCAGTATTAGTATCATTCTCTTCAGTAAAGTAACATACCTTTTTGCCCTTATCTCTATGATCTTGGTTGTCTCTATTGTAGTGTCAGTAACTTGTATTGGTTCTCCTTCCATAGCTTCCTTCACTAGATTGATCTTTGTTTCTATCTTCTTCTTTCCTGTTTAGGCATCTAGCAGCAATATGACCAACTTCTTTATAGTTAAAACATGCTAAAGGTAATTTACCCTTATATCTACCTTTACCTTTAGGTAATCTCTAGGCCATAAGAGCTTCAAGTTCATCAAGCTCATCATCAGTATTACTATAACTATCATTCCTTATATTATGTCTACTGCTAGACTTACTGATCTTCAGAGAAGACATGAAAGCAGACTCAACAGATGGTACAACACTATTATCAAAATTGTTCAGCTCAAAATTTGTTAGCTTACAATTCAAACTATTAAGAGTAAGAGTATTGATAGGTGCAAACCTCATTTCATGTATAGCAGATATTCTGATTGCATAAGCAGGCAAAAAGGTTCTTATAATTTTACTTACCACTGTATCCTCATCAATGACACCACCAGATCCTATGATAGCATTGACTACCTCCTTTATTCGATTTGTATATTGTACTATGCTTTCTCCTTCTTTCATTTTCATATTGTCAAAACTGCCTCTTAGGCTGTCAGATCTACCTCTCTTGACATTAACATCACCATCATAGACTTGAGAAAGTTTATCCCACATTTCCTTTGAAGTAATGCAATTTTTGACATCCTCAAATTCAGCATTAGATAGAGTAGCAGTAATCTCTATCATAGTCATGTTGTGTTCATGTCGATCTTTCAATTGATCAAGAGTCAAAGGTCCAGTCGGTGGTTGTAAGTAGCCATTTTTAAGTAAATGTAAGGAAAAATCTCTGATTTTGGATATGTGAAGGTTCATTCAGCTTTGCCATATAGTAAAGTTGTCCTTGTTCAGCTTTGGCACCTCCCTCTTATACATCTTGTAATCTTTTTGCTGAAGTCCTTAAAACTCTATTCCAATCAACCAATGCTCTAATACCAATTGTTAGAATAACTGAGAGGGGGGGGGGGGGGTGTGAATCATTTAGATCAGTTATCCTATAGTCCCAAATACAAAGATGTAACACTTTAAACAATTTCAACAAATTCTGTAACTTGGTAACATAAACTACTAAACTATCTGTGCCTTTACCAATTACCAGTTAATTAACTCACAGTGATTACCAACCAAATCAAATATGCAGTATGTAAAGTATGATAGTAAAACAATAATCACAGAAACACATAACACAATGATTTAATGTGGAAACCTTGTTAAGGGAAAAACCACCTGGGACCGGTGACCCAAAATAATTTTCACTCTTTTGAAGTGAGCTCGGTGAAGAGCCAACCTTTTTAAAGGCTATAAACACCTTATTAGGTGTGAGCTTGTTAGAGTATTTAAGACTAATAGTTATCATTTAACCAACATTCACTATGGGGTCGATAGGATAACAATGTACATTCATTGAATGACATAGGGGCATAACATAAGATGGTTAAGTCCACTCGGTTAAGAGATTTTTTTGTATCAATGGTTAAATTGAAACAGTAGTTGATTTGATTACAATAAAACTCAATTTGTAGATGTTTAGATCTATTCTAAGCCCATAAAAATCCTCTTATCAATATTTCAATTCACTTCCTCAACTTAATTTCACTCAATAATAGCTCTCTGACGCTTGATACTGTTCTGCAGTTTGGTTCTCCTTCAACCAGTTTGATCAAGGATGCATGAAACTACGTTCACTTGAAATCTCTACAGTCTTTTTTCTTCCAACATGTTTCAATAAAGAAACTCATATCTCTTATATAGATAGATAAACCATTTTCATATGAATTATAAGCCGCTTAATCTTCTTCATTGATTTTGCCTCTTAAACCTTCCTTGGTAGATGTGTCAATAACAAGTTTCAATTCCATCCTTGAGATCTTCTCCAAATTTTGTCAGTCATGGATCTCATAACAAACTTTATACTCAATCTCAAAATCATAACAATTTCTAGCTCATCAATTTCTGTCAGCTAAACTTAAGCATTTAATACTTTCATCCATACTCTGTTAACAAAGAAATGTGTCGGCGAACATAAGCTCAGTTAATACTGTCACTTGGTATACACTACACTGGCTCAGTGTATACTAAAGTGCTTCATTTACCGACCACATTGCCTTGTACATTTTGCTTCCTCCTTCATAATAGATTAATGCAACATAATCAAGTCAACAATATGAAGTCATAGACTCATCAATAAGTTACCCAAAGTATTCCTTATCCTCATCTGTCATATCCATCTTTCTCCATGTAGATATATCAGTTCTTCATCTTTTCTCTCCTCTTTATAGATGTTTAGATGTTTGCAACTAACATGATAAGTAGTATCAAAAACTAGTTGATATCAATGACAACATAATGACTGATTTAATTATCTTACATATCATTTTAGTACTCGGTGATCTCTAATCACTAATCTTTGAGTCATTCAGGTATTCAATCAGTTATAGTTCATTAGTAAGTACTATATACCATTTAAACTAACCTCAAGTTTATGACTCTAATATACCATTTTATTAATAAGTTTTTTTTGCTAAGTCTATTGCTTTCAGTTCGCTGAAGTTTTTATATTTAATCTTTGTCACATGACGACATGGATCCCCCACATGATAGAGGCTGCGAGGATGCTCCTCCCACCCATTCTTCTGTAATGGTAAACCTTATTGTAATTGTACAAATTAGATAGTTGAAAAATGTTATATTATTATGTTATTTTATTTAGGGTTTTGGAGTTATTTTGATAGTTTTACTAATATTCCTATCACAAATTGATGTTTAGGATAGGGGAAAAGCACCTGCAACAATAGAGGCAATAGCTATAGATACATATGAGGTTATCCCATGTATCCCTAATATAATAAATATGGTGAAGAAAAAACTAAAAAAAGTCAATGCAAAAATTATTAGCATTTTGTAAGATGCAAATCCAACTGAGGAGATGCTAAAGAGGACAGATGAATTGATGACACAAGCACATCATTATGATGTAAGCAATAATGAGTATTTAGTTAGAACAAAAGTTCAATAAAGGTTTATATTTTATACTCTTTTATGTCATGAACTAAAATATGTATGTGTTCTTGTTACATGATTTTTTGTTTGCTCAAGTACCTGGTCATGGACATCACACTGAGGCTGGTACTAGAAGAGCTCTGGCCACCTCAGGTAAAATAATCCTTAAGTTAACAAGTTACAAGAAAGTTTTTCTTTGGAACATTCAAAAACTTCATTGGACTTATTGATTAGAAGTGTACGTTTTTTATTGGACTTACTGATATTGTAGATACAACTATAGGAAAAGGTATAGTTACAACTAATTCAAAATTTATAAGAAAATTTTTTCTCAAACTTTATTGAAAGCTACTCTTACATTTATTATTTCAGAATGTCTTTGCTAACAATGTATTGTTCAGGTCATCAAGGGTAGACAACTCCACCTAGAGGCTAGATCAACGTCCATCTGATATTGGCAAGTGCAATGTTAGAAACAAGGGGCATGCAAACATGGATGCCTTCATGGTCTATGCCTTGTAAATCCTTATTTTTCTATATTTGGTTTTTGTTAGGAATAAGGTGTCTCAACCTTGGATAATTCCTATTCTTATTATTTGTTTTGTAAATGTATTTTTTGCAAATAATGTAATTAAGTGTGAGTGTACATGTCTAGTTGGCATGTTGACATGTCACTCCACTTGATGTGTCAGCATCTTGTGCGTAAGGAGATCATGATTGAAACGGTCATGACAGATTCCTATGATGCGTAAGAACTATTTAAGGAATGTGCTATGATAGGTGTAAGAGCATCTTATGACTTGGGCCTATTTGGGCACCCAAGAAGAAGTGGTTGGTGTGTGTAAGAGAATATGCCAAAAATAGGTTGGTGTGACAGATTCTCTTACACTTCTCTTGTGACTGTTATTTTTGGCGGATTCTATGACAAGCTATCATAGTCTATTTTAGGGATGGACACCTATTCTTTGAATTGCATGTAACAATTGTGTACATGTGGCTTTGTGCATGGGTCTTGGTGGTTGTGCGTATTTTTGGGTCCAGAGGAGTCTATATATATGATGCTGCTCCTATGGGAGAGATATAACAAAAGTTTAAGTCTTGTTGGCTTTGTCTCTCATTTCCTGAAAGAACTTGCATTGCAAGTGTATTGTAATCTTTGTGTTGAAGATAATACATTGTGTAGGTTTTGGAGTGCTGGGGTTTTTTACCGAAAGGTTTTACCCAGGGTATATCATTGTGTCATTCTCTATTTTTCTGTATGTATGGTATGTGGTTGCAATATCTTTGTTAAAGTAGTTAAAAAATCTGAAATTGTAAGGATTTATAAGAATTTGCACAATACTCTCCTATAGAGATTAGCGTAGGAAGCTGTTTCCGCACCTGAGTTTCTGTACAGTTTTGTGTTTGATAATTTGTACTTTAATCTTGGGTGCATCTCATAATGGATTAATTTTTTGGAGTAGGAGATACACTGGTACCATCTGCTATGCCAGATATAGATCAGAGTACATGTATTGGTGATAATTCACCATCGTTTCTTGAATCTACCCGCGTTTCTAGCACAGGAGTTATGCAAATGTCATTGTTGATTGGCGATAAAGAAATGATGCCTTTAAAATGTCTTAAGCTTCTAGGTACTTTAAAATTATTATTATTTATATTGTAATATGCATTTACCTATTCATAACAAGTTTTGGATTGATGATCCCATGACATTTTTGTAGGAAATGATTCTTTTTATAAGATGCTTTATGACTTCACATTGAAGATATTCGGGCCCACCATACGTACAAGGTGGAACATCATAAGTGAACTAACCCTATCCCACTATATTTATTTCATATCATTAATTGGTACAATATTTTCCTTTCATTCAAGCCTTTTCTTTTACTATATTCAAGGTACACAACTTTAGTTAATTTTCTATTTAACAATTTTGTGTTTTTTCTTAAAAGGTGGAACTTGCAAGAAAAAAATTAAAAGATTAGCTCATAAAAGATTTAGAGCATGAGTTTGGTAGTAACACTTTTGAGGAGAAGAAAATTATAGAAAAAGCTGCCAAACATCTTAAGACTGTGAGGGACTCATATAGAAGGAGTCTCGTCCAGAACCCAAAGTACGAGCGTCCTCCCTTTATTTCAATGAGGGATTGGAATGAGTTCATTTTGGATGCAAAGGAGAAACGGGATGCTCAAAGAGGAATTACACCAGAAAATGAGAGAAGAAGGAATGCAATAGTATTAACTACTAGTAGAATGTAATAATGCACTGATTAGTGATCTTTATATCTATATCATCTAACATATTTCAAACTTTTCATAGATTACAAGACACATCAAAGGCAACAAAGGCCAGACTGCAAACGATTGGACAACACAAACTTGGCTCTGGTGGATATTCAAAAATTAAAGCACGAATTGTAAGTAGAAGTAAATGAATTACAGATCAAAATTATTTATAAAATACAAATAATTTTGTTTAATAAAAAAATGTAGAGCTCAGAATTTAATTTAGAGGCCATGACAAAACACAAAAAAATTGCCTTCAAGGAAGGCTATCAAGTTGTGTTTGAACGCCTACACCAACCTTCCACTGGACCAACCCAAGAGTCTCCTGCATTGGTTGAACATGTAAATATGCCAAAAAATATATATTTGAAATTGAATACTTGAGCAATAATCTATTTAATGTTAATTTCAAACATAAATTGACTATTTTTGTTTTTAGAAAGAAAACAATGATAATAATGCGCAAGACATTGCAATGAAGCCTCGTAATCCTAACATAGAACCTATGCCGCATAATGAAGGCCCTGATGTGCATCGCAGTGTCGATGGAGGTGTTCATTTGCTATTGCAAATTAATTATGTAATTATTAATACAATTTAACATAAATTAAAATCGGTGCCACCTTTTTTGTGTATATTTTAGAACATACAAAATGTCATGTTGAACGAGTGGAGGATGTTCAGAGTGATCACCATGTAGATGATGTGGCACATTCAGGTAAATAAAATCTATGTTATGTTCTTTTAAATTTCTTTTTTTATTTATAGTTCTTTTAATTAATGAAATACTTGTAACACTAATATAAAATGGTGTGAATTTAACCCATGATGTAGTTGTTATTATAGCAGACCCCCCTTTGTCAAAAAAAAATTAAAAAAATTATAGGCATAAACTTCATCCACTTTTACACATTTCATTAGTTTACATCATCTCCAAATTTTAAACATAAATGCCATTTTTGTGTCGTTAAAGTTAAAAAATTTGTGTGTTGTTGACCTTTTCCTTTATAACAACTACAAAATTATGTTAGATAACAACTATAAAATTATGTTAGATCCACCTTGGGTAGACCCTATAATTAATTCTATCAATTTTTACACAACATTACAAAATATTGTTAGCAACATTTGTTACAAAAGTTGCTAAATGACAACTACTCTCCACCTATTCATCTAATCATCAAACCCTTGTTCCTAGGGCCATTTATCTAGGGCCTATGTAAAATCAACTTCATAATCATCTCCAGATTACTTCGCTGGTTCTAACACATCATTATGGATAAAAACATCCATATTCCATCATCCAATGCAACTATTCTTAATGGAAAATGCTTCCCAAGTGACTGTAAAAAAACTGGCTCTCCTTCACTCAAGAAATTCCACCATTATGTGGTCTTCAACATCAACACCCCTTATACCTATATAGGAAAATTATAATACAAGGATAATATACATATTTTAAACCTCTCCCACCAATCACAGTGGCCAAAGGGGTGGGAGAGTTGTATCAACTTAAAGGATTTCAACCCAACAATGCTGATTGTACCCAAAAATCAGTCACAAACCCAAATACTAGTCAATCTCTCTGTCTCAAGAATAATCAAAACATGATATAGTTTCTTAAATATGTAAATAAAACACTAGTCAGTGATTCTACATTATCATTCCATCAAGATCACATTTTAAATGAACATGAGAATTCACTGTTACCTTGTTATGGTGGACTGTACCCACGGGCAGAGACACAGTTGCAAGAATCACTGGTGTTTATTGATTTGATACTTTACAAAATGGTTCCCTTACATCACCAACTCTACATCATGTCTCCAAACCCATGGATCAACATTGATCTAGACTTCTAATTCCCTAAAGCCAACTACAACCATTTCTAACTACCCCAAAACTGTCCCTAAATAGTCTAAAACTGGCTGTCTCAATAATATGTGATTTAAAGATGTTGTCCATTTGACAACTAATGTTGTCAACTCAAAAACTTGAATCTATTACCCCTTCTTATGAATTTCAAAAGGTTTTAAAACAAACTTATTAGTCCTACTAACAATTTAACCCCTAATGAGCCCCATAGGCTTATTTTGCCAACTTAGGCAACTTGCATATTTTAGCACTTCAAGTGCTTTTCCATCAGTTTATTGGCTCTATTGGCCATGTTACATTCATTCTAGACCTTATAGGTCTTAGATCACTCCTCTAACTCCTTAAACTCATAGATCAATCTTCAAACTCCTTAAAATCTACTAGACTCCACACCTTGGTTCTCCATTCACTCCTTCAAACTCCAACCAGTCAGTCATGAACTATGCTCCCAATGGTGACCCTAAACTATGCTATGTTAGAACGCATGCATTTCCTAAACTATGCTCCCAATGGTGACCCTAACTCCTCTAAGGATCCCAGTAAACTCCAATCATCCACTCATTAACATCTCAATCTATCCTTGCAACCATTTTGTCTCCTTTGCCAAACTGTTTAGTCATGCACTATCCTACCAGTACAATAGTGAGGGTTTTTGAATCTTTTTACAAATTCATGGTGAAAACAACACAAATCTGTGTGTCCCTACATGACAGTCAATATGAAATTGCAGAACAGAGTTATAAGATGTTTGAACTTGATCTAATATGCACCACAAATGTTGACAACACTCCTCAGGTATGGTTTATGGACCTCCATATTGATATTAATGCTTTGTATTGAATCATTTTTCAAATAAATTGGATAGTTTTAAGTTATACGCAATGACATATAGAATTTATTTGAGTATTTGTTTTTTGCATGCAGAGAACATTTTGTTAGATGTTAGATGCAACTCAAAACTATTGAATTTGGTGAAACTTGTTCTACCTGGATCAAGGGGTTCAAGTAAGGGCTTGTGTACATAAAGTAATAGGCTTTGAGTAACTTATGTTGAATTGAAGGTTGGTTTATTTTTTTTAAATAATCAAATAAGTGGAACTTTTAGATTTAATATCTTCCTTTTTTTTCGATGCAAGAAAAATATTAAGTTATTTTCAGATCTAGGGTCGTATGTTGTTTCTCCCTTCTTTCTTTTTGGTCTTTGAGGAAGTTAAGATCAATATTGATTTATACATATCTTTGATATTAATATATCTTTCTTACATGTTTTATTTGCCTTTATTTATAATAGGTGACAAATCAATTAGAAACACCCAAATAAAAATGAATAACAATACAAATGAAAACCTACAAAACCAACATGCTACTCATAATATAAAGGACAATGTATGTTCACAAAACAATCATCGTAAACATAAGGTTTCTTGAGCTAAACTTACATATTATTGCAACTCAAAAGTATTTTTAATTTGGGAAAATTTCTCTAGCTTGAACTAAGGGGTTCAAGTAGGGTTTATTTGGGGTTGTGTAGGGTTTTATATAGATGCAACAACTGGCTTTGAGTTACATATGTTGAATTGAAGGTTGGGGTCTTTTGTAGAAAGTGATCAAATAAATGGGCCCTTTAGATTTAATACCTCTTCACATTATTAAGTAGTGAGAAAAATGTAAGGTCACTCCCAGATCTAGGGTTTCACATTGTTCCCTCTTTCTCTCTTTTAGGGCCTCTAGGAAAGTTGCAATCAATATTGATTGTACACATCTTTTATATTATTGTATTTTCCGTGCACATTTTATTTGCCTCTATCTATAATAGGAGACATATCAGTTGAAAACACACAAACTAAAAATGAGAATAACAATACAAATGAAAACCTAGAGTATAAATATAGGTATACTCTACTCTTCTCTTCTGTACACTTATTTTCATCTTCAACTGCAAGGGTCTCTTCTATGATGAATATTATGTGTAACAATGATATTTTTTCTTTGGAATTGTCGAATCTGACATGAAATGCTCTTCAAACATTTTGTGCAGGTGTCGTTTCAATGTCTACTTCAAAAACAAGAAGGTGATAGATCTGTGTGGGAATATCCATTCATTATAGCTGGTGTAAACATAACATTCATGCTTATCCAAATGCTAGATCTTTGATCTGGTGTATATTCTTCTTGTTCAACTGCATTTCCTTTGTGTTGATATTTGAATAAGTAAGCATGAATGTCTCATCCATTTTGTGCATCGAGTCCTAATTATTTATAAAATAATTGCCTTATATGTTATATGAAAAAATATATGCACATTGTATTATTATTTTGAACACTAACTAATGTAACTTGAACACTAACTAATATACGTATAGATGGCACCCACAAATTACTATAATTAGAATACAACACATTTTTAAAGAACATCAGTTCATGTGACTCTTAAGTTTGTCAATCTCCATCTTCTCTATGTAGGTACTCAATAAGGGCATAGTTCATGAGCTTGAAATCCCCCATCTCCCTTCTGTTATCTCTTAAATTCCAGAGAAATAGTTATGATTGACATCATAAACATTTCCTGCACTAGATTAGTATGAAGAGGTTCTTTATTATTAAGCCTTATCCTTGTTTGATGAAAAATGTGACCACATTTATATAGAAAGAATCACTTTAATTCTTTCCTTTGATACACTGTCTTCAATATACCATGCTTCCCATTATGTTTAATGCACTTGATCGTAGTCCAAGAAATCTTATATTGCACATTAGATTTCCTTTGCTCTAGAATTGATAAGTACAATCATTGAAAGTATTTCAAAGGAGTGGATTGTTTTGGCATGGATTTAATTCATAAGTATAATTACAATATTGAAATGTGTTTTGATAATGCAAGTTATCCAAGGATCTAAACATATCCTCCAAAAAAGGTGTATTTCCATTTTATGTCCACTTTCACATTCCTTCACATATGTGTGTGTTTTCATTTCTTAAGAAGACTAGCTTCCCAATTACACCCTTGTTCCACAGACTAGCAACACCACAATCCACCAAAGTCCTCTACTTGACAGCCTTCATGATCTGTTATGCTAAGTTGTGGCTAGATGCCCACCTTCTCATTTTAAATTATACTCATCACCTTGCTAGTAATCTCTACTAGACCAACATCTTCCCTAGAAGATCATTTAGCATAGTTGCTTTACAAATTCATCCACAACTTCCTTAATCTAATTTTCCTCTTTTATGCTTGCTTCATCTATCCTGATGGTTATCTTTATAGATCTTGGTTGATTTATGTGAACAAGTGTTGTACTTAAAATATTTTACTAATGGAAATACATTTATAAGAGTCTCATTGTTTTAGAATGTTTGCTGTCAGATTGGCATTGGGCTGCTTGTATTGCAACAGTTGACAAGAATAGGTGGCATCATGTTCTACAATGCTTCCATTTTCAAATCCGCTGGTGAGTTATTTTATTAAAACTTATTTTTTCTACCAACCAATAGCAATCCATACACAACCATGTTAGAATGCATGCATTGCACATACCTCAACCTACAAAAGATTTGGAAACTACTAGGGAAACAATGTGCAATCCAGAATGAAAATGACAACTAATTTCTAATTAATCCTACAGGCATCTCAAATGTTGAAGTTGCCTCCCTTGGACTGGCTAGAGTTTAGGTGATTGTGAAAGTTGGAATTTCTTCAATTAATTGCTTGACAAAAGATTTGAAATAAGGCCTTTATTATTTTTAATACAGAACTAATATCCTTGATCTTGTACAATGATGTCATACATGTTCTAATGACTGGATTCATTGCATGGTTAATGAACAGGGCTAGTAGGCATCTTCTCCTCATGGTAAATAAATTAAATAGTTATATTAATGCTACCACATTGGAAAATTTATAGATTTAATTGACTCCTTGTAAGAAAATTACATATCATTTCTTTCACTTTCTCAGATCTCATCTGTAGGAATGACAACTAGCCTTTTTCTCACAGGCATTGCATTCTACCTAAAGGTGCTCTTTTTAACTACCACAACATTTATTTTGTCACATATGCAAGACATTTACAGACATTAATTTGTACATTTGCTATGGATAAACAGGAAAAAAAATAATTCATTGTTGGAACTATTTATTTATTTTAATGACCTAAATTATAAAACTTAAGTAATTCCTCACTTTTAAGTTTGATCTCATGCTTCATTCTTGCAGAATCATGTACTGGGAGCTTCTTAAATCTTTCCAGTATTTTGGCTTTAATTGGTTTACTGGTAAGCTTGGGGGTCAAGTTACCTCTAAGGTTTTCTAATTTGAAAGAAAATGATCACTTCCATTATAGTCAATGCCTAGTGATCAATTTGAATGATTGTTTCTCTTTGACACATGCTTGCATTATCTCCTTCTTTGTTTGTATGGGGGCCATCCCATGGATTATTATGTTTGAGGTATGTCTTCTCCAATTTAAATTGGAGAAATATTTTTGTAAAAGACTTAGATTTTGGGCATATTTTACAATTCAAAAAATTGAGGTTTACCCATTATAATATTTAGCATTAAGGAAACAATTTGCAAATTTTGAGGAAGTCAATTGTAGAAGCTAGGAAGAATATTTGACAAATTAGGATTAACGTCTAAGGTTCACAATTTCTTCATTTATAACTAAAGGTTAAGATCATGTAATAAAACTTGAATTGGACACGATTTACATCATATAATTAGATAATATATTATATTCAAAGAGGAAAATAATATAATTCATTTACTATAGAAAAAAAAAAAAGTATAATAGTGATTGGACTACTTTTTATGTCAATGACATATCTATTCATTTTATATCAATATTGGTATATCAATGGGGTAAATCTTGCATAAAGTATAATAGTGATTGGACTAGGAAAATAAAGGTGTCAAAGTCACCATGTAATCTATCTAATGGAATATATTAAGATAATTTTAGAAAATAATTTTAGTACAATGTTCAAAATTCATGTTACACCAAAGGGAAGTAGAATTTTTAAAACTAGGATATTAGTGAGAAATGGAGAGAAGTGAAATGTAGGACTCAATTAATAATCATGTGACATGGATGATATCAATATTGGTTTATCAAAACAAAGATCACTAATGGGGTATGAGAGTATTTTTAAAATTTAGTAATAATATTAGGTTAGAAGCTAACTAATAAAGAATGTAAAGATTATTTATGATGTAGAAAGAAATTACATAACATAAAGTAGGAGTCAAATGATTTAGGAGAGAAATTATATGGATAAGAAAAAATCAATTGAATCCATATTTATTAGTAAAAATTTTCGAATGAAAATGAGTATAAAAGTAGATTACTATACATAACTTTATCTTATATTTTGTTGAGAACAATAGGTAATATGATGATTTTTCTATTGTTAAAGAAAAGAGACTAAAGCATGCGAGAGCACTATTTTTTTAAATGACTAGAGTGGCTAAGAAGTGGAACACATTAAATAAGTGTTCACTATTTAAAAATGAACATGGAAAAATTATTGTTCAACAAATAATGTGCCACATAATTGTATAACAAAAGGAATATGACTTTTCCATTTAACATGAATATGTATTTGACTAAGGTAAGAAGAGTTTTGAAAGGCTTAGGATCTTGAATATAGAAAGAGATACAATAAAAACATATTGAAACATGAAGAAAACATTAGATGGCACCCATAATAGCCAAATCACGTATAGATGGAACCCATAAATCACTATAATATATTAATAGATTTCATACTGAAACATGAAGAAAACATTAGATGGCACCCTTAATAGCCAAATCACCTATAGATGGCACCCATAAATCACTATTTTATATTAATAGATTTCATAATATATTTTACTTAAAAAAAAAACTGAATTTATTTTTGATTTTTTGACAAACAAAGACTGTACATTTGACAAGAATGATATACTCTTGATGAATTTTCCGACCATATGTGGTCGATATTTCGATGCCACGACCTTAACTTTGACGACAATGCTATACTGTCGACCTATTTCATTGATCAATTTTTTGACCATATGTGGTCGAAATTGCAAAAAGATATGTCGACTATTTACAATTATTTCGACTAACATTATACGATTATTTCAACCAACATTGGTCGAAAGAGATGAAAGATATGCCAGAGATTCTTCAAGATTGAAGTGATTATTTTGATGTTGGAGAAGATGATTGTTTGACATTATAATGGTTGAATATTCGACAATAATATAATGTGGACCCAAAAATCAACGTAGAAAGTTTGACAAAAATGATGGTCATTTCATCAACCAATTTGCATCGAAAAATTGACTAATCGTCATAAAAAATCAAGCTAAAATTTACTAGTGTTGATATTAGCAGGAAGACCCTTAGAGGCATCAATATCCACAAGAATGAAAACATAGGTGGAGTGAAAAATGTTTAAAGATTCCACATCCACCATTAGAATGTCACCAAGAGCCTCACCCACTCCCTTAAGAAGAGGATCCACCCATAGATGAAGTGGGAGGTTTGGGAGCTTGACCTAAATAGATATCTTATTGAAAGTTTCAGAAGATGGATTGAAGTCTTTATGCCATGGTTTTACCATTAACACAAACCAATCATTCCAACTAAAAAAGTGATCACAAAGAATATGATTTATGTCTACAACATTTTCAAATTTGGATATAAATAATCCTTTAGCCATTAGGAAAATATGTACCATACCAGTTCTAATAGGATCCCAATGCTTGGAGATCCACATGTGTAGCTCTGGAAGACTAGGATTTTATATTGTTATTTTGGTATGAACAACAATATTTTTAGCTTTCAAGAGGTAAATAAATTCATACCTAGTGTCTCTATACTTCTGGTTTCAAGATTTAGTGAGCATAACATATGAGAAAGGTACAAAATAGGTAGCTCTAATGGCTTAATGACAATCATATTACATGAATCAACAACTAAAATGGATTGAAATAGATAATAGAAACCTAGTTCTTAGAAAACAAACAAGAAGTTACTCTATTCTTCCTTGGCTGCATGAATAGTCACAAAAAAAGTTCCAATAACTGTTGGAATAGTCATAGAACAAAGTTTCAATGGTTGGAGGAAAACTCACATAATAGAGTTTCAATGCATGCAAAAATAGTCACAAAATAAAGCTCTAATGACTATAGAGATAGTTACAAAACAAAATTCCAATGGTTGCTGGAATAGTTGCAGAACATAGTTCCAATGGCTACAAGAGAAATCAACTACTAAAACTGAAGCTAATTACTAAACATAAAAGTAACTACTTAACCAAATGAGTGGAACTCTTACGAAGTGGTCCCTCTTGGATGAGTCTTCCCAAATATTAACTTAGATACAAAAATTTGAAGTATCATTCTATTAATCAAAGTGTTGTTACAATATGATAGTAATATGATAACATTAGCGTGCACAAGATAATTGATATCCATAACTACTTTAGAATAATGCCTAATCCAAGATGGTAGTATAGCCCCAAGGCATCCAATACCATTATTTGCTAAGATACAACTAATTATAGGTACAAAAGACCAAATTTTGACTCCATAAGCACAAAATATTCAGATTTTTCCAAGGGGACAAGCATTGCCAACAAAAGAACAACAATATGAGATGCAAAAGAGGCAATTTGAAGAGAATCTAGAATGATAGATTGTAGTAAAATATTCAAAGATGAGGTTAAAAATTTCCAAACAAGAGGCTTCCAAAGATAAGATTCCAAAATTTCTTGCAAGGTGTGCCTCCTAAATCTCCCAAATTTGAATTTACAAGTTTTAGGAGTGATCCCTCATTTCAAGAGCCTGTAAACAAAGAGCCTTAAATTTTTTCTTTCCCAAGTTTCCTATTATAGTACAAGAACATTTTCTTGATAAAGTAAAGCCTTATGAGGAACTCATTCAAGATTCAACACCTCAAGAGAAGTCTTCCCCAAACTTACTACAACCTTAAGAGCCCAATGACATTATAATTTCTCAAGTTGTAGAACAACGGGATGAAATGTTTGAAAAGTTAGAGATAAATCCTTTACATGTTGTTATGACTGTGCAAGATATTGAGAATGATAAGTCATATTTTATACTAGAGGTAGAAGAGGCTAGATATGTTGAGCAATAGGTTTTTGATGATGAGATAGTGATTAATTTATTTTCTGAACTTTCAAATTTTGTCAATGAAAATAAAAATAATATGCCTATACTAACTCCAGAGACAAGTACAAAACATCAAGAAGATTTGGATAGGGTTCTAGTCTTGCATGAAACAAAAGAAGAAATGAATAAAATTAAAGATTTTTCTTCCACAATAGATGATTTTTGCTCAAAGATTAATGCTAGGTCACACCTTGCAAAATCAAAAGCTTTTGAACAAACCCATGAATCACAACTTGTACTTCAAGAAGATATTTTTGATGTCTCAAACCTTGGGTAGAGATGCAATGAGGTAAAAACCAATCCTATTATGCAAAGGACTCAAGAGGACATGGAAGCATTTTGTTCAGCTTTGGAGGTTAAAGAGTTGTTTAAGTATGCAAAAGAAGCATTTTGTTTAGATTTGATGGAAAAAGAGTTGTTTTGTGATGTAGAGAAGGGGTTAAACTCAACATAAGCAAGAAACATTTCAAAACATATCATAAACTTGGGATGCGTCAGTTTGGAACATACCCTTGTATAATTTGAGAGGTAATGTTGCTCAGACATAATTTGTACAACAGATTAGGTTTTTGGTCATAAATTTTCCGTATAAGTGTTCTAGAGGATCAAATACCACTTTTGGATACCCATTTGGGCTTTATACAACATAATCAAAATTAGAGTAGGCTGTTTTGTACAAAATGCCTAAAAAATTGATTATTTACTCATTATTACCCTAGTTTCCCACCATGGCAGTTACAGAGATTGACTTATTAAACCAATCAAGAAATCTTACATTAAAGATTGGTAAGAATGAAAAACATCTACAACAAAAATATATTTCCAACCATATAGGTTTTAGGCTCGTACAATACCAGACAAGGCCGCACCAATCAAATTACTTTTTATTTGACAATGAAAATCTGAAAGTGGTAATCATTACTTTTGCAAATCACAATGAAATTTACTCAAACAAAAATCATTTTAAAGGTAAGAAAATTCTCCAAATTTTACAACTTTCATGGATGTACTATATAGTAAAATGTCATACAAGGGCCTAGAAAAATGAAAAATATTGGAATTTGCAGACAACAGAGTTATTTTGGATTCATTTCATCTTGAAAAATGTTAGAATTTGTAGACAAAATTATTTTTGTTCTTGAAGTAGTATTGTAATAGTTATCCAGTTGTTTTTCACATCTCCATCTTGTCTCAATTGTCTTCAAGTTTGTAAAGCATCTCAAGTTGGGAAGAAAATGGTGTTACTTTAAAAAACTAGCCAATAATTTCATTTGAGTCATTATCATCTCAATAGTTTAGGGTAGGGTAGCTTTTTGTTTCTATTTTGAGTGGTAGTTTAGTTTTTGTTTCCTCTAAGTATTGATTGCACATGTTTTCAGTTAGCACTTTGCAGTTAGTTTCAATTTTAGTAGCGTGGTTTGGAATTTTTGGTTAGGAATTTTGAGTTTGAGTAAGAGTATTTTTTGTTGGAGTTGATGAGAAAACAACCCACATCTCCCAAGAACATCTGCATGCAAACACCTATCATAGAAAGAGAAGAAAAAGCTATGGAGGCTTGAACACAAGGATACATGAAAGAGGAGAATTCTTGATGTGCAAAAACAAAAGTTGCAATCAAATAAAAATGAATGTGTTATTAAAAGAGAGATCAATCCTTATAAAAGGAGATCAAAACCCTAAAAGAAAACCTAGGTTGCATAATAATAATAATTAATAAAAGAATTAATCATTATATGTCTAAATTTTAGCTTAAGTAAAGAAAGAGCTAATAAGTGACTTAATAATTAAATCAATATGATTTAATTAATAAGAAAAATAACTTATTACTCTAACAGCCCACTTAAGATAAAATTTGGGAGAAGCTAAAAACCTAGAAAGAACAACTGAAAGCAAATGGGTCCTGGCAACAAAAGCTTGATTAGGTACCCAAGTACAAAAGAGAGTCTCTATAAAGAGAAGAAATAGAGAAAACCGCATTGGAAAAATTCTACTCCAAAAAGAGACGAAGACTAGTTTGAAGGATTGAAGAAACCTCCAAAACTAGGGAATGTTCCAGAAAATAGGAACAAGGATGAACATGTAGAACATCAATGAAGCGAGAATCTGCAAACGCTTTCAGAAAGAAACTTCTGATCTAAAGATCCTCTGATTTTAGAACATGACTGGGTAAAGAAGACTGTAATCAGCATGAGTGCCCTCAAATGACACTACTCGAATCAGGAGGCAAAAAACTAAACTCGAAGATACATATGGCATAAAAAACTAAAGCCTGAAGAGTTGATCAATCAAAGATGGAAGATTGCCTCCAAAAAATAGGAATGAAAGAGTGTCCATATGGTAAATGATCCATCTCATAGAAATACATAGGTACCCATCCACTACATTTGCCTAGTACATAGGAACAAATACTGAATACATAGCTCACTCCATCGAACCAAGGAAGTATAACAACCAACAATAGAAACCCCCCCCATAATGTTGACAAGGGAAAGGTGATGTAAGAATTTGCAAATAGAAAATATTGAACCAAGGATCTAGAGGTTGAAGAAAAGCACAAGAGAGAAAATATGAATGCAAGGATGGATTGAATAGATCCAATGAATTGCTCAATGCTCAATGAGTATGAAATGATTTCATAATAGGCCTCCTTATATAGGAAAGGCGATATGAGAGAATGATAAGGAGATGATAAGCTATCACCTATGCTAGGTGTAATCACATGTCCACCAAATGTGGATCATCCTCCAATATGAAATAAAGTATGTGCATTGGATTAGGATGATAATGTGATAAGAGCACAAAAGGTGGATCTCACACACAATGAGGTATGTGAAGACAACTATCACACCAAAAGTGGAATTTCTCCTACACCATGTGCTTAATAGATGTGCACACTCCTAGGTGCCTCAATCACAAATTACTATGCAATGCATTAACCTAAGTAAGATTAAGTAAAGTGTAATTAGGAATAATTAATTACACCAACAGGTGACAAGTACACTAAAAAAGATTTCCAATAATAACTACATGATGAAGAACCAGGAACATCAAAGGTACATAGAAAGTACAGACACATATAAAGATATCCTGAGGCTAATATCATGGAAGGAACACTCACTTGAAAAAGGTTGATGGAAAACACAGGAAAACATCAAACCCACCATGACACTTTATAATAGACTGCTAGTGCAAAAAACACAAACATGTGCAAGATCCCAAGCATGTAATAGAATGACACTTTATCTCAGTGCACGTGCACAAAAGAATACTTAAAAATGATGTATACAATACTCAAAGAAGAGCTAAGGCTGCTAAAAGAAGAAGAACAACCGAATAAGAGCCATCCCATACAGGGAAGATATCCTATGATCTGAAACATCCAAGATATTCACCAGAGTGTAAAAATGAAAAAAACTAAATAAAATATACTTGAAGCAGAATTTGGAAAAATGAATGACAACAGTGAAAAGATCATAGAACAAGCTTTCCAACAATATCATGTTTTCCAAAAAAGGAGTCTGGATGTGCAAGATATGACTCTCAGAGTGAAAAAAGGAACTTCTAGCTTTGATAGAAAAACCACAATAAAAAATTCAAAATAATAAATTCAAACCTTCATATCGAGATAGAGCTCAGAAAGAGCTTTCCGATGATATCATTTTTTCCTAATTTTGACACCGTATGTGAAAGTTATGGGCAAAAAATCACAAGTTGCTCTTTATAACAAAAGAATCAAAATGATTGACAGGTTGATGTCCGTCAATTTTTAGCCTATGGATGATGACATTAGTACTTGCACATGCAGACGTATTGACCTGCACATGCAGCGTACTTCCAAAAAAAATCCCCATCCTTTTTTATAAAAAAGGTAGGCATGCTTTTTTAAAAACGTTTCAAGAAAAACTTTTGTAAAAAAAAGATAGACAAAAAAACTTTATTAAAAACTTTTTATGTTGGCTTTTTAATTTTTTTTTTGCTCATGTGCCTTGGGAAGCATGCTAAGGTCGTACAGCCTTGGAAATTTGTTTTTTGCCCCAAAATGAAAAGTTGTCCAAATTGGACAAATTTTAGATGGAAATAGGGGTTCTTGGGTGCTCTAAATGTAACGGTGAGGTTTGTTTGAGCCCAAAGTGACAAGAAAAAGAGGTCCCCCAGATACGACAGAAAATCTTCTAAAAATTATAGATCTGACGAACAAGGCTGAATCTCTCAAGAAGAGGACAGGGGCATAAAGATCTGAAGCTCTGATACCATGTTGCAGTTGATGAGAAAACAACCCACAGCTCCCAAGAACACCTACATGAAAACACATGTCACAGAAAGAGAGAAGCAAAAGCTATGGAGGTTTGAATGCAAGGATCCATGAAAGAGGAGATATTCTTGATGTGCAAAACAAAAGTTACAATCAAATAACAATGAAAGTGTTATTACAAGATGTATCATCTTAAAATGGAAGCACTTCCATGTTAAGAATGTTTAGCCCTCCTTAGGGGATGTTTTGGGGCCATCATCATGTTGTCCTCTACTTTCTGCTCCCTTCCCATCTTCTGTGCCTGTTTAGGGCTCTGTTTGGGCCTCCCCGAGCATTATTTTCCTCTTTTGGCTCATTTTCCAAGGGTCCTAAACCCTTGGGACAAGGTCAACCTTGACCTTGACCTAGGTCAAAGTCAACCTCAACTTTGACCTAGGTCAAAGTTGACCTCATCCTTGACCTAGGTCCCCCTTTTCATCAAATTTTTTTTCGGATGCGGGGGGAAATTCAAAAGTTTATTTTCCCACTTCCAGGTTGGCTGTTTCAAGTTTCAAAATGGTAAACTCTTAAATTTTATTTAATCTAGGTCCATTTCCAGGGGTTAAGGCTTAATTAGAATTTAATTCTCCTTTGTCAGCCTCTCTAGAAGTTTGTGCCCTAGACTAGTATAAAAGGAAGCCTTCCTCTCTCATTTTCTCCACCTATCTCTCAAGTACAATCAAGCATCATCAATTCATATCAAGTGCATCTACAATCCATTCAAGCATTCAAGTTCTCCATTGAAGATCAAGGATTCAAGCATTCAAGCCATTGAAGGAATCTGATTCAAGCATTCAAGCCATTGAAGGAATCTGATTCAAGCATTCAAGCCATTGAAGGAATCTGGTTCAAGAATTCAAGATTCATCATTCAAACCCTAGATCTAGCCTTTATGGTGGTGTGATCTTCCTTCAAGATCCTTTGTTCATCTTCAAGATCTATTCATTCTCTCTTCAAGGTGGATTCCGAGCATATAATCATGGAGGTTTTGATTTAAATTTGAGTCCAAGCTTTCATATTAACATACTTGTTTACATTTCAAATACAATTGCATATCTATTGAGTATCATAGCTTCATTGTTAGATCTACTTCTACTACTTGCTAGCATTCTCTATTTCAGTTCTATTTTAAAGGTTGATTCCAAACTAAGGTTTGACCAAGGTAAACCCCTCATCCAAACAACAAAAATCCTCCTTTTCTTATAGGTACAAGTGCGTGATAGTGAATTGGAGTTCTGATCTGGGTACCCTTTTCGGTGAACTTCTGGGATCCACAAACAAAATTTTCATTAGTGTTGTGTAGGTCAAGGATGAATTTTTGGGGTAAGATTGTACCCCGGGGTAAGATCTTACCCCTGTTTTGGGTCAAGGATGACCTTGCTCAGAAAGATAAAATATTTTTGGGTTTTTTTGTTTCTGCATTTCCAGGTCAAATCCGATTGTATAATTTCTCAAAATTGAACACAGACACCAGAAAATAGTGATTTTTGAATCTGCTCCTTTTCAAGATAAGTATTCATGTTTTAGTAAGTTTGTATGTCCACAACATTTTCCATCTTCCATCACACCCCCACACACACATTCATACATATAAAAATATATCCCTAAAAAGACAACCATATTTTTATAGTACATTTTGGTGAACCCGCGATAGACAACTCTTTCTTTTTTGGTGTTAGATGCTTTGCTTTCTTTCCTTAAGATTAGATTTATTTTATGCTCTTGCATTTTAAATTTAAAAATACAAAAAGACAAAAAATCCATATATTCAACAAAATACAAAAATATTTCTTGCATTTCATTTGCTATGAAGATCTTTAAGATGCTTTGGGGTGTGATTATTTTCTTTATTATCCTTCTCTTGGCATCTCTTTACCATAGCTATGATGTTTATGAGAGTATCATCCAATTCATTATGTTGGTTTCTCTTCATTTTTCACTTGCCTATGCTATTGTGAGATTGACTGATACCTGTCTTCCTACTTTCAAAACTTTCATTAAAGATTTATGTGGAGGACTTATTACTCTTTTGGATTATGTGAATAATTGGGTAGATGATACACCATCTCCTAATCTTCCTAATCCTAATCCCATACTTCCTAATATAGTTTTGAATCATCCTAATTCTACTCTGATTCCCAACATTCCTAATATGCCTAATTCTCCATCTTCTATCCCTAGTTCTTCTCATACTTATGATAGGATTAAAACTATAGTTCATGATGCAAATGTGCCAGAGTTCTTGGATTTACCTTCCCCTTCTTATCTGATCCAAAAAGATATTAAAGGGAAGAGAAAATAAACTTCTTCTAAACCTATTATTCCACCTTATACAACCTTTACTCATGAACATGATAAACAATCACCTCCTATGGAAGCTTTACATGATATGTACACTACATGATTTAATATGATGACTAAACAAGGTTATAAAGGTTTACGTCTTGGTGTTAATGAGCATGGTATTAAGTATCTGGTTCATATACCCTGTAAACAAGATATGTGTGGTGTTGGTTGTTTGCAATCTCAATTCAAGGTGGTTGATGTTAATCATTGTCCTCCTCTTCTCCCTACACATGTCTTAGATAACCTTGATATTCATCAAGAGGTGGCTAAAAAGGTGTATGTTCAATTAATGAATTCCAAGAAAGAAATCTTTAAACCTATGCCGATAGATGCTATATATAAGTAAAAATGTCCTTTTCATTACAGTAATACACATTTACTTGCTGATTTTGTGCATTTCAAGTTATATGTTAGAGAAAGAGCTACTTTAGGAATTATATCTCACTCTCGTTCAGTTTTACAATTCCTTCATAATTTTGATATAGGGGATACCCCTTATTTTGATATAATATAGATTTATTCTCCTCTTGTCTCTAGATTGGGGGGCAAGAGGTGTAATTCCATCTAGTCTCCTAGGATCCATTAGGCTTTTTATGGAGCTTAATCGGTATTCTTTCTATCCCCTCTTTCTATGGTTTTGTATTATGTTTATAATCATTCATAGATTCTATTTGAGATATCTTTTATAAAGACATTTTTTTTACAAAGGTATCCCTTTCCTTCCTCCCTGGGGGGCAAGGTTCTTCTTTCTTTCTCTTTGTCTAGGGATCTGCTTTCCTTTGCAACATTATTTCATTATACTCACCGATGTCTTGACTATGGATATCATTTTTATATGAGAGGTTGTTGTCCTAGGTCATCACCTCTTCTCTATTTTGCAAATTATGTTCTTTATAAACTCTTTCCCTTGCTTTGGTGATTAGAATTGTTTCCCTCAATTCAAAGATTCCTTTTTCTCTTGATTTCAAGGGGCTTGATGATTGAATCTTTGTTCCCGCTTGGTTTATCTTTGAAAGATGATATTTTATTAAAAGCACTCCTCTACGGTGGGGGTCTTATTGATAAGATCTCTTTCTTTGAGGATAATTTTCCATGAGTGATATATCCTTTTCATGATTATCTATACTCTTGGATGTAGGGGTCAATACCCTTTGCTAAGAATATGGTGTACATTGTTGTTACGAAGGATATCTCCTTACATTGTGAAGTAGGTATCCTTTTCCTCTTCCTTATCATGTCTAAGTAGACAGCCACGATAAGGAGGAAAACATATATAGGGTCTCCCTTGTACTATAGTTTTTCATTTATATGCTAAATCCTCCAAAGGTAACACACATAAGTTGATAAATCCTGAAGAGACACATATTTTCTAATTTTCAAATATGCTAAATCTTCCGAAGGTAACACACATAAATTGCTAAATCCTGAGGAGACATGCATTTTATATTCATAGTGATACAATAAGGTGGATCTATGGGTATTCCAAAATCTGTTAGAAGATACAATTCAATTGCAAATCATAATTTGTTGGGTGAACTATCGGGTATGATTACCTATTGGGCTCTCCCTCCTTGGTCATTCACGGTAAGGTGGGCATCTTACTAGGCGAGGTAATCACTTTCTCTTTTCTCTCTTTTCTCTTTCATGCTAATAGGATTGGATCATGAAGCTATGTTATTTATAGTGTTTCTCTTGTCTTTCTTATGTAATTATTTATGATAGCTTTCCAAATATGATATTAGTATAGGAGACATTTCTTAGCAAGGTTTCCTTTACTAGTTGATTTGGGCTTGTTTTAGGTTTTTTTTTTCGCACCCTCGTGCATGTATGTTGAGTTATAATCCTTAGTTTGGGGGCTTGTGTCCTTAACTAAGTGTTATTCTATCTCATTGTGAATCTACTTGAGTCTTTCTTCTCCTTTACCGTGAGGATGTTTGATTTCCATACTCTCGCTAAAGTGGTGGCTTAATGTATCATCTTAAAATGGAAGCACTTCCATGTTAAGAATGTTTAGCCCTCCTTAGGGGGTGTTTTGAGTCCATCATCATGTTGTTCTCTTCTTTCTTCTCCCTTCCCATCTTCTGTGCCTATTTAGGGCTCTATTTGGGCCTCCCCAGACACTGTTTTCCTCTTCTAGCTCATTTTCCAAGGGTCCTAAACCCCTAGGTCAAGGTTGACCTCGATCTTGACCTAGGTAAAAGTTGACCTCAACTTTGACCTAGGTCAAATTTGACCTCATCCTTGACCTAGGTCCCCCTTTTCATTATAAAGTTTTTCGGATGCGGGGTAAAATTCAAAAGTTTATTTTCCCACTTCTAGGTCGGCTGTTTTGGGTTTCAGAATGGTAAACTCTTAAATTGTATTTAATATAGGTCCATTTATAGGGGTTAAGGCTTAATTGGAATTTAATTCTTCTATGTTTTCCTCTCTAGAATTTTGTGCCCTAGACTAGTATAAAAGGAAGCCTTCCTCTCTCATTTTCTCCACCTATCTCTCAACTGCAATCAAACATCATCAATTCATATCAAGTGCATCTACAATCCATTCAAGCATTCAAGTTCTCCATTGAAGATCAAGGATCCAAGAATTCAAGCCATTGAAGGAATTTGATTCAAGCATTCAAGCCATTGAAGGAATTTGGTTCAAGCATTCAAGATTCATCATTCAAACCCTAGATCTAGCCATTATGGTGGTGTGATCTTCCTTCAAGATCCTTTGTTTATCTTCAAGATCTATTCATTCTCTCTTCAAGGTGGATTCCAAGAATACAATCATGGAGTTTTTGATTTATATTTGAGTCCAAGCTTTCATATTAACATACTTGTTTACATTTCAAATAAAATTGCATATCTATTGAGTATCATAGCTTCATTGTTAGATCTACTTCTACTACTTGCTAGCATTCTCTATTTCAGTTCTATTTTAAAGGTTGATTCCAAACCGGGGTTTGACCAAGGAAAAACCCTCATTAAAAAAACAAAAACCCTCCTTTTCTTGTAGGTACAGGTGTGGGATAGAGAATTGTAGTTCAGATCTAGGTACCCTTTTTGGTGAACTTCTGGGATTTGCAAAGAGAATTTTTGTCAGTGCTATGCAGGTCAAGGATGACTTTTTGGGGTAAGCTTGTACCCCGGGGTAAGATCTTACCCCTATTTTGGGTCAAGGATGACCTTGCTTAGAAATACATAAGATTTTTGAATTTTCTCTGTTTCTACATTTCTAGGCCAAATTTGGTTGTAGAATTTATTGAAACCAAACGCAGACACCATAAAATAGTGATTTTTGAATCTGCTCCTTTTCAAGATAAGTATTCATGTTTTAGTAAGTTTGTATGTCCACAACATTTTCCATCTTCCATCACACCCCCACACACACATTCATACATATAAAAATATATCCCTAAAAAGACAACCATATTTTTATATTACACAAGAGAGATCAATCCTTATAAAAGGAGATCAAAAGCCTAAAAGAAAACCTAGCTTGCATAATAATAATTAATAAAAGAATTAATCATTATATGCCTAAAGTTTAGCTTAAGTAAAGAAAGAGGTAATAAGTGACTTAATAATTAAATCAATATGATTTGATTAATAAGGAAAACAACTTATTACTCTAACATTTTTTTGTTACTTGATATAGTCCAATTGAGAAAAGATATACTGTTAATAATTCCCGGTTAGAAGATATAGTTCTAAATTTCATGCAAGTGTTCTTGAGACATAAAAGTGGGTTGGGGGTAGTGGTTTGAAGGCACATGGTCATCCAGTTTCTAGTGATGGATGACGCATGATGTTGCAAGCACTTGTAGAGGATTATATGCCTTTGAAATGGAGAGTGCAACAACCAAGTTTTGTGGGTTTTGAGACTGGAGACTCATCCCGCATGGTGCAGGAAGAAGACAAGGGCCACTCAAACTTGTAACATGGGCAACCGAAAGTTGGATCAATGCTTGGTCCTAGGATTTTACATGGAAAATAATCCCCTAAGAGTGACACCAAGTTGCAACAACATGGATTTTTCAGGGTTCCTCAAGGGTAGGACAAATTTTGAACATGACAGAATCCTTATATTCTAGCCCAAAATACCTTTGTGCCGACGACCAAAGCCTATTTGGTGGTGTTAGATGCAGAGTTGCAAGAGGATGTAAATCATGATTTGGTTGTTTTCTTATATTTAGGGTTGATTGGGCATTTTAGAGGCTTTTGGATGAGTCTAGTTGATCTTCTTAGATGGATTTCAGAATTTTGGGAGTTGATCCTTGATGGGTGTGTGCAGATTTACCATGCAATAAAGGGCTTTTTTATTGTTGTGTTTGAAAAATAACAAGATAGGAAAAATATTTTGTGTGATTTTCAAATGGTGCCGGGAGAACAAGTTTTCTTTTATGTTAAAGCCATGGCACCTATATTTCAACCCGAACAATTAAATTTTTGATAAAATTCCTCTGTGGGTGAGACTCCCTAATCTACCTCTACATTTGTGGTTAGATTCTTGCCTTGAATGTGTGGGTGATGCTATATGGAATTTTCTCATGGTGGATAAAATCTCCTCTAATCTACTCCACTCAACCTTTTCTCAAGTCCTAGTGGAGATGGACATTACTAAGGGGCTTCCTACAGAGATTTTGATTAAAACTTATAAGGGCATCTGAACTCAACCCTTAGATTATGAAGGCATTCCATTCATATGTAGACTATGTTTTCAGAATGGCTATATGGATGTGGAGTGTGTCAAAGTTATATTGAACAAGCTAGCTTCATGGTGGAAGGATGCTACAAGCCAACACTACAGGTGGAGAAGAAGGGGGAACACCAAAAAAGTTTTGCTCAAGTGGTGTCTAGGGATCCAAAGTAATCACCTGCTAAGGAGAAAGAGGCACATCCCACATCAAGCATTGACAAAATGGATGAAATGGCTTGTGATGAAGGGATTCAAAGTAAAGGGGTTTCCACTCCAATGGGTAAATAAAGAAAAAATCTAGTGGGGAAACAAATGGATGACAGAGAGATGGGGATGAGAAAATCTCAAAAAGATATCATGGATGTTGAGAAGGCTCAGGATGCTATTGGTTATAATTTGGTATGGAAAGATGAGGTTTCCCAAATACAAGATGGATGGTGTACTGTGAAAGGTAGGAAGAGTAGGAAATTAAATGGTGGTTCCTTTGAAATCACTCTCTGCTCTCATAAAAAGTGAGGTAAAAATTGTAAGTCTTAAATATGATTTGTTACTAGATATTGTGTAAATGTAGTGTTGAAGGATCTTGTAGGGTCATTGGGTAGTTGGGTTATAGTTGGGTCCTTGGTTTTTCTTATAGAAGATTGAAATTGGGGGTTGTTTTTGGGTAGACATTTTGTGATGAAGTTGAATCTTATGTAGCTCATTTTTTATTAATAAAATATAAATCTGTTACTGATAAAAAATAATAATGAATGCATGTTTTTGCATGGATTAATTATTACAAATAATACAGGTCTCCTCAATCAGATTATGTCTAATCAGTTAGTTTCATTTTCAACAATTTTGTTTCAGTCCACCATTGAGAAGGTTCAATTTTATAAGTTTTTCAAGAAAAGAATGACTTCATGCCCAATGGATTTATATAAGGACATTGGTTTGGTATGTTTAGCAAACAAACACCCATAAGATGCCACCAAAACTATTACCTATTTTTTGTTTCTAGCTCAAACAAGTGGAGTTGGGTTTTGTGTTTACAACTAAAAGAAAAGATACACATTTGGTGTCTAATTGAGTACTATTACTAAAATTAAAATACTGATAATGAATAATATATCACGTTTATTAAATGTATTACAATAGAAAACTATACAAATTTTCATTAAAATTTGTTTCTTTTATTCATAAATAGTAAGGTACAAATCCTTCACAAGTCATCAGAGTAATAATACACACTATAAAAGCAAAACATGTATAAGAGAGTGAAGTAGAAATAAAGAGATGGGACACATCACTTTTTGAAATGATAAATCTCATAATTGAGTAAGCATACTAGAAGCTTCATCATCAGTTCTAGTTACCTCACCATCTAGAGTTACCTATGATAAACTACAACTGATTGAATATCTTGAGGGAAAGTTTGACAATGGAATGGATATTTGAAAGATAGTGATTGATGATCACTGAGATAATAAAGTGTATGTAAGACATTAAATCAATTAATGTATTGTCATTGATGTCAACTAGTTTTGATTGTACTTATCATGATGGTTACAAACATCTCAAGAAAATTTTTTATAAAGGAATGAGATATCTACATGAAGATGAGATGGATGAGAAAGATATGGATATGGTATTCATTGGGTAACTTATTGATGATTCTATGGAATTATGTTAGTGACTTGATTGTATTACATGAATCTATTATGTATTGAAGATGAAGAACGAACACATTTATGTGGTCGATAAATGAAGAATTTTGTATATAATGAGCAAGTGTAGTGTATACCGAGTATAGTGTTAACTGAGCTAGTAATCACCAACACATTTTTGGTATTGACCGAGTGAAATAAATAAATGGAAATTTTGACTACCAACTAAAGATGATGAACTGGACAATTGTTTATGATTTTGAGGTAAATGATAATGTTTGTTATGATGATCAAATGATTGACAAAATTCAAGGATGATTAGATGAAGGAGAATGAAACATGTTACTGAAACAACTGTCGAGGAAGATTAAAGTAGAAAAATCAATGGTGAAGATTAAGAGGAAAAATCTATGGATGGAAATAAAAAGGTTTATGATGTCTATACAAAGAGACATGAGATTCATTATTGAGTTTGCTGCAGGAGAATTCATGTGAAAAGATTGATTTCTTGCAACACTGATCAAACTGGTTGAAAATAGAACTGAGCAATTCTGCATACAATACTGAGTGACAGAGAAAGAAATTACTGAGTAGAAAAGAGTAGGAGGAAACAAAGATATTGAATTGATTATTGATCAAAGGTATTTCTTGAGCTTAGCATAGATCTAAAAATCTACAAATCAAGTTGTATTTGAATTAGATAATTATTGTATCAGTTTAATCATTACTACAGATAAATCTCTTAACCGAGTGGGACTTAACAGTCTTTATATTTCAATATGACATTCAATGAATGTTGATTGTTTTCTTGTTGACCCCATAGTGAATGCTTGGTCAAGGGAGAACTGTTAGTGATAAATCCTCTAACCAGGTCACACCTCACAATGTGTTTTGTAACCTTTAACAGGGTTGGCTCTTAACCGAGCTAACTTTAGAAGAGTGAATTATTTTGGGTTACTGGTCCCAAGTGTTTTTTCCCCTAATAGGGTTTCCATGTTAAAAAATCTATGTTATATGTGTTTGGATGTGTTGAACTATTATTTTACTTTACACATTATTATAACTAGATTGATTGGTAAACACAATATTTGATTTACTAGTAATTGGTATATGAAGAGAAAGGCACACTTGATATTTTACTGAGTTAATTAATTGGTTTGAAAGTTTTTTATATACATTTGGGAGTATTTGGGACTGTAGGATAACTGGACTTAACTGATTCACCCCCCCTCTTAGTTATCTAACAATTGGTATTAGAGCATAGAGTGCTTGAAAGAAAAGTTTGAAGGACTTAAGCTAAAGATCACAAGATGTATAAGAGAGAGGTGCCAAAGTTGAACAAAGACAACTTCTCAACATGGAAAAGAAGAATGAGATCGTACCTATCAGGGATTGGAGAGTCTACAATATACTACTTGGATAATGAGTTCATCTTACCCACTAGACCTTTGACTGTTGATCAGATGAGAGAAAGACACGAACACAATACGACAATGATAGAGCTTGCTTCTTCCTTATGAGATGCCAAATTTGAAGATATTAAGACATATACGTTTGCTAAATAGATGTGGGACAAGCTTACACTAGTTCATGGAGGAGATGTGAATGTGCTAAGGGCTAAAGCTAGAAGTCTTAGAGGAAGTTTGATGACATGAAAATGAAAGAAGGAGAGAACATATCAAAGTATAGAAACTGAGTCAAGGACATTGTGAATGCTTCTGAGGAGCAGGAGGTATTATTGAAGAAGACATTGTTGTAAGTAAAATTATCAGAACCTTGTTACCTGCTTATGCTATAAGATTCTCTTCAATTCATGGGATGAGATTAGCTCCTGATAATCATAATACACTTGATTGAATGCATTTGAGTTGAATAACTTTGACAATAGTGTTGTTCCTACTGTTGAATCTGCATTTATGACATCTCTAAAAATTGGTAAATCAAGCAGAAAACACATGATAAGAAATGAGAGTGATAGTGAAAGTGATGAGGATAAAATTGATGAGCTTGAAGCATTAATGGATAGAAGACTTAAAAAAGGTAAAGGAAGATATAGAGGAAAACTACCTTTGGTATGCTTTAATTGTAAAGAGATTGGCCATATTGCAATTAGATGTCCTAATAGGAAAGAAGATGAGAAAATTAATGAAAGATCTAATGAAAGAAAGTATGATAGAAGAGATAACCAAGAACACAGAGGCAATCAACAGTATGATAGAAGAAGTAACCGAGATTACAAAGAAAAAGGCAAGAAGGCATGCTACCTTGTTGAAGATGATGATGATGACATCGACAATAACATTGATGAAGACATTGAGGTGGTATTTGTAGCTTTGAATGAAGATTCATAAGAAGAAGAAAGGTATGTTTACATAGCACTTATTTCTAAATTTAACGAGAATGATACTTGGATCATTGATAGTGGCTGTACACATCATATGACTAGTGATGAAGAGAAATTTGAATACCTTGAACATTATAATGGTGGATTTGTTAAAATGGGAAATGATACACCTTGTCTAGTAAAGGGAAAAGGGTCTATATTGTTGAACAAGATCAGATGTGAGAATGTATATTGGGTGAAGGGACTTAATTATAATCTGTTGAGTGTAGCATATCTGAATAACATAGGTCACTGAGTTGCATTTGAGAATAGAAAGGTGAAAATCTATGATGAGACTGGAAAGTTGGTCGGTACTTGTGAACAATCTAAATGTAATCTATTTTATCTTGACAATGCTCAAACTTCTTGTTTGTTGGCTAGAACTAAATATGTGTAGTTATGACACAAAAGGTTATGTCATGTGAATTTTGACAACATGGTTAAGATCCGTAAGAAAAGGAGAGTTAGAGGTTTACCGAGCATATCTAAACCTGACCATGTTATGTGCAAACAATGTCAAATGGGAAAAATGTCAAAATCTAGTTTTAAGAGAAAAAACTATTCATCTAATGCTATTTTGGAGTTAGTCCATACTGACTTGTGTGGTCTTATGAGAATCCATAGTTATTATGGAGACATATATTTTAACTTATTTGTTGATGACTTCTCTAGGATGATGATTGTCATGTTCTTGAAAGAAAAATCTAAATCTTTTAAGATGTTTAAATGGTATAAAGAAAAGGTGGAAAAAGAAAGTGGTAAATAACTAAAATGCTTAAGATCAGATAGAGGTGGTGAATTTATTTTTGATGAGTTCACTCATTTTTTTAATGAGCATGGAATTAAGAGACATGTCTCTAAACTGAGGACACCCCAATAGAATGGGATCACTGAAAGGAGAAATAGATCTATTGTGGATTGTGCTAGAAAACTAATGATTGAAAAAGATGTGGTACAAATATACTGGAAAGAAGCTGTTAGTACTACTTTATACACATTGAATCGATTTCAACTGAAGAAAGATTCAAACAAGACACCTTATGAATTATGGTATGGGTACACACCTAATGTAATTTATTTTAGAATATTTGGAAGCAGATGTCACATTCTGAAAGATGATAGAAATGGGAAATTTAATTCAAAAGGTGATGAAGGAATATTCTTAGGATATTCTACTAAGAGAAAATCTTACAAATGTTTGAATAAGGATACTAACAACATGATTGAAAGTGCAAATGTGAGAGTTGATGAATTTGCTAAGAAGAATGACAAAGAAAGAAAAAAGGAACCAGAAGATTATGGTAGATTTACTTACATTGAGAAACCTAACACTCTACCCAAGAAACAACCTAGTGTTATCGAGCAACAGGGTAATGCTACCGAGCATCAGTCCATACAAACCAAGAATTAACAAATTGTTACTGATGAAGAGCATGATCATACACCGAGTGGAGAACACAATTAAGAACAAAGAACTAAACCTGTACTTGCAAGATACATAAGAAACATCATCCATAAAATTAGATTATTGGAGATAAGAAAGTTGGCATGATGACATGAAGTAAGTTGAGAAACAACACATGTTTAGTTTGTGAATTTGAACCTAAAACTGTTAGAGATGCACTTGAAAATGATGAATGGATTAAGGCCATGCATGAATAAATTGAGAAGATACAAAAAAAAAACATGGACATTGGTACTGAGATCGAAAGACAAAAATGTAATTGGAACCAAATGGATATTCAGAAATAATTTGAATGAAAATGGATATGTCACTAAGAATAAGGCAAGACTTGTATGCAAAGGGTATGCACAAGAAGAAGGTATTGAATATGGTAAGACTTTTTCACTCGTTGCTAGACTTGAAGGAGTTAGAATATTACTTGCTTATGCTACTTACAAATGATTTAAAGTTTATCAAATGGATGTTAAATCTGCATTTCTGAATGAAATACTTAAAGAAGAGGTATACATTGAACAACCTAAAGATTTTTTGATCCTAATCAAAAGAACTTGGTATGTAAGTTGCATAAAGCACTATATGGATTGAAACAAGCACCGAGAGCATGGTATCAAAGACTTTATTCCTACCTTATCAGTATTGCATTTGTTAGAACAAGTGACAACAACAATTTGTATTTGAAAGGTGAAACTAATGATAAGATTCTTATTGCTGAAATTTTTGTTGATGATATCATATTTGGAGGATGATAACCTATGAAAATCATTTGAGCTAATGAAATGAGAAAATAATTTGAAATGTCTATGTTTGGAGAGATTAAATGTTTTCTTGGCTTGCAAATTTTACAACAAAATGAAGGCATATACATTACTCAGTCAAAGTAGATAAAATAAGTATTGAAGATATTCAGTATGGAGGATTCAAAACCAGTTGGGACTCCTATGGTCACTAGATACAAATTGAATAAGGATGACCAGTCAACTGAGGTAAATTAGACATTATACAGATCAATGATTGGTAAATTGATGTATGTTGTGCATAGTAGACCGAATATTGCACATGCATGCAGTTGGAATTGTAGCAAGATTTTATGCTAATCCTAAAGAATCACATATGACTGCTGTAAAAATAATTTTGAGATACTTGAAGGAAACTGAAAACTATGGTTTATGGTATAAGAAAGAAGGCAATTTTGGACTAAAAGTCTATACATACGCGGATTGAGCTGGAAACATTGATTATAGAAAGATCATTATTGGTGGAGCATTATTTTTGGGAGAAAGATTAGTTACTTGGATAAGTAAGAAACAAGGATTAATTTATCAATCAATTGTAGAAGTAGAGTATGTTTTTGTTGCTGCTAATTGTTCAAACATTGCATGGATAAATTTTTTTTTGGAAGGTATGAAGGAAGAGATCACTGATCCAGTGATAATATATTGTGATAACACTAGTGCAATAAACATTTATAAGAATCTGGTGATGCATACAAAGACAAAGAATATATCTATAAAGTAGCACTACTTGAGGGAACAAGTATAAGAAAATCAAGTAAAACTAGAGTATGTGAAATCACAAGAGAAACTTGCTGACATATTTACTAAACCCTTACCAAAGGAAACATTTGAGTACTTGAGGAGTAGACTAGGGGTCTATCCTCTGTCTATCGGTCACTAAGGTGATTAGGAGGTTGCATCAACCTATCCTTTATTGGAATATCAAATGATGTTGATGCATGATGTTCACACTTTAGGTTTCCTAAGGTTGTGAAAACTGGAAGACATACTGACATTGCATATAAGTACATGCAAGGTACTTGAACTGAACCAAACACCAGAGATAATATTTTGGCTATTAAAGAGCTATTTATTTTCATTTTTGCATTACTATCAAAGGGAGAGAAGAATCAATAAAATATTTTTATCTAAAGAGAGAGAATAACATGGAGAGAAGATCAAATCTATAAGGAGAGGCTGCATGGAGTATTGATGTTGTGTAGTAATTAAACATATTAAATGTACAAGCTAGGGAGAGCTTACCGAGTTACAACATTTGCATACAAAGTTGTAGAACATATGTTTGTTATTCTATGGAATATTTCATATTGTGTTGCCATCAATGCCAAAGGGACAGATTGATAAACTATAACTGATTGAATATATTGAGGCAAAGTTTGACAATGGAATGGATATTTGAAAGATAGCGATTAATGATCATCGAGATACTAATTGTATGTAAGACATTAAACCAGTTAATGTATTGTCATTGATGTCAACTAGTTTTGATTGTACTTATCATGATGGTTACAAAAATCTTAAGAAAGAAAAATGATAAAGGAATGAGATATCTACATGAAAATGAGATGGATGAGAAAGACATGGATATGGCATTCATTGGGTAACTTATTGATGAGTCTATGACATTATGTTAGTGACTTGATTGTATTACATGAATCTATTATGTATTGAAGATCAAGACTGAACAAGTTTATGTGGTAGGTAAATAAAGAATTTTTTATATACCGAGCAAGTGTAGTGTATACTAAGTATAGTGTTAACTGAGCTATTTATCACCAATGCATTTTTGATATTGACCGAGTGAAAGAAATAAATGGATCTTTTGACTACTGACTAAAGATGATGAGCTCAAAAATTATTTATGATTATGAGATAAATGATAATTCTTGTTATGATGATCAATCGGATGAAAAAATTCAAGGATGATCAGATGAAGGAGAATGAAACATGTTACTGACATAACTTTCGAGGAAGGTTAAAGAAGAAAAATCAACGGTGAAGATTAAGAGGCAAAATATATGGATGAAAATAATATGGTTTATGATGTCTATATAAAGATACATGAGATTCATTATTGAGTCCATTGCAAGAGAATTCACATGAAAAGATTGATTTATTGCAACACTGATCAAACTGGTTGAAGACATAACCGAGTGATTCTATAGACAACAACGAGCAATAGAGAAAGAAATTACCGAGCATAACGGAGTTGGAGGAAATAAAGATATTGAATTGATTATTGATCAGAGGTATTTCTTGAGGTTAGCATAGATCTAAAAATCTGCAAATCAAGTTGTATTTGAAGAAGATCATTACTGTATCAGTTTAACCATTGCTACAGATAAATCTCTTAACCACGTGGGACTTAATAGTCTTTATATTTCAATATGACATTCAATGAATGCTGATTATTTTCTTGTTGACCCCATAGTGAATATTTTGTCAAGGTAGAATTTTAGTGATAAATCCTCTAACCAAGTCATACCTCATAGTGTGTTTTGTAACCTTTAACATGGTTGGCTCTTAACCGAGCTCACTTCAAAAGAGTGAATTATTTTGGGTTACTGGTCCTAGGTGGTTTTTCCCCTAACAAGGTTTCCACATTAAAAATATGTGTTATATGTGTTTGGATGTGTTGGACTACTATTTTATTTTACACATTATTATAACTGGATTGATCGGTGAGTACAATATTTATTTACTGGTAATCGGTATATGAAGAGAAAGACACACTTGATATTTTACTAAGTTAATTAATTGGTTTGAAAGTTTTGTTATATACATCTGGGAGTATTTGGGATTGTAGGATAACTGGACTTAACTAATTCATCCCCTCTCTCAGTTATCTAACAACCTATAGGGAGAAAGAAAGGGTGCGTTAGAGCTCAAGACCATAAATCTTTAATCATGCATCATCAATGTATACATAACCTACTCTCATAATACATCAAATCGGCTATGGATTAGAAAGGAAGTCAAGACAAAAAATCAAAATTCACTATTTATCTAATGTGTTTGGTCATTGTGAAGTTACAGGTACATCTTCATCACTTGAAGACTTTGACATGTGGAGTGAAATGGGATCCCACAAGGGTTGAACCAAGCATGCTATCAAATGAAAATATACTGCTATAACAAGAATACAAGGCCATAAAGGAACAAAATAAATAATGTTTTCATGTCAAAAGACAACAAAATATAGTCATGAAGTAATGGAGCAACCACCTCATTTGATAGGGAAACATTAAAGATAGAGCTACAGGATGACCCAAGGACATAATATATAGAAATAACAAAGGTTAACATGAAGAGTTGCATTCATAGTAAAAAACTAGTGATAAAATGGAAGCCATACAATGTTAAGGGAACAATCCTAAAGGGAACAAATTATATAATGCAAATGAATTACAATATAAAATTACAAATTTTTTGCATTGATGTTGTTTCCTTTATTCGTAAATAGTAAAAATATAAATACCCCATAAGTTGTGGGAGTAACCGGAAAGATACATTATAAAAGAAAATTATGTATAAGAGAATAAAAAGTAAATAAAGAGATGAGACCTGTCATTGCCTAGAATGAAGAATCCCATGGTTGACTAGTGTTTTCATCTTCAGCTTCATCTCTAATTACTATGTCATCCAATCATGCAAGTATATGTCACTTATAATAGTGAGTTCATTTCACTATTATAAGCAATATATATTGTCTTGGTAGCATTACTATAAACATTAAGCAATGATGAATGATTATTGTTAAAATCATATGATAGCCTTCCAACAATAACAAGGGTGACTGTAATGTGTAAGAGAATAAACATTGATAATCAAATACATAAAAATGACCTCGCAATAAAGAAAGAAAAACAAAAAAGTCACGAATATAAAAAACTAAGGGGTATCTCTAAAGATAACAAATTTTAATGACCTTTTCATGATAAAGATAGAATAGAACTACATGAAAATTGTCCTATGAACAACAAAAAAAAGATTAAAATAGTGGATTTGTTAAAGCACTAATTTTTAAAAGATGAAGGAAAAGTAAAACAAATGGCATTCAATGCATAAAGGGAAGATATCATCAAGTAAATATCAGATAAGAGATGAATAGAAATATTGATTTAGAAAATAAAGTTCTCATATTTATCAAGGAATCATTCATGTTTAACTAATGAATGGACAATCGCATGATGAAATCACAACCATTCATAAGGTTCTGAATATTATAGCATATCAATAAGAAAAGACAATGAATTTCAAAGAAGAGGATACATTCATGGTTTCTTGAGAAATCATTCACTATGCTAGATCAGATATTCCATTATTTAGAATCTAAAACAAAGAGCATAATTTTTTCATAAAAATAAATATAGAGCACTCTCATGAAGCTTTTATTAATAGGAGAGACAAAAGTATGACTAAAAGGGTAGCTCACTGTTAAAGACTAGATTTGACATAAAATATAGACTTTGGAAATCATAATGATGAAACACACACAAGACAACATGGCTGTATATTTTTCATATCTCACAAACGATGAACTAGGTTTTCTTGAAAATTTCATATAAATTAGAAAACATAAAAACAACCCATTAAATTTCACAAAAACCTAGTTTGTATTTTGGGAGAAATCATTATGCGTTTGCAATACATTTTTCAAGGAAGCATGAAAATCTTCTATAACAATCAAAGGGCTTAAAATAAAGATCACGAACAAAGGTAGTATGCAATTGTAACTATGATTCAATCTCAGTGAAAGACGGCGAAACAATGATCCCAATCGGCAAGGTATAGGAAAGAAATAAATATACAGAGGGTTTCTAATAATGAACATTGTTTATAGAATATGAAAACCCTTAATAAAGCAACGAAAAGAATGTAGCATCAAAGGGTAATAGAAAAACAATATCACTTATTCAATGAACAACACTTTGTAAGGTAATAATATTAGTCTTTATGTAATAGAACAACAAATGATAATAGAAAGAGTGCATATTCAAGGAAAAGAACATCGTTCCTATCAAGCAATCGATGGAGAAAAATGTGAAAATAAAAAATGAATAGCTACAACCATCAAAAGATGAATCCCATTTTTTCCAATGCATGGAAAGTGAATCCATTTTCATCATCAAGCATAAATATATATCTATTATTTTTTGTACAAATGGAGCCCACAACCTGTATAAATAAAGAGTTTGAACATAAAGGAAAATTCATAGAGAACCAAAGAAAATGTTCATTATTTTCTTTGGGTAGATTAAGCTTGAAGTCACAAACATAAAATGCTTACCAGGTATGTAGAAAGAGGGTCACAAATTGCTACTAAAATCCCTGCAACAAACAACTCTTGAATGCTTAAAATCTCCATGAAAACTCCAAACCCTACCAAGGTGTCTATAGAGAGGAAACAACCAAATGGAAAAAATGCAAATGAAGAGTGAATTGCATTTTAGGGTTTGAATACCCTAAGTCACCGAAGACAAGGTTTTTTTTTTACCTTGTTTTATTTTTTAAAATGCCTTTGGAATTATTACCTTGCAGCTTATACAAGGTTTTCAAGCCTTTTATGAAATGATATGAATATTTTATATTAATTTTTATTAAGTAATAAAAATATATTTCTTAAGATCTCTTACCGTTAACAAAAGAGATATTTGGAAAATATTTTGGTGCTGGTTTTTACTATGTGCACATGCTAGGGTGTTCTTTTGGCTAAAGGACTTTGGAGAAAGAGGGAGAGTCTTAGAAATAGTTGGTTGTCTTGACATAGATGTAGATTTATCTCATTACTTGGTTTATAAAGGATGTAAAAGGACTAATCGGATAGAGGCTGTATCTGGGTAAATTAGGAAAATTGTAAAGATGTACTCTAAGTTATTATTTTCTCTCGATAGGACATTTATCATTACAATATTTTCTTTGGACCATATGGTCCCAAACCAGACTGGAAGTTTTCTTCTTCGTTCTTTCCTACCGATGTCCACATGGAACAAAGGTTTTGTACTTGTTATTTCTATTTTATTAATAAAATCATTTGGCTATGACTGTTTACCTATCAATATATATATTGCTTAATAAATATTAATTAAATTTAATATTTATTAAGTAGTGTATTTTTATCACTTAATAAATATTAATGTAAGATTTATTTTTATTTTTCTATATTTTCATTATAAATGTAATTAATATTTATTAGGTGTTCATAAATAAAACACCAAATAATATTAAATTAAATATAAATATAAAAGACATGTGCTTAGAAAATGAGTTTGATTTTGCATGGAGAAAGGAGTTTTGGGTTTGCATGTCTTGAGGAGACAAATTGGAGATTATATATTTATTCTACTTTGCATGAGCTTAAAGTGTAAAATATTTATTAAGTGTTCATAAATAAAACACTTAATGATTGATATTTTAATATAAAATTGGAGACCATGTGATGCATGCCTGCATGAGGGTGATTTTGGGCCTTTTTAAATGTAGATATCTTTAGTTTCATCCCTCTTCATGCATGATATTTTCTCAAATCTGACCATGGTGCTATTTTTGGCATTTTGAGGAGTGATTGAGTTTAGTCCAGTTCAGTTTAAGTGTAGTTCAGTTCAATCCCACCTTTCTTTCGGGTTTGACCTTCCTATAAGGTATTTTCCTTGTGTTATTTCTATAAGTTCTTTCTTCGTTGCCTTGTTTTTCTTCTGGAAATTTAGGCATCTTTGTATGGAGCTCATTCATTTTTAGACTTTTGAGCAACATTCATTTCTTTGATTTTGAATAGAGAGTAGATTGTTCATTCTTATATTGGTGTGTTATTAGTGGTGGATTTGTGAGTTAGATTTAATTTCTATGGTTTTGAAAACCCTTTGATTATCTCATTCAGGTATTTAGTTTTTGGTGCATGTTATTTTTCATTGATTCATATTACATGTTATGTTGTTGAAGTTTTTAGTAATTTAAATTGTGGAAATTTGCATTCCTTTTTTGAGAGATTAAGGCTTAAACCTTCATATTAATTTGGTTTTTGAAATTGGGTTGTGAGCATATAGTATTTTATTCGAGATTATTCCAAATTGTAAGATTTTAAGGGGTTTTGAGGATACCAAACATTCGATACATCACCATTTGAAGATAAGTTTATTTCAAGCATATCCTTCTATCCCTTTTTCTATTCAAAAGAATATAGTTTTAGGTGAATACTAAGAATAAGTCATCAGGTGCAATCCCTCATGACAACATGGCCAAATAGGGAAAATAAAAAATGCAAAAGCTCCATGGTTTTTTTAAAAAAAAGATCTAGACCAACTTAAAAATGTCGTATGTTCAACAAGGACACCTACTAGCACTAAATTAAGCACTAATTTAGGCATTACATCAGGTACTAAATTAGGTGCTAATTTATAGGCGATAAATTAGGAGCTAATTTAGGCACTACACTAGGTGCTAATATAGACACTAAATAGTGCTTTGTTTAGTGCCTAATTGTTTTGATTGGTGCAAAAAAGCCAAAAATAGAGCCATCTTGATATATAGTGCCAAATTTTCAAAAAATTGGAGAAAAATACATTAAAACAGTGGGTGGAACAAAAAAAAGGATCTATTCATAGGGATATTTTGTAGTGAAAACTCAACCAATACCGATATCAACTTGTGATTACATGATTCAATCCTTCCTTAACCTTGTCTTAAAATCATAGAACAAAAAAAATCCATGTAATGAAGTGTGAACATATTGATCACCTATTCTATTTTGAAGAAACACAACAATGAGAAAATTGAGTTACTAGACCAAAGAATGTAATCAACCGAAGCACCAAAACTTGTGAATTATTGAATACATAATCAACATATGTACTAGAACATGCTTAGTGATAGACTTTGTTATAGATCATGAAATGTGGGAGTAGATTAGAGGCAAAAAATGTTTTTATATGATAGAGGGTATAGGTGTCACCCATGTTGTAGACTATAGGCTTGATGCTTTGTATTATAAAAGTAGGCTTGCTTGAAGAAAAGTAGGAGTTTATGTAGTACCCTCCCATAGTCTGATTTTCTATATATTATGGTTATTTTAGGATGATGAATTATATGTTAGGAAATCTTTGATTCTTATGATTTTACTGACCCCATACTTGCATGTGTATGGTTGGTGTGTTTGTTTTATATTTCTACTTGATGTGTCTGATATGGTTGAGGGACGAAGTCATAATTACTTGCTTGCGAGATCCACACGATCGGTCGATCCCCACCATTGTCTGCTATATATTTATATGTATGTACATGTGGGTTTTGTATGCAGGTTTGCAGGTACCAGGCATCAACTTCCCTAAATTTTTAGGATGAGCGTGCCCTATCACAATATCTCAAATGGTAAGAGAGGGGAGATAACACAGATCCAAATCCTAACCTAAGCCATATTATTGTCCTGAAATGGTGGACAAAATTATGTTATTCCTACCCTTTCTAAACTCATTTAGTTGACGTGAGTTTATATCCCTATTCTTGCGTATGAATGTGGGTCCTTGGGTCCTTGTGATGCTTTTGATTTTTGGCGGTTGACGTGTTTTCTATATTTAGATTATTTAATTTGATCAAATAGTGCAATTTTAATAAATTAAATCTTTGCTATTTTTAGCTATGAGAGATTATTTAATTAATTAAAAATTAATTAAATGTGATTGTTAAGTTTAGTTTATTATGTGGTAGAAGTATTTAATTAATGAGAATTAATTAAATATCTTCACCTTGGAATTATTTAATTGCAAATCTAACCTTTGATCAATTGAAATGTATTTATTAATTGAGCATGTGGAAATTGCTTTAGATTAAATATTTTATTTTAATTAAATGCATTAAAGTTGGACAATCAAAATTGTTTAAATGTAATTAAAGGTATTAGCTAATTGTGGTTAAAGTGTTTTCAACAAAAGCAAAGTGAAAATAGACTTGAGTTCAACTAAAATTGAACTGCAAATCAAGTCTAAATTCATGCAAAGCCTCTTTGGAGAGTTGAGTTCCAAACCCTAGCATGTGGAATGAGAATTCCTACATGTGGGAGATTTGGCCATAATTTGGAGGACACAGGTTGAGGAATTTTGGAGACAGGTGAGGAGTTTTGGCAGGCAGGTTGAAAGATTTTAGTGGAGAATTCGATTTTGGAAAGCTTGGAGGTTTTGAGTATTTGTCTTCAGATCTGGTCTTCGTTCGAATGTTTCCTCCGGTTATGAAGTAGGGTTTGATTTTCCTTTATGATTATGTTATTTTGCAATTTGAAAAGACTTTTTTCTTCGTGCTTGTTGTATTTACCTATTTGGATGTCTATTCTACGAATCTTCTCTCTCTTCCTACTGCATGTAATCATTGTTTTCATATTCTAGGTGATTGGATTTCATTAAAGTATAATTTTTGGTGCAATCCTGGCTGATTTGATATTAATTGATATCTTGAGGAAATTTGGATTAGTTAAAAAAAAGAAAACCCTAGTAATGATGAAATTGATTAACTAAATTACTATTTTGATGTTCTTTTTTTAAAAAAGGGCCTACCCTATTGTTTTGTGTCAGTTTGCTGTTATTGAAAATATTTATATATCTATTGAATATATATATATAGATATAAACAAATAAATAAATTATCCTTTTGGTTTAAAAAAGAAAAAAGAAAAAAGGGATTTTGATAGTTATTAAATCTTCGTTTTAAAAGAAAATTGGTGTAAAAAGAAAAATAGGAAATAATTATGGAAAAATGTATAATTATTGTATTTTTGGCAATAGGCATTTACTGTTCTTTTTTTTAATTAAACTAAGTTAAAATTAAAATTGAATAAAATTTGATAAAATTAAAACTAAATTTAACAAGATTAAATATATATAAAAAAAATATTACAAAGTTTATTGGGAGAGGGAGGAGGGGCCTACCCCCTACCCTTCTCCAAGCCCTATGATAATTTTGGGCTGCCGCACGACATCCCAAAAGGACTGTCAGCGACCATCTTTGGCTACCGCGATATGTCCCAAAGGGACTGCTGACAACAGTCCTTAGCTGCCACACGATAGCCTTGGGGCTGTTGCCGGTGGCAAAGGTGGGGTCCGCGGGTCCCCCCTACTCCCCTTTCTTTTTTTTAGGTATTTTTAAATTTATTTATTTATTTTTGTTTTTTATTAATTTAATTTGTTTAAGTTATTAAGTAAATGTAATTTTTACATCTCGCTTTATTACATGTTAATTGGACTTTTTCTTTTCTAGTATAATATTTTTCAAAATAAATAAATAAATAAGGGAAATTGTTTATGGTTTGTAGATGTAATTCGTATAGTTATTAAATGCTATTTTGAATTAATTTTGTTTTTAATTGAAATTTGTCTTAGTATGTATGTATCTAAGATGCTATTTTAAATTAATTCTATTCTTTGGTATTGAATTATTAATTGAATATCAATTGGGAATTTCATAATAAAGTTTGTTTTGTTTAATATGTTTTGATAGGTTAATTTATTTTAAGGGCATACTATCATTTTGGAGAAAGGTATTTGTTAGAGTAATAAAGTGTTTACTGATTAATTGAATCATATTGATTTAATTATTCAGTCACTTATTACCTCTTTCAACTTAAGCTAAACTTTAGGCATATAATAATTCATTATCTTTATTAATTATTATCATGCAACCTAGGGTTTTACCTTTTTAGGGTTTCTGATCTCCTTTCATAAGGATTGATCTCCTCTTGTTTTGTAACCTTTTCTGACATTTCATTATTGATTGCAAATTTTATTTTTGCACATCAAGGTTTTCTCCTCTCTCGTGGATCAATGCATTCAGGCCTCCATAGATGTTTGCTTCTCTCTCTTTCTGTGACAGGTGTTTTCGTGCAGGTGTTCTTGGAAGCTGTGGGTTGTTTTTCATCAACTCCATCATGGTATCAGAGCTTCAGATATGCTTGCCCCTGTCCTCTTTTTGAGAGATTCGGCCGTGTTTGTTAGATCTGCATTTTCAAAGGGTTTCCTATCAGATCTAGGGGGGACCTATTTTTTTGGTCATCTTGGCTTCAAACAGACCTCACGGTTGCGTTTAGAGCATCCAAGAATCCTAAGATCCATATAAAATTTGTCCAATTTGGACAAAGTTGGAATCTGTGAGAAAAGTTTTTTGCAATCGGCCTCGACATAGATCTCGAGGTGATCAAAATTTTTTGGAGCACTTCTAGCCCAAATGGACCTCACGATTGCGTTCGGAAGGCCCGAGATAGTCAAAATCCATATAAAACTTGTCGATTCTAGACAAGTTGGCTTCTGAGGCAATTTTTTTTTGCCTACTAGGCCGTATGACCTGGCACACAAACCAATACTGTACGATTGTTACAAAAAAATTAAATTTTTTTTTTTTTGGCGGCCACCTAGGGGCCACCCGCATGCCATCAAGCAGCCACCCCAGCGTTGCCTTAGCCCACCGCGGCCACCGTTGCATCAGCCCCGCCACCACCACTCGCAAGCTGTCGCTGCCACTACCGCGGCCCTAGTCGCCGCCCACCACACAGTAGCCACCATGCCTCCACTGCCAGCACCACCTCTGCCGCCCGTGCTCCATCGGGCCTCCTACCAAGCTCCCGGTCACATGGGGGACCGGTGCCCTAGCCCCTGCGCTGGGTCTTAGCCCCTGGTCACCCATGTGACCAAGGCTCTTTTTTTTAAGCCCCAAGGAGATTTGCCTATGACGACTATTTAGCTGTCAATTTTAGGCTCCCACTCTGGTGACATCAGTAGAGATTTCTTCCTTTTTGAAGTTTTTTGGAGGTTCCTGGGCCTTTTTATGCATATCTCAGGCACCTGGGATCGTAATTGGGCGTGCGATATATCGTCAGAAAGCTGGTTCCGAGCCCGATCTGAATTTTATAGTATGGTTTTCTAATTTTTCCATTTTGATGCTTTTTTTTGCTGTCAAAGTTAGATGTTCTCTGTGATCGTGGCATTTCAAACCTCTTGCCTTCCGGGATCCGTTTCTCTTGCATCCGGGCTCCATTTTCAGCAAACGAGATATTGGTGGAAAGCTCTTTCTGAGCTTTTATCAGATCTGATGGTTTCATGTGGTTTTTTGTCTATTTTCTGACGTCACCCATCCTCAGATCCTTTCAGACACCTTCTTTGGGCCCTCCAGTGCAACTGTTGGTTTTTTGCTCATATCTTGAGCATACAGTGTCAAAATTTGGCAAACGAGATGTCGTCGGAAAGCTAATTCCGAGCTCTTTCCAGATCTGGAGGTTATTTTTTCTAGTTTTATTTTTCTGATTTTTTTTCTCTGTCAAATCTAGATCTTCAGTTCGGCACTCCGAGAGCTCTATCTTGCACATCCAGACTCTGTTTTCAAAAAATGATATATCATTGGAAAGCTTGTTTAGAGAGATTTTCATTGTTGTGAGTCATTTTTCCAGATTCTACTCTAGGTTCATTTTATTTAGATTCTTTCTTTTTTGTAGTCTTATGGATATCTTGGTTGTTTCAGGTCCTAGGATCTCTTCCCTTTGAGGGATGACTCGTCTTAGGTTGTTCTTTTGTTTTAGTAGCCTTTGATCTTCTTTGAGCACTATATAATTCATTTTTTGTAGCATTCTTTTATGCACACGCACTGAGATAAAGTGCCATTCTATTGCTTTGATGGGATCTTGCATATGTTTGTGCTCTTTGTACTTGCACTCCATTATAAAGTGTCGAGGGGGGGTTTGATGTTTGCCTTTGTTTGCCATCTTCTTTTGTCATGTGAGCATCCCTCCAATGACATTAGCCTCAGGTATCTTTATTTGTGTTTGTACTCTCTCTGCACATTCGATGTTTTAGATTCATCTTCATCATGCAGTTCATATTGGATGATATTTTCAGTGTACTTGTCATTACTCCCTTGTTAGCAGTATGGGGGGGTTTCTACTATTGGTTCTACTGCTTCCTTGGTTTGATAGTGTGAGCTATGTATTCAGTATTTGATCCTATGTACTAGGCGGTTACAGTGGCTGGGTACCTATGCATTCTGGTGAGATGGATCATTTACCATACAGACACTCTTTTCTTTCCTATTTTTGGATGCACTCTTCCAGCTTTGATTGGTCAGCTCTTCAGGCTTTTGGTGTTTATGCCATGTGTATCTTCAAGTTTAGGTGTTTGCCTTTGTTTGCCTCCTGATTCGAGTAGTATCATTTGAGGGCACTCATGCAGATTACAATCCTCTCTACCTGGTCATGTTTCATTGGAGGATCTTCAGATCATCCGTTTCTTCTTGATAGAGTTTGCAGTTTCATGCTTCAGTGATGTTGTACATGTTCATCTTTGTTCCTATTTTCTGGAACATTCCTAGTTTTGGAGGCTTCTTTAGTCCTTCAGACTAGTCTTTGTCTCTTTTTAGAGTAGAGTTTTTCCTATGTGCTTTTCTCTATTTCTCTGCTTTATAGAGACTCTCTTTTGTACTTGGGTACCTGATCAGGCCTTTGTTGCCAGGACCCATTTGCTTTTAGTAGTTCTTTCTAGGTTTTTAGCTTCTCCCAAAGTTTATCTTAAGGGGGGGTGTTAGAGTAATAAAGTGTTTACTGATTAATTGAATCATATTGATTTAATTATTCAGTCACTTATTACGTCCTCTTTCAACTTAAGCTAAACTTTAGGCATGTAATAATTAATTATCTTTATTAATTATTATCATGCAACCTAGGGTTTTACCTTTTTAGGGTTTCTGATCTCCTTTCATAAGGATTGATCTCCTCTTGTTTTGTAACCTTTTCTAACATTTCATTATTGATTGCAAATTTTGTTTTTGCACATCAAGGTTTTCTCCTCTCTCGTGGATCAATGTGTTCAAGCCTCCATAGCTATTTGCTTCTCTCTCTTTCTGTGACAGGTGTTTGTGTCCAGGTGTTCTTGGGAGCTCTAGGTTGTTTTTCATCAACTCCATCAGTATTAAAGTTGGATTTTGATTTAAATAAAGGGAATTTTTGTATGTTAGTATAGTTACTTATATTTATAGTTAAAAAGAAAGATATAAGTACTATAGTATAGTTTATTTATATGGTTAGTTATTCGGTTTAAAATTGCATGGATGATTCAGGGATCATTTATTCTATTTTGCATAATATTAGAGATTTACTTTGCATGTGATTTTATGAAGATGATGATTTTGTCTTTGAATTCTAATGTGAGTGTTTTAACCTTGTGATTGATTGTTAAGTACATCTGAGTGTTTGATTTAGTAAAGTTTTCTTCATGATGATGTCTTTTTAATTCGAATCAAATGTGGGTGTAATGGGTCTATTTTACTTAAATTCTATGTAGTCTTGTGTTACACTATGTGGTGGATTTAAGGGAAGCTAGTATGTTGACCTAATGGGTTGTTTCTAGAGGCAGGTTCAGGGTGAATTGTTTATGTTTGTTTGCCTTGTATACTCTGTTGTATTCGATTGTTTTGACCCAACATCATGTGAAGTTTTCTCTATGATTCTCTTATGTGATACCTTGTATAATTGATTTTTGCTTCATATTCTATATAGGGGAATATGGTGTTGAATTTTTATGTCCTATCCATGGGATCATGAGTATATTATTTTGTGAACACTTGGAGAGTGCTTTGTTGTGTTATGGTTAGAGATTTGTTGCATGTTCCTATTATTTTGTGGAATAGTCCCGAGGGCCATTATTATTATCTTGTGATGTTATGTGGTATCTTTGAGTCTAGGGTAGTTTACCAAGATGTGTAGTAGGGGGTGGCTTGCAATAAGCGCCAGAGCCTGGAAGTGGCTGTCAGGATCACTTATTGTAAGTATTCTTAATCAAGTGATAATTAATGTCATTGGGGGGTATTAAAATGAACTTAATAAGATATGGTTCCTCACCCATGCTTGAGTGCTAGTATAGAATAAGATGGAGGATGAGATGATGCTTGCTGCCTTGAGAGGTGTGTGTCTGGCATAGTTAATGGCTTTGTCTGTATGTGTATACCAGAAATAGTATCTTCATAGAATTAGTATTGACAATAATTGAAATAGAAACTAAATAAACCATAATTAAGCAACTATTTAGCAAATTAATGATCAATTGAGCATCCTATGGCTCTCTATCTAAGGATGTTAATAGAAACTCTCAACAAGCTACCATTAATGACAGTCCTATAATGAGAATTAATAAGATAAACAAGCTAAAGCTAACAATTAGATCAAATTGAATGCTAATTAAGCTCTTAAATACCTTTCTAGCTATAAAATGCAAGAGGTTTGATGCAATTCTAAGATGTGTGGTTATGAATTATGAGGAATTTGGTCTTCCTTTTATTGATTTTCTCAATGGTAAGGGGTGTAGTGTAGTTGATCATGATTAAGCTTTGGTTGAGTCTTTGGTTCCACCCTTTGAAGACAATGCAAAGTTTGTATCCTCAAAGCTTAGGACAAGTAGACAAGATGAATGGACAAGATTCTCTTTCACTTTGAGTGATTGAGATTGAATTTGGCTTGATCCATGTGAATGCCTTTTCTCAAATCCTATTGGCTGATTGAATTTCCTCCCCTTTTGGGTTGTTGAGAGAAATTAGGATTTATTAATTGATTTAAATTGATTTATTTAGCCATGTACCCCTTGAATGGGTTGAATTTGTTTTAATCCAAGACTATACAACTATTTGATTTAATTGTATTTTGATTTGATTGCATTTGATTAAAACACTCTCAATTTTGATTTATCTCGAATTAAGACTTGATTTTAATTTTGATTGGCTGATTATGCATTGTGATCTAATTACTTCAATTTTGTCCTGCATTTGCTTTGATTTGACTCAATTTATCATTTAATTGTCTTTATCCATTTTTAGGTGATTACAAATGCCCCTCTTTGAGTTGACGTGTGAAGCATGTCGATTCAAAGAATACTCTGATCTTGCTGATGATAGGTCCTGATTCATTGATGGTCGATCTTTGATGTTCATTTGATGTCTTTCGATGGTCGATCCTTGATATCTATTATGAGATTGATAGAGATTTTGATTGATTTAATACCCTTGATGTAGTTCTGATGATCATTCTGATATGATGTTTGATTTTGATGGTCATTTTGATGATGAATCCTTGATACGATGTTTAATTCTGATGAAATATTTTGATGCGATACCTAATTTGAGAATTAATTTCGATGCGATGCCCTATTCGATTGATGTAGGAAAAATTTTCCTGATAAAAGCTTTCACTTCGATTTGATGATCGTTCTCCTATTTTGATGACGATCTTACTCATGTTGATTTATCTGATGGTAATTGATTTATCCAATGGTATGCCCCCTCAAAAATGAAATAAAATTTGATCGTTGGTTGAAATCTCAATGATGTTGGTTATTTTACCTTGATTTAGTTTAATTTTTAATGAATTTTATTTTCATTTCAGATTTTTCTATTAGGTTCGTTTAATTTCAAATGCCCCTATTTTGGCTAGTTTGATGAAAAAAAATCAAGTTCCTTGGTCAATTTTAGTGACATAGTCCTTTCTTAGGTCAAAATTACCTCTCTTTACCTCCACTTTTCACTTTTACTCTCTTTGCCTCTTTTGACTTTTCATGATGTTTGTCTCCATTCGCAAGCATCTTTTCGAGAAATGCCACCGCTATCAGCGTCTGCCTGGCTTAGGACCTCCGATGAGTCCGTATACCTCTTTGTTTTTTTCATTTCAGCATTTAATTTCAATTTTTCCAAATTTTTCCTGGTAAATAGCCCCGTTTTCACTTTTTTTTCCTGAAAGTGCGCTTTTGCTTGTTTTAATGGCACTTTTGCCTTTGAAATTACACTTTTGATCTTTTTATGGGCGCTTCCGCAAATTGTTTAAGCACTTTCACTCTCCAAATTTGTGCCCTTTTATGCTTTTACTATGTTTTAGTGCGCTTTTAATCATATTTGTGCTTTTACAACTTTAAAGAGTGCTTCCGCTATGTTAATGAGCGCTTTTAATAATTTTCCCGCTTTTAAAACATTGAAGAGCGCTTTGATACATTTAAACAGTGCTTTTGAATTTTTACGCTTTTACCCCATGAAATAGCACTTTTGCTCATAAAATTTTTTCAATTTTTTGATTAAGTCCACTTTTTTCATTCGATATCATCCATCAGTTGATAGGTTAAGTTCCCAAACTTAACATCCTTAGCAAGTTGTAATAGTCGATATGAGTCAGTTATAATTGGAATATCATTCATCAATCTAGATTTAGATGATGGGTGATGATAAAATTTCCGTTCTATCTGAGTAGAAACACGAAATCTGATTGTGGTTTGATAGTTTAATAAATTTTGATTGACTTAGGATGGTCCAAATAATTAGTGATTTCATTATGATGTGTTTAAAATTTCTTTTGCAGGAGGATCTTGGGTCCTTGCATATTTGTGATTCGTATCCTTTGTCGTGGGGTATGATTGTTGATTTGAGTACTGCCGATTGTTGACACATTAGTCATTGTGGCTTGTCCTTCCTTCTCTATCTTCCTCGATTCTGAGTGAATCGGGGTCTTATCATTGCTATGGCTGAGCGTTGGCATTCAGACCATAATACATTTCATCTACCCATGGGAGAGATGATGATTACACCGGAGGATGTATATCACATTTTGCAGTTACCTACTCGAGGAGAGCTTGTCTATTATGATACTGTTTATGATGGCTCAACATGTCGATCAGTCTTTGGTGATCCTTCCATTGGTGATCAACATATCCAGTGGGCTCAGTTCATTTCATTCCCTATTTTACCTATTATTCTTGGTACTCTGATTGGAGGTTTCCTTCTTCCTAATAGGTGCGGGCATGGATTTGATGTCAGCTGGGGTCCCATTCTAGAGGACTTGATGACAGAGCCTCATTGGTTCGACTGGGGTTCCTATGTGTTGGCACAGTTATATCATGAGTTGCACACAGTTGTGTATAGACATTCTACCACTTTGATTGCTGGAGCTATCTTATTGTAGCTTTGGACCTGGGAGCATATCCCAGTGACAAATCCTATTACAACACGAGATCGTCAGCTAGGTTGGCCTTTTTCTTGGATGTACGAGGGTATCATTATCCAGACCCATATGGGTAAGCTAGATTACTAGCGACGTAGGATTGATGATATGGATACAGTTGTCTGGAGGCCCTATCTTGGTTGTGAGCCTTGGCTGGAGGATGATTCTGAGCTATCTTATATGTTTTGTCCTCACTGGATGATCAATCACTTTACATTTGTTATCGAGAGATTCTACTTTCATCGTGTTTTCCATCTGTATGGGCATGTTTGGGATATGCCATAGGGAGTGGCGATGTATGCCCGTGTTCAGGCAGAGAGATCTTTGTGGGGCCCTTGTGTTGATTTTGGTACTGCTATGAGGGAGAGTCGAGACCTTTTGTATCTTCTCTGGTCTATGAGAGGACATATTGCAGATGCAGGTATCATAGATGATTACACTACTTGGCTACATCGGTACCCTTTTCCCAGATTTATAGATCCTACCAAGAGGATTCCCACTATTGATGAATTGTCAGATGGGGATGACGGTGGTGGTGGAGATGGTGATGGTGTTGGTGGAGATGGTGGTGACGATGATGATGGAGATGATGGTGATGATGATGATGGAGATGATGACGAAGGTGGTGGTCATAGGATTAGGGGATGACATGGACGATGGGGTCACCGAGGAGCTAGAGCAAGTAGAGTGTAGATGCCAATGATAGTTATTGCTCTGATTGCTCCTAGGGGTGGTGATCAGGCGAGAGGTCGACGGGTTGACAAGATTTTACATCAAGTGGCTAGAGATCTAGTAGATAGGCCTAGGGCTAGGCGCCAGAGGGAGATGGATGTAGATATTGCATAGGTACTAATTGATCAGGCACAGGGTCCTCCTGCTTAGCAGGTTATTCCTCTGATTATTCCTTTGGTTCAGGTAGATTCTTCTACTTCTTCTATTTCAGCTTCTACGCCTTCATCATCTTCATGTCCATCATCTTCTCAGTTTATTCTATCTTTGGGTGACCCATCTTCTTTTATGCCATCTACTTATGTTCCTCCTCCTCAGTCTTCTACGACACAGACTCCTGCCCCAGCATCAACATCAGATGTTGCATATCTGCAGACTTAGATTTCAGTAATACAATACTAGGTTTTGCAGTTGAGCTCAATGATGTAGACTTTCATGGCTGCTATAAGTCAACATGGTTTACAAGCCAGTTCTAGTCAGCCTCCAGATAGTGCTCCTAGTCCTGATGGTTCCGATGGTCTTGATGGTCCTGATGGTACCGATGGTACTGGTGACTTCATCAGTTGATCTATTCTTTGAGATTTTTGATGTTTTGAATTTTTAGAGATTTTTGATGTTTTTTGGATTTTTAGAGATTACTAGTTCTCAAACAAAATCACATTGAATTTCCCCCAATGTCTAGCAAGGTATAGGATATGAAACATGGATTTGCAAATTGTTGGATGCTAGATGAATAGGCCAAGATGGATGAAGCAAGTGTGTTACCCATAGGACCATCTCCTCAAGATTATCCAAGCTAGGAAAACAATAATATCTCAATATAGGCCAATGATGTGGTGTCGGATAGCATATGGAGTAATGACCTAGTGTCATAACAATCATCCAAAGGAATGGACATATCAAGAGACTTTCTATAACATATTTTCCATTTCTTTTATTTTTCAATTGGATCAAGATTAAGGGATCAATGTGGACAGGATCACACAATCATGATAAAGGGGTGATGGAGGCTATGAGTGAAGGTTTGGGATCATGGGAAGACTTCTTAGGAATAATGAAGGTGGCTTTAGGATAAGAAAGATCATGATAGGGTAGTGTGAATGCAACAAGTGAATAGGCTGATGGATAGGATAACTCATGTCAAGATACTTAATGCTCACAGATATGTTCAACCTTGTCAAGATCAAAGGTGAAAAATGAAGTACGGATGTAAGTGAGATAAATGGTAGAAAGATGGAGGATATGATGGATGAAACTTGCCCCCAAGTGTAGAGTGCAAGAGAGAGGAATTACGCATGATGTCTGTTTGCCAGGTTTTCATAATGGTACTTGTCCAAGATGCCACAAGAAGTGGTTTTCACCATAGGATGGGTTTCTTTTCTTTTTCTTCTTTTTTTTTCAATTTTCTTTTTTTTCTTTTTTTGGATTGACTCAAGCCTCATGCTCTTTGGATACTCCTTGAAAATGTATGATATGATGTGCCAAGGCCACTGAAAGGTATGCTCAAAGATGTTGATAGGGTGATGGAAATGTGATATGGTGGATAAGGTAAAGGGTGGCTAAAGATTTATGCAATGGAATAGATAATGGAAATGGAAGGATAATGAATGAGAGGATAATAAGTCTTTCCATGTGTAGGCATGAAAAAGCGAATGGAAGGATAATGAATAGGAGAATAAGAAGTATTATCAAGATCAACATCGATACACACCTTGAAGGGTAGTGAAATAATGGAGGAAAAAGGGGTGAATTAGCTTGGGATTTTGATGTAAGAAAGGATACAGATCTTGAGACACAAGGACTCAAAATGGATGGATGAGGTGGAATGCGTTTGGGAGAATGTGGAGTGGAAGCCTTTGGAAGCTTAAATGTCAACTTTGAGTTCTATTTTATGTGTAAGTCCTTCAAAAGTGACTTGGGAATCCACACTTTCTTTGATTTGTCTTTCCTTTTGGATGCTTTAGAATGCATTTCTTCAATGAGGGATTTAGGAACCCACATTTTCTTAGATTTTTATTTTTTCTTGATGGACCTTTGTGGTCTCTTGAACATTTCTTTTATTCTTTTATTCACATGTCGATTAGATGGGACGTGGTGCTCTTCATACATAAGTGGATTCTTGGTTTTTTGATTTATATGTTGCACATCCAAATTTATTCCAAAAGAATTGGGATTGGTGGCTGAATAAGGTTGATATGGATGGTTCATATGGATGATCTAATATGGAGGATTGACATGGATATTTGCTTGGTTTCTCAAGTATGTATGTCTTTGTTGATCTTGATACATGGTAAGGTAAGGGGATGGTGGGATAGGGATGGTAGGAAAGGTTGATGGAGGAATGTAAGGGCCCAATATGGATTTGGAGGATGTATAATATTTCAAGTTTTGGATATAGGGACCAAGGATGGATTTGGAGGATGTATAAGGAATATGCTTATGCACAAATGGAGGTAAATGGGATGTGGGAGGGATATCGACATCTTTATTTTGAACTGCATGGCCAAGGCTTTCGTCTTTCGGATTTATCTTTGTACCAATAGGCTTATATGTAGCTTGATAGGAGTGACTTTGATATGAGTAGTTGAAGCTTGAGATAGATATGGAGGCTTATGAAAAGTAGATGTTGGGGTACTTTGATCTTGACAAGGATCTTTTGATAGGCTGCGAATAATACTTTTCTTTTCATTTTCAATAAGTTCATTAGAGATAGAAGGAATACCTTGATATTGCTTAGGAGATGGGTATGATATAGGAGGTGAAGGAATATGGGATGTTTGAATGCTAATTAAGCTCTTAAATTCCTTTCTAGCTATAAAATGTAAGAGGTTTGATGCAATTCTAAGATGCGTGGTTATGAATTATGAGGAATTTGGTCTTCCTTTTATAGATTTTCCCAATGGTAGGGGGTGTAGTGTAGTTGATCATGATTAAGCTTTGGTTCCACCCTTTGAAGACAATGCAAATTTTGTGTCCTCAAAGCTTGGGACAAGTAGACAAGATGAATGGACAAGATTCTCTTTCACTTTGAGTGATTGAGATTGAATGGGTTGAATTTGATTTAATCCAAGACTATACAATTATTTGATTTAATTGCATTTGATTAAAACACTCTCAATTTTGATTTATCTCGAATTAAGACTTGATTTTAATTTTGATTGGCTGATTATGCATTGTGATCCAATTACTTCAATTTTGTCTTGCATTTTCTTTGATTTGACTCAATTTATCATTTAATTGTCTTTGTCCATTTTTAGGTGATTATAGTATGATAAGTCATTGATACCGTGTATGGTCACTTGAGTGCTAGGGTCTTTGAGAGACTGCTAGGATAAAATTTAAGGGTTAGATGTACATGATGACACCTTCCTATGCACAATCTAGTTATCCGACATGTGTTGGTTGCCTCTTGATTAGTGAGTCTTCCTTGCTATCTTTTGTACACCTGGTGTTAGAGAGCTTTCAGGATCTCTTCCTTAGCTTGTTTTTTTGTTGATGTTTGTTATCTAAGTAGTATTTGTTGTTATCTCCTCAGCACGGTGGGAGTGGAACATTTAGGTTCCAGGAGGTTGGGTGGTAGTGATTCTTTTACCATTTGAGATTCTGACATTCATGTGCCAGTGCTAGATGATCCCTGTAGTAGTTGATTCTTCTTGTTCTTCATTGATGGAGATGTGTTCTTATCTTCTTCTTCTATGTGATCTTGTATCAATGTATCAGTTTTTCAGGTCATATCATGTTGTACTTCATTTTGGTTATTATAATAGATACCTTGCAACATGTGCAGTGGATGTAGGTTATTATGGATCCCTTATGGTACCAGTTGTATCTATGTTATCTTATATGTGATGTTTCATTTATCGTTCATTCATTTATATGAGTTTTGTAATTATTTCTAATCTAAATTAATTAATTAATGTTTATGTAATCTTCGTTAAGGAATCCTTGAGAGTGGTAATCTATGTGAGTTGTATATTTCATTGTATTACTTCCGCATTGTAAAACATTATTGTTATTGTTTGTTAACACTTTAGAAAAAAAAAGTATTTTGTAAACTTAGTTGTGTGTTTAGGTTAAGTTCTCCTGGGTTCCTTGGCGGGGCATTACAGTTTAAGTGGGGAGTATGATGAGTCTATAATTAGTGTCTTTTGGGGGTTTTTTGAGTTGAGTTTCATGATACTTTGGCATCTAATTTACTAAGACTTGGCTACACTTAAACATATTATGATGGATCTAGTATGGTTATTATATGCATAATATAATGTTACAAATTATAGCTTTAACTCTATTTGAAATGGTAATTGATTTTAATATATAATATTTTGGGATAAATCAATGTGCTTGTCTATCATCTTTGTCTGAGATAACTTGCAACTGTAGAGCGTGAAAAGATGAAGCTTCAAATAATGTACCAATTATTTCTACAAGGGAATACATAGTAAATCTACAATTCATGAGCTTTTATGAAGCACGGTGCTCCAAAACCCACTATTCCACACATTGTTTGGGCCAATTGTGAGGTCCTACCACGACTCATCTTAGCTCGACTGATGATTTGACACATGGCTAGCTAGATGATACACTATTTTGTGATATTAGACCTCTTTTGATTATGACTTCATAGCATTAGACACTATGTGATGATGTTAGACGTACCTCTACATGCTTATGTTAGATTCATATTTGCTTTATGTTATGGAAATACTAATGAACTCTGAATTTTGCATTTTGTTACGTTATCATATGGATTAGTAAAATGTGTTAGTGGTGATGTGAAATTTTGAAAGTAATGATTCTACAATTGATTTAGGGTTACTTGTCTAAGTGAAAATTGAACTTACATTTTGATGCTTATAGAATTAGGGTAGATTATGGATTATGTTTATGATGAGTCATAAAATGCAATTTTTTTATCTATTGAATTTAGATGTTAGTATTAATCCTGTTTCACTTTCGATATGATTATATATGCATTGATTTTATGAGATACTGACATTTGAATCGAGTGTGTAGGATTATGACCATGGTTGTAAATGCGGGGAAACAAGGATGGATCTATGTGAAATCGGTTTAAGCCAAGGTCAGCTCTAAGAAGAGAATGACCTCGTTGTTACATGATTTTATTTTGTAAATATGATGCATGTATGAATGTGGTTGTAAATATTTTTAAATGCATAATTTGATGTAAATTTAATTATGTAAAAGTAAATGTTAAATATTCAATAGACATGCCAAGTGTGTAAATAGGAATGTGATGTGTACTCTTTTTGTGTGGTGTCACTTGACACTAATGTGATGAGAAGGCATGCCTATGTGGAATGTGGATCCTACCTCATCCTTAGGTTATCTTGTGTATCCCTAGACATGGTTAGTGGTTTAGGAAACCGAGGTTTATGACATCATTTTCCATTTTCGGATGTAAACTTTACTAGGGTTTTTGAAAGGTTATATGGAACCCTATGGTGTAGTTAGGGTTGATTTTTAGTGCCCCAAAGCATGTGCATAGGTTAGGGGGCCAAATTTTACCCTTTTCACTTCCCTAGGCTTCCAAAATGCCCCTCAAAGTGAGCCCTTCTTGATAGTGACGAATTTGGACATGTCTTCTAGGATAATCCTTTTCCCCGTGTCTTAAAATACTTACCATTTCCATAGCAAGGGGCAAGTGGCAAGTTAGCAAGGATCTAGAAACTTAACTTACCTTGGGATGAGGGTAGGAGAGAAGTATGTTTTAGAGTCTTTAGGAAAAGAGACTAGGAAGGGAGACACTTCTTGACTATGCAAGTTTAGATTTGAGAGGAAGGGACTTGAGAATTCTAGGGGTTTTGAGAAGTGAAGGAAAAGCTAGGAAGGAAAGGAAAGTGCTCTTCTACAATCCTCCATTGCCATTTCTTAATAAAAAGGTTAGTGGATCTATCATGTTTATGTTTATGTAATTGTATTGTGAAGAAAAAACTTTGTGTGATTTTTGTGATGTTTAGTTTCATTGTGCTCATATGAAATTTACTCTTGTTTTACTTTCTTATTTTGTAATGTGTTGTGGGTGTGCAAGATAATTCTCATCCTTGGGAGGATTTGAGAATGTCTTGGGGTGAAGGGCTTAGTTGGGAAATCTATATGTTTGAGAGCTTGGATGTATGGACATCCTTGAGGCCTACTTATGTTATAGTTGGGGGCCATAAGGGAGGTGTATGAAGCACTTTATGATGAGCTGATATGTTGGGAAAGAGCCTTGTAAAGGCATGTAAGTAATATTTGTAATTCTTGTTTTGTATGAGTATGACATCTCCATATGTGATGTTTCCGCCTTCACCCATCTTGGGATCAATGATGATCCTTTGTGCAAGTTTGGGATTGGGAGTGAAATTTGTAATGTCTATGTTCCTTGTTGTTGATTGTAAGTGTGAATGTTTGTATCCCATCCATTCTTGTTTCCCCTAGCTCGGGGGTGGCCTTGAAATGGCCTAGGCTAGGAGGTGAGCCTCCATGATCATGTGAGAAATATTTGTTTTGCAAGTTTTATATTGAATGAACAATTAAAGAGATGTCAAAGTTTTGGAGTTAGTATGGCTCTAAAGAAAGATTTTTTTGCTGTTCAAAAATGAAGTTGAAATGTTATAGGAATGTTTTTTGGGTGTGTTAAGCCTAAATGATTTTGTTCAATTTAAATTGTAATTCATGAACATGTAAGTGTATAAAGAGCAAAGTTGTAAATTAAGTTTACTTTAATCTTGGAAGAAGAAATTAGTATTGAGTGTAATTCAAAAATATTTCTTAGAATTATTGTTTATTTCATTATAGATAAAATTTCCTGCAATTATAAAAGAAAAGGCAGATGCTTCAAGTTTATGTGTAAATGTGAATTTCTTCTAACTATTAAATGTCTTTTATTTCCTGCAACCTCTATGTTGTTGAAATGATGAAATTTTTTTAAGTTAAGCAAACAATGCATGATATTATAAAATGATTTAATTTTCCTGATAAAAGAAGAAATAAAGCATCATACATTTATAATTCATTTATCTGCTATTCTGTTTTCTAATAAGCACTTAGTTCATAACTACCCTATTGTATAAATTTTAGAAATTTAGTTTACATTTTCTATGAGATGTTCTGTCAAAAGGATTTTTAAAGGGAAACTTTGTTGTGCTTTGCCTGAGTAATTTTTGGGCATTACACCAATATTTTGTAATTAGTGATGAATATTTAATTAGGAGGAAAAATCCATGTACTTGTATAACCACATGTCCCCTATTGCATGATTGAATTTCATTCAGTGTTCCATGTGACCTTTAGATTTGTGTTCATAGTTTTTTATTGTTGAATATAAGTCTATCTCTTACTGACAAATGACAAGTGTAATAAAGCATTAAAATCTTCTATTTTTATTTTCTCTGAGATTTATCCTATAAAATTAGAGAACTCTTATAATCAATAGTTTTTCGATAGAGAATATAGTGATAGATTTTGTTCTAGTTGATTGTTATTGTACTCTTCGCTTTGATAATTACAAGTGGACAGTGACTTTTAGTTAAAAGGAGTGTTATATTGATATAAGTTTATGAACCTTCAAGCAAGGGCCACTTGAGGTGATGTAACTCTTTGTTAGATTAGAGTAGTTAGCCACATTTTAGCTAATTGTAATTCATTTATAATTGTTCAATTAGTATAGTTCATTATCATTAAATTCTATTTTGATGCAATGCATGATTGATTTAGTAATTTCCAATTATCTTAGTGCATGGCTAACATAATTAGTTTCCATTAAAGTTCATGTGATAGTTTCTATTAAGTAGTTTCTTTTGGTTAATTCATTGTATGAACTATTTTGTTCACATGCATCCATACTGCTTACCTACAACAAAAGTTGCATGAACTAAAACTAATATAGATGCTTTCAGTGTACTTTCTTTTCATTTCAGTTTCATTTTTGGGTAGATAGTAGGATGATTATGTTGTACATATAGTGTAGGTGTCATCCAAGATAATACATCCCTAGTCGATAATTAACTGATCTTCTATTAGGATGAGAGGTTACTTAATGGAAGATTAGTTACTTCATTAGGATAATGTATTGAGTTGTCTGCACATACTAATTATCCTTAATGGAAACTGGTCAATCAAGGTAGTATGATTTTTTTCCACTCAAAGATTTTGTTGGAACCAAACATTGTGCTACCCAAATGACTTCATCATGTCTAAAAATTCCCTCCATCCACTTCGTTGAGATCTCCCTTGGGCCTTCGTTGGACATTCCTCTCAACACCTCCTTTTTACTATCGACATCAAATGAGAACTCCATCTTCTTAAAACTTTGTGTATACTGGTCAAGAGTCTCCATCCATTGAATGCCCAATATGACATTAGTATCATCCAAATCTACCACAAAAAATTCATCTATCACTGTATAGTTCCCCATGGTAATGCTCAGGGGCATGACCAAATGAGTACAAGGTAGTAAATTTGCTCCCACCACCTTGACTTCAAACCTCTCATGATCCACTATATGAAAACTCCTCCTCATAACAAGTGATGAATTTATGAAGTTGAGTGTAGCTCCACTATTGATCATGACTACCACTCACTACCCCTAAAGTGTGTCTCAAACCTAAAATACACTACATCTTGGAGTCCAAAAAAGTGCGACAATGGTGTTTCCCCTTCTCACAAGTGTGGAAATCCTCTCCACATAACGAGTTTATTCATTAGTATCCTCTTTAGTCCCTTTCTCTTTCAACCCAAACTCTTTATTTGTTAGACACCACCTCAATATAATGGATCTTTCCCTTACGTAGGCATCAATGACTTGACTCCCAAAGTTCCTTACATGTGAAACAAAATTTTCTTCTCCAAAGCTCTTATCTCATGGCCTCATCCAATGATGGATTCTTTAGGAATGACTTCCTATCCTTTTCCTTATGTGCAAGTGGTGGTTTAGCATGTGTGTAACTCTTAAAAGAATAGGATGAGGTAGTCATGTCACGTACCTTCTTGATCATCATCGTAAGTGTGTTGAGGTTGAAACCTTTGACCCAATCCTTGAGGGCTTCCATCAATCCATCCATGAGTAGTACTTCAAGTCTTCTCTTAGAAATGCTAGTAACCAACACTGGAAACCTTTTAAATTATGTGATGTAATTGTTGACCAGTCTAGTCTATCTCAGTTGTGCCAACTCCTTGAAGTTGAGATCGGTATCCTTCCCATCAAAGAAATCCACAATTCTCTCCATGAAATAAACATATGAAGTGACCCTATTGTGATGAGGGTGACCATACCATTGTGCTACCATTTGTGAGCAATTCCTTCCAAGTATAGAGATGAAAATTTGATTGCTTCAATCTTCGGGCATTGAATTGAGTTGGAAGTAGGTATCCATATTTTGTACCCATTCTCTTGCTAATATCTTTTTAGACCCATCAAAGGTAGATAGGTTCAAATTTTTAATATTCTACTTGATGTTATTATTGTAATGGCCATGACTCTTAGAATATCTTATCCACAATTCTACATAATCCTTAAAGGGTAGTTCTTCTCTAAATCCAACACCAAACCAATCTCACCTCAACTGATCTTGCATCTCCAAGAAGGTAGGCTCTTGTTATCCACACTTTTCAATCCTTTGATGAAATATACAAATAAATGTGCATATGTAGGACTATTGTGTATGGGGCCTCTCATTGACAAAATTATCATTGTTCCCATTATGATTTCTATTTGTCCTTCCTCTTACCAAAAGACAAAGTGTTTCACCAATTTGTTGTTGTCCTTTTGTGAACATCTCACTAAGCTATTGTTATCCTCTTGTTAATTCCTATAACAATGTCATCATCTTTGTTCTTGACTCTCTCATCCTATCTAATGAATGGGATCTCTTCATGTGCATCTAATGTTTCCCAATGGGTTGGCAAGATCTACAACTCTGATACCACTATAATGAACCAACTATGAATTAGACATAGGGCTTCTCTTTGTGTGTACTTGTACGGTCCTAGTTCACTTCAAATTATGAAACTTGGCTTTTACACATACAAAAAGCATACATCACTTCTAAGACACTAGTACAACACTTCCAAAGTTAAATTATTCTCATGTGGAAAGGTCAACTATAATCCCCACTCCCATACAACACCTCATCAATTAGATACACCCGCACATCCAAGAAAATGAAATTGCATCATTCGTGGAAGAACTCAAGGCCTCTTTGTACCCCTATGAAAAAGTGTTCTCATATGACATTGACTTCACACCTAAATGATCCATACCTTAGATTGCCACACCTGTAAAAAAAATTTTTGTCTGCTCACCCATACGATAAAGCACACATACGAAACAACACCCTACGATACTTACCTTCACACAAAAATGAAAATGAAATCATTCAATTTCTAGTATGGGGCAGACAATGATCACCCAAGTACATAAATGCATAGCCAATTTATTCACCAAAGATATCATCACTACTAAATTAGTAAGCCATCAAAATAGAGCACACAACATCAACTAAAATGAATTGCTAATAAAAAAGAAATTATATTTTCAGAATATGATGATATATCTTATATTACATAAAAAAATTCCTCAATAGAAGACTTCACAAATTAGGACAAACAAGTAGACAAGGGTGAGGAGTTACTCCCATCAAAACTGCAATCGCTAGATTAGAGAGGATCTTGCACCTCCAAAATGGCACACCCAATAATCCAATTCCAACTAGAATTGCAAGTACACAAGAAACATAAACTCCAAGATGCTTTCCCATGATGCCAAACACATTATAAAAGCCTCCAAGAAGTTTCTGAAAGGTTACCATAGACTGACATGACTTATTATTTACCATTTTATTATATATTTACATTAATTAATTAAAGTAGTCTGTATGATTTTGTTTAAATTTGGGACCACTTAACAAATTAATTTAATTTAATCATATAAATATGTTAGAGACATTACATTTTGTGTTTGAGATATCAGTTGAGATAGGACTTACGGATCATTTGTGATAAGTTGTGTGGTTTTCTCTTTGGATGACTTCTATGTATGTCCAACAATAGTGACATGATAAAGGGTGGGAGCATTCATGTACGAGATGGTGATCACTTTGATTTTTGTTGAAGGTATTCTAATGGATCACATGGAACACTTTGATTCACGATGGTACATGTTACGAGAGGGATTGTTCCCCTATTCATTTTTGTGGCTACTTATTGACTTTTATGCAATGTATACTATAAGTTGGAGAATGTTGAGAAAATGAGTGTTGTACACCTTGCATAATAATTGTTTAATATTGTAATATTTTATTTTATTATGTAAATATTGCACCTAGGAACATCCATATGGATGTGCAACACATATAGATTATTTTAGAATATTCTCAAGACCACTTGATGTTGTACTATAACATTGTAATATTGTTTGGTGTAATTATATAATATTGGGGAAAGAAATTAAATAAAAGTACCCAAAATCAAATTTGAGGTCATGGGTTAGGAAGCACATAGTTGTTTTAATACCAATTGGTGGTTTTGTGGGATCTTGTTTCTATAAAAGAAACCACAAGGGTAGTTGTTGAAGTCAGCCAAATTTAGCATTTATGGAGGTTGGAAGCATGACATGGGATGTGTGGTTGCTTGCTTGTTCACATGGAGTACTGATGATGCCTGAGACTTTGAAGGCTTTCATGGATGTATTGTAATGTTTCTTTGTTGAATAATACATGGATGGGATGCTTTCGAAGGATGGGTTTTTCCCTCATGAGGGTTTTTCGAGGGTATATCTTGTGTCACATCTTTGTGGGCATGTTGTCTATTCTCTTGCGTGTGGATTCAAAGTGATAATTTTCTTGAAATTTTTAATAGGTTATGTGGAAATCATAATATGTTGGCTACAAGTTTCCTTACAGTGGTGACTCTTAGGTTAGGAGTGAACCAATGCCCCTAACTCACCTAGTTACCCTTGACTACCAAAATTAGGCTTAGAGTTGGATATGGGGTCTAATTTGATATGAAAATGTCAAAAATATGTGCAAAATTAAGGTTGAATAAGGCATAATAGACATGAAAACCTTGGACAGTAAAATGGGGCCTAACTATGGAACTAAATTGTATAGGGATACAATTTAGGACAATACAACTTTAAATATAGATCTATATGGTGGATTTTGGATCGCAATGAAAAACCTTAAGCACTTAGCCAAGGTTGTTATGCTAAGGGGTGGGGTGCTAAATGTATCACTTGAGGTTTTTAGGAATATTCTCAATGACAGTTATTTGATAAGCTAGCAACAATTGTATAGAAGATTTGACCTCTCACATTTTTAGAGAAGAACTACTATGTTCTCAAAAAGGTTCTTGAGGCTTTGGGTTCCTTTGTAGCTTCAAATTGGGACTCAAACTTCGTGTATGGTCTCATGGATTGATGGCTCTTAGTTTCAACAAATATCTATTAAAAAGTTATGCCATATTCTTACTGATACAAGGGTCTTAATGTCTGGACTTATAAGGCCTAGACTTTAAGTTGACATTATAGTATTTGGTTTTCTAAGCTAAGTAATATTTGGTGTAAAATATTGAAACTAAAAAAAGCCTATTTTAGATAATTACTATTGCTTATAAAGATAGTTGTAGGATATGTGATAGATGAGGTTAGTGTCCCTACTAGAACTTGTCACTTTTTCCAAGTAAATGAGTCCTTTAAGCACCTTATTTGAATGTAAGTGTATATTTTCTTTGTATTCTATGTGTTTAGGTCAATTGGTTGGTTGGGATTGCAATGAAGGATTTAATTATTTTGAAATATTGGTTGGCTATGTCAATGCTTTTTTTTGGTTAAAATTACTAATTTTTAACTTATCTTGACTGATGAGGTTTTGTGGTATATCTAAAAGATGAGAAATGAAGAAATATTTCAAGATAAAAGAAGGTTCCTTATTGAGTTTACTAGTGAATTCACCGTTCTTAACATTGTAACAAAAATACTTGAACAAATACATGAGGTAAGCAACACAATTACAACAATGGTAATTGTACCCCTCCATTAACATGTCTACCCTCAAAATACATCGATTGCCAATTGACATTGTAATATGGTTGAAAACACAAATGGATATTGCACACTAATAAAGAGATATATAAATTCAAAAACATAATGGATCTCTTGTCTTGTCAGTTACTATTTTTTTATGTTCCATCAGTTGCAAATGAAGTTGGCAATTGCATTTACTATTTGAAGATTTCTAGCTATAGATATATATCATCTAGGGCGTAAAAGGTATAAATCGACACAGGTTTTAAATGTTATGTAGACACCTCTAGGTGTACTAAATCTATTTATGACATGTTCAAGATAGACCAAATCTATTTACTCATTTCTATAGAAGCTAACATTAGTTCCATCCTATGGATGAGAAAAACATGGATTTCAGATTGAAATGCACTCACAAATCAATCAATTTTTTTATTGAAAAGATTTAATGGTGGTTTGAGCTCAAGAACCTCAAATGGGATGCAATGATTTGTATGTATTGTTTGTTCAACCTCTTCTCTTTGTAATTCACAAGAAAACAAAAGCCACCAACAAATGCTTAAACACAATTTCCAAATGTCACATGTAAGAAATCTCTAAGAAAAAATTGAGCAACACTCCATAGTATGGCATCTCACCCCAAGGTGGATCGCAAATTATAAAAAATATTTAACATTTTATGCAAATAATGTAATACATTCCACAACAAAATTTTACTTTTAATTAACCAAGGACATTTTTGTAAACACAATCATTCAAGCACAATAATCCTAGATTAACTAATTATACTTAGAAATGAAAATTGCATAAACGTGCTAGCTATTCTAAGAAATGAAGATGTGCCAATCACATTATTTAGTTCTTTGACAAAAGAATAAATGTCCTTGAAGAGCATTCTTCTACTAGATTGATGTATGCTTAGGGAATATTGTTTCTCAATAAGTAGAATGCCTTAAAATTCAATTTGATAAGCTAATAAATATGAGATAGAGGCCAATTTAAATTGGTTTTCTCATTTCAAAGCCATCCTTCATAGAAATGTTTACATTTTTTCTTAGTGCATCAAAATGTAATACATCATTATCAATTTTTTTTTGAGTAATAATGATTGATTTGCTTAATGATTCAATTATAAATCAACCCTAAGAAAGTGTGTGCATAAAAATTTAAAATAGAAGAGGGCCCTAAAATGTATAGTTGGTATTATTTTTTAGTGTACCAAATTGAAATATATTGTTATTAATTTCTTCCAATAGTATAATCTTGATGAATCAATTTACTTGATGATTCAATATGTCAAAATGAAGGCATTGAATGATTTTAAATACTAATTCATATAATCAAATTACCCCAAATGTGTTTTTAGTCATTCAAAAGTGAGAGAGTGAATGAGTCCCATTGACCAAATTTTGAATTTAGATTTTTAAAAAGAGGACAAGTCTGGGACTACAATGTCACTCCTATGAGAGTGGAAATGTCCTAGTGTGGGGGTAAATGATTAAGTCTAAAAGGCTAATGAAAAAATGGAAATATATAAAAATATGTGGTATATGATGAATACAAGCTTACAAAACATCCCAATGAACTCATCTTCACATAAGATCTTGCATTTATCATTATATAAAAAGTCATTTTTTCAAAATATGCACAAAACTAAATAGAGAATGGCATGAATGTGCAAGTTTCACAATTCTCACAACAAAGTCGATCTCATTTTAATTAATTGAATAATGAAATACAAGATCTTCAAATTCAATTTGATCTTGAAAAAATATTAAATTTATTATTAATCATCATCACAAATAAAACCTTCTACATTGACACTCTGAATCATTGGAAGATGAATTTTATGAACTTGTTTTGATTAAAATATAATCTTTTAAACTTGTGTCTGCACAGATCTTTCCACTACCCTATCAACGAGCTTATGTGCGGAAGATCTTCCTGAAGAACGACAAAATCCTTGCAACCATCTTCTAGTTTTGAAAGCGTGACTACCTGCAAACGGCCTGAATCGCAATACTCTTCTGCGTTTGAGGGCATGGATCTCCTCCAAACAGCTCACTAGAAACAGAGAAGGAGCAAGTTCGCAATCCCACGCATTTCTACAAAACAAAGTCCTTCAGATTAGGTTATATCACTGGTCTAATGGCGAAAAAAGAAGCTACACATTATCTGTAAATGTGTTTGCATATATCTACTATATTACTAGGCTTGTGAACAAAATGGCATATTGCATCTTAAGGACCGTGTGTTAGTAGTATGATCTATAATAGAAAATTCTATTTCTACCTGTGAAATGATCAGTTTTTATTGGAACCAGCACTGCTTTTCCAATGGGTTTTCACTCATTACCCTTGCAGAACTATATAAGGAACCATTCAATTCAAACATTGGTCTATTAGGGGGGACATAAAAAAACGGCTAGCAAATTCTAAAATTAGGAACGGTTAAAAGTCCTGATTCCTAGAAGTGTTTTTGTAGAGTTCCACGATGAAATTGTTGTTATCAATATGGATTTCAAGACTTGTTCCAGCATGTTGAAGACCAAACAAAGTGGAATCTCAAAGAAGTGGAAAACTGAAACGTATTCAACATCAAAAGTGCATTCACACATTACCTGAAATTGGTTCTAACTACATTGTCCGTATATATTAAACCCGCAGTTTATTGCTGAGGAATTTACGATGGAGTGCTCCATTGGAAACAAAAACTATACTTATCAGTGTGCCTATGTAATCTGCTCATATGGCAAAAGGGGGAATTTGAACCTAAACATTTAATAGGTCATGAATCATAAGGAGAGCCAAGAGTCATAAGGAGAAAGCTTTTCTAGATAAGAAAATGTGTGCCTCAAACAAAAGAATCGGTAATTCTTTCTAGCAAAACTAGATTAGTTTTAGATTGGTTGCCACTGGAACACTTGAATTCAAAGACTTTTTACTAGTAAACTTAAGCCATACCAAAAAAATTAATTGGATTTTTTGATGATGCACTTGTACTCTGTCCCCGGCAGATGTTTTAATCTCCAGAGGCCATATTTGAAATTGAGCCATTTTAGTTGTGTATGTCAATCCACATCATAAGACCGAATTGATGTCCCCGATTCCCTATCTCTTAATGTGTGTGTGGATTTGTGAAGAAGCTCATTCAAAATCTACTCTCTCATGTTGTGTTCATCTATGATAAATAATAAACAAAATTTAGAATCTTCCATAGATTCTATTTGTAACAAACCTTTTTTACAACTGCATATGACGTTCTAGCATGACAGGCTCCTTTCTGGAAATTTCCACATTCTCCAGATGGAGTTCCATAACTTGCAAACTTGATGGCAGATATCTTTTGTCTCTTACCACACTTCAGACGGACTTTGGGTATCTGTGGTTTCTGCCCTTTGTTCCTTTGAGGATTTGATTCAGACACATGAACGCAAACAGTGTCTATAGCTCTTATTCCAATAGAAACTCTTGACACATCACCTCCTATTTCCTCTAAAAGTACCAAAAGATTTTCCCTTGGTTGCAGCCAGGATCGAGGAATATGATACCTGAAACCATGAAAAATAGTGTCCATCATCTCCAAATGCTCTTTGCAACCACACTGAGCATTATTTGGAGCTCTCAAAATCAAATCTTATGACAACAAACTTGAAATGTTTTTACACACTATCATCTAAAAGCCAGCATTATGTAGTAACTCCTTAGTCAAGGCACTGAAATACAAATCCCTCACCATTGCTGAGAAAAATGGCTACAATCTGTGGTACATTTAGTTGGACGAAATGGTCCTCGATAATCGCATCCCTTTGAGCAGTTACCATGTGGAAGAAATGAATGCCAATATCGTCCAATGCTCTGTCCATTTATCCAAGCTTCACCTTTTCCCATTGTGCTCAAATCCAATCCCACCGGTTCTTGACCATCTGGTGCATCAAATAGGGCCTATACACACAATTCAAAAGCATGGTACATAAATAATTGTACAGACCAATGTTACAGATCCTAAAGGTAAAGCCATATGATGATGACATGAATTTGTGGTTATGACATGTAACATACAAAGAGTACCTTGTACCATGTTAGTGGCTGTCTCTGAGGAACAGCTTCTCCTTTCATCCATTGAACAGAGGAATGTCCAGATGTGGTATGGAGTTCCTTTGAATGACCTTTGAAGCCGAGCTGTGTACAAAAGCAATGAAATATAAATATATCTAGAGAACTTTTATTAAACCACTATATGCACATTTTTTGTATCATCAACCAAGGCTAAACAAGATGCATAGAAAAGAAACTGTCCTTTGATAGTTCATCCTGGAATTTGCAGTCTATAGAATGTTTTCTGATCTTTTGCTTACAAGATCCACAAGATCATTCTTAATTCCTGAATATCAATTTTATTTGCTTGTATATGCAGGTTACAAGTCTCTCATATTTTAGAATCTCGAGAAAATGAAGATAAAACATTCCCACGTTTCACAAAATTGTGGCAGAAAACTTTAGCAAACCAGACCAGATAGTGTTAGTGAAACCAGACCAGATAGTGTTAGTGGAATAAGGAGCATCACAGAAAGTTGCTTAATTTTAGAACTTAACAAGGAATATAAAGAACATAAGGTATAATTGAGTGTTAAGAATAACTTAAAAAATCTTAACCTTGGTGTGCAACTTGATTATACGAACCAAAAGCCCCTTTAAATTGCCCAATGCCCGTCTTATTACCACACATGTCAGAAAATCTCTCTACTATGTTCAATATATTTACTTTACTTTCCATTAATGAGGAAGTATCATCATTTTAAAATGGGTTTAAAACCCCTCAATATAACATGTTCTCCAAGCTTCTAGCATGCTGCATGAGAGTCTCAGGCCACTTACAAATGATTTATTTCATTTGAATCTTGATCTGATTATTGGTATATTGGCTATATGTTTGCAAATATGAAAGATATCCTATAATAAAAATTAAGCTATCATTCTGTACTTGAGATCCCAACTATTCCATAAAAAATGTACATAATTAAGAAGTAAAGGAATCATTTGCAATGATTCGACCCAGACCTGGTATGACCACTTTTGCCTGGATAAGACACGTGTTCCTTCTTTAAATCCACTTAGTGTGATCGGACCAATGATTCCTGCAATCCGAGATTCAAACTTGGGCCCAATATACTGTAACCAAAAACATATGAAACATGTATTAGCATCTAGAGTAAAAAAGAACTACAACGACAATCATTTGCCCTCTATCATTGTGGCATACTTCAAGTTGATAATGTGAATGATAGTTCTGTTTAACATGTAAATATTTAAGTTGCTGTAATATTTCAGCTAGCAATTTTTCCAATTTTGCTCATATTGCCAGTGAACATATTTCTATTTGAGAATTTGTTGGCTTGTAGATTATGAATATGTACAGATTTTTGGGTGAATGTTTCTCCTTCATGACGCTTGATCAGGAGATGAAGATAAACTGGATTTGCAAATTACATCTGAACCTGATGGTCAGGAATTGATTTGGGAATCCAATACATCTTTGCTTCTGATTAAGAGTCATCAAGAGCGACTTGAACCATTCACTCAAAAACTCTGTACACAATTGTAAACCTGAAGCCAAAATACTCTCCATTAGAATATTCCATGAAAAATTAAAATCCTTCTATTTTCTATTTATTTATTTAGTAGCAGTACATTGAATGCTCGTTTTGTTGATTAGTATTCCACGAACAAGAAATGAATGATGTATTTAGTATTATTGTATCAAAACTATGCATTCAAGACATGCACATACCAAATTTCTTCTTCTCACTTGTGTATCTAATAAATGAAAAAACCACACGAGAAGAAAAATAGGTACAATCTGGAACCAACCGGTAGACCAACTGTCATACTCAAGAGAGCAATTGTGTTTGTCCCAACTCTTAGTTTTACATTAGATGAATACCTCAGCCTCGGGCTTGCCTTCCTTCCAAACTGAGTCCCTGAAAGCATCCAAAGAAATAACTAAATCTATTTTACAAAAAGCTTCCAAATATACTACACAATAAAATTTACTGCTTATCAATCCATTGTTAAATTCCTTTCAGAACAATACCAAATTAGTAAATACTGCCTGATTGTATTCATGTTTTAATGTTGTTTGGGCTTATACCTAAATACTCGCCATTTACAAAAGTATGAAATGCATGTCCTGCTGATTGTATAGAAAGATTTGATATGCCTCCATTTTTTAGGAGTGGCTCATCATCACCAACTTCCACTCTGCATTACACAGGATTCAATAAGTGCTTTTAATACATTAAAGTTTTAAACTACTAATTCATGGCTGACCAAAAGAAATTCTTAATCAGGTCATGCATCTTTCTTTAAAAACAAATAAAATGACCATCATCATGCATTTTTTGTGTGCTTATGAAGAAATTTAAAAATCAATTGAATCCGCACAGTTTCAACCAAGAAACAAGGATATATTGGTATGAGTTAAAAAACGTTATTTGGATGGACAAGAAAACAAATGCTGCAACTTACTTTTTCCTTTAATATTTAATTTAAAATAATCAGTATACTTGGACAAGAAAGCAATAATTCAACTTATTTTTACTTTAGGATATCGTTTAGCATTTGTTTGTTCCCAATGGTGACTATAACTTTTTAGGACAGTTGAGCATTCAGACACATTACACCATACATCATATTTATTTTAACCATAAGAAAAATAAAAGATAGGCAATGCATCTTCAAGTGAGGTGTCCAAATAGAAAATTCTAAACATGAAAAATACTATAATTTGAATTCAAGAAATTAACATTTCTAGATAAAAGTAAGATAAAAAATACCGATCTAATAGTCTGAAAAATAAAATTAATGAAAAATACTAACATGCTGATTCATAAAAACTTTCAAAAAACTACCCAAGTGAAAACTCCATTGAGAAGCAAAGATGAAGAAAACTATTTTCTCACCTTGTAATGTACCACAAATGATCAGTATTGTCCCTTGTAGTATTTATCTGCTCTAGTAAACCCATACCAGTGATGGAGCTATCTTCATATGAGGCGACATTTTCTTTAAAGGATTGCCAAACAAATCTCCCAACAGGTGTCATATTTATTTGAGATCTTTGTACAGTAACCTAGATTAGAGACAAATTCATAATTTAGTCTCATATTTTCCACAACAACTCAGGTATGTGAAATCATTTAAAAAAAAACTCTTCTATGCAAAAAAGAAAAGCACTTCATTCAACTAGAGAAATTAGTATTAGGTGCCACTTGAAATATTAAGGTAGAAGAGATTATTGATTACCATAAAATATTCCCTAGATACCCAAACCTTTTATGAACATTGTTTGAGCATACAACATGTAATTCCATGTAGTATTCTAGACATCAATAACACAAAAAATAATTAGACCTCCAGTTTACTTTGTTCCATCATCAAGCAGTTTGTGGGATACCAATCATCTTTACAAGCAAGAAGCAAATCCCATCGCAAACTGTTAATGGCTCATTTTAAAATCATCAATGCTTTTTTTGACCTAAGAGATATTGTAAAAATACAATATGCAAGGTTTAACGTGAAACACACCTTGGGCCAAAACCATATGGATAAAAAAAATTCAATCTTGTCATAAAGTATTACAAGGCAATAGCCATTTGAATGAAAATGCAAGAGAGAAAAAAGATAACCCATATCCTTGATAATTGAAACCAAAAAGATGCCCTTAGTAGAAATCTTCCAATTCCTTATCAAAATATCCTAGTCTTTCCTTTGGGTAAGTGATGAACAGTTACAAGGCAATAGCCATTTGAATGAAAATGCAAGATAGAAAAATCATAACCTACATCCTTGATAATTGAAAGTTGAAACCAAAAAGATGCCATCAGTTGCAATCTTCCTCATCAACAGATCCTACTCTTTCCTTTGGGTGTGTGATGAACATTGGACTTCCTTACTCCTCCTCAAGGTGCATTATCCACGAGTACTGGCTTTTATATGGTGGACTAACAGATCACATGCCGTGCCTGGATTGGGTTTTATAGACACGTAATTCTCCTAGTAAGTTTCAATCCAATCCCACATTTTCTATTCAGGTTTAAGTTTAAGCAATTACATCTTGCAAGTGTTCGTAGAAAGAAGCAATTGGCTTTTGTTGGAGATGGGATTCTGATTGTTGGCAATGAGGATCTGAAGAGTTTTTGGCATCTCATTGACCTTGCTTTCAAGTTGGGTATATCCATCTGGGCTTGAAGTTAAGAAATTGTGACTTGCTGCTTGGAGAATAAAAGCAATGGTTGTATTTAAGAGGAAAAACTTATTTTGACAATAAGGTTTTCAAGTGTTTGACCTTTGGCTTAGTAATTTTAAAATTTTCGTTGAGGAATCAAGTTAGAGGCTGAAAGTTGAAAGACTGTTTTCAATCTAGATAGCCTGCAAAGTGCAATCGAAGGTAGTTGATCCTCCCCTCAGGCTTCTAATGTAGATTGGGAGGCTGATTCTTTTGATATACAATTGATTGACTAAGTTGTGAGAATAATTCTTTGATCCAAATCAATAGTGTAGAAAAAATTGGAGTGATTGATATGAGTTGCGAGTTGCAGGAGGGAAGGTAAGTAGTGAAGGAATGATGTATATGAAGGGTTGTAGGAGGCCAAATCTCGTGAGGTGAGATTCCATACAATTTGGTTTTTGGCTGAAAAGGCTTCATTTGTTGCCCCTATTGGAAGAAGGATCAAGATTACTATTGAAGAAAAGTTGCATTTGGTATGAGATATACCCACATGTACCTAACTCCATTACTAAAATTCATAAGTCTGGTTAAAGGAGTGTATAGGCATGACATGAGACAAAATTTAGAGTTGGGTAGCATGTTACATCTCCACCTATTGTGGAGGATCATCCTCCATTCTCTTAATTTCTACCACCTTCCCATGGCCGTTTTTTCCTTTTTGTGGCTATCTTGTAGAATTAGAAGCCCTTATTAAGGTTAAGACCAGTAATCTTAGTTGTATTTGGGAGTGGGGCAAACAATGGTGCTTGGAGTGTTGGGTTTATTATTATCCTATACTCATTTCTATAATCAATTTAATGGGAGTAAGGTTGGATTTAGCATTAGTATGATGAATGGATGGGTATCCATGTAGTTGGGGAGGGTATTTTCATTTTAAAAATATGATCAAATCCCAAACAATTATATTCCTAAACATTTGAGTACTTTTCGTCATAGTTCTTGTGCAATCAATTTCATTGTAGGTTAGGTTTTCAAGATTAACAGCTCGTAGGAGTTTGAAACTCTTGCATCCCCTCATCATAACTAGGGTATTGTTCTATTTATTACTTGTTGAATGGAAAATGGAAAATATGAAGTGAATGGTAATGGAAAGAAGTGAAAAAGACATCAAATAGAGAATTTCTCAATGACAAGTCATGGTTAGCTTTTGAAGGGGGTCAATGTATTTCATGTTAACTGTAGTCAATATGAGGTACACAATAGGGGATGGAAGCATAAATAAGGACTTGGGAGAATGAGACAATTTCTTTCATTTCCATGTGTTAGTAGATTGCTAAGGATAATCAAGGGTGGGGGAGAGTTGAGTGATCTAGGGAATAGGGCCTATTATAGCATGAAAGGGAGGGTTTTAATTAACATGGTTAAAAATGACAAATTATGATAAAGAGGTTTTCTTTAGGAATAATGAAGGGAACTTGATGGGAGAATAAACATTGGGGGATGCACTTAAATGACCTTGAGCTTGTACCACATTGTTTTAAAAGTTAAGTAATTATAGCTTGCTAATGGTTGGAGGAAATAAAAAATTGATTTTCATTTGGAGATGGGATTTTGTTTATTGGCAATGAGGGTTTGAGGTGTTTGGGACATCTCATTGAATTTTCTTTAAGTGGAGCATTTTCCATCTAGGTTTTGGTTGAGTAATTACAACTTACTAGTAGTTTGAAGATAGAAGCAAATGATTTCATGGGAAAGTAGAATCTATTTTTGGCAATAAAGATTTCAAGCATTTGATCCTTGGCATTAGTCAAGGATTCAAGACATTATTGGCCATCATACTTATTATCTCCTTCATTGAGGCATCAATTGAGGGAAGGCAAGAATATATTAACTCTAGATGGTTTGTGAAGCTAAGTTAGATATGGTTGATCCTCCCTATGAAACTTCTAGTGTAGGTTAAGAGGTCGACTCTTTAGCCATAGGATTGATAGGCTAGATTGAGGAATATTTTATTTGATTAAAATTAGGAGCAATGGAAAAGCTAAGGGACAACTGTGAAGGGTTCGGGGAGGAAAGGGCACTAAGGAGAGCATGAAATGAAATATACGATGGATGCAAGGGGCAAAGATCATGAAGGTGTGATACCTTAAGATGTGATTTTGGCTCAAAAGGCTTCATTGTGTTGCCTATTGCATGAAATAGTTAAGGTTGATATTGAAAAAACTGTATATTTGGTGAGGAGATAAACCCAATCAAACTTGGCTTCACTACTAAAAATTGTGAGTTTGAAGGAGTGTGTAGGCATGCTACCCATCAAAAGTTAGAGTTGAGTGGAATGTTAGGTCTCTCCCTATTGTGGAAAACCTTCCTTCATCCTCTTAGTTTCTTTCTCCTCTCTATGGCTTTGTTTACATTAGTGTGGCTACAAATTGTATTAAATATCCATTTTCATTGATAGTGTGTCTCATGATCTTAATTATGTTTGAGTAAAGCAAATAGAGGTGCTTGGAGCATAATATTTATTTCTTATCTTAATATTGCTTCTTATAATCAATTTGATGGGACAAATGTTGGCTTTAGCCTACTATGATATATCTATATATATCTTATATAGTTGGGGAAGGGATTTTAAGGTTGGGAAGGAATCCCAACTAACTATTTTCTTAATCATGTGGGGATTTTGGTTGATAAATTAGTGTGTCTCATGATATTATTTAGGTTTGAGTAGAGCAAATAGAGGTGCTTGGAGCATAATATATATTTTTTCATCTTAGTATTGCTTCTTATAATCAATTGGATGGGACTACTATTGGATTTAGCCTAATATGATATATCTATAGATATCTTATATAGTTGGGGAAGGGATTTTAAGGTTGGGAAGGAATCCCAACTAACTATTTTATTAATCATGTAGGGATTTTGGTTGATAATTTAGCATTAATGGGGAGGATGTTATATAGAATTTGACCATAGTACACGTATATTCTATCATGTTTGAAGCACATTTTTCAAAGATGAAGAGTTTCCTAACGGTTTGATTCACTTGTATCTGGCCACCATGAATGAGAGTACCAATGCCATGTTAGTAGTGAGTTATTCCATCTATCAATGGTTAAATAAAAATTTGAAAATATGAAATGAATGGTAGTGTTAAGTGAATAAGACACCAAAAAAGAGGACAATTCCTTGGTGGCAAGTCATGGAGGACCATTGAATGGGAGTTAAACGATTTCTCATTAATGGTTAGTGTGAGGTAGAAAAGGGGAGATGGAAATATAAATAATGAAATATAGGGATGCACAAATTTATTTCATTTTGCGTGTTGCAATGTGTCTATGGACCTCTTACAAGAATCAAGGGTGGGTTGAGGGATTGGGAGTAGGATGGAGTGTAGCAGGAAAGGTAAGACTTTAAAGGCCATGGCTGAAATTTGCATGTGTGGTGAACAAGAGGTTTTATAAGGAATGATGAAGGAAACTTTATGGGTGGATAAATGTTGGGTGCAACCATTTGATTGACCTTTCAAAATGTAACTTTCTTTAAAGATAGTTCTATAGTTCCTTAGGGCAATAGTGTGGGTCACTTTTATTGAACTTAATAGTGATTGTTCTTGTTTTATTATTGGGGGAAAACATTTCCTTCTAATTATACAACACAAGGTAGTTTTCTAGGGTGAATTGAATAATGTGAAGAGCCTAGTTCACTGGGATTTGTAATGTAGGCTTGGCTAGAGTATTGGCTTGGCTATAGAGTATTGGCCTTGCTTACTTCATATGGATTGCACTTATTTTCGGGATGTAAGATAATTGAGAATATACGTTATTTTAATCCATATATTGTATAGGGTCCAATGGATGTCCATTAGTGCAAAGCAATTGTTACTTGTTGTAGTTGAGGATTTTTATAGGACAAACTCCTTGTTAGAGGAGTTATATTTCCACCATAAGGAGGACCCAAACTTAATAGTATGTGATTTTTGCTCCCTAAATTTGTAAAATGTTCTTAAGCATTCTATCTCTTGCTGATTTAACATTTTTTTAACAATGTGAGAATTGTAGTCATTGATGACTTGGCCGGATGACTGAGGTTATGCTTTGTATTTAAGGATAGAAGTGTTCATAAATGTATCATCAACAAATTGAAAGATAGTAATTCTTGACATGAGAAGCTAGATCACTTGGCTTCCAATATATTTTGCCTTGTTTCTGACTTTTTTTCCATCGCCCGAAAAAGAATTTCACTTGTGAAGTGATAACCTAAAAAATTTAAAAATATAAGCTGAGAAGATCCTCTTCTCGTATTCATCTCAAGGACCTGAATGGTAGTCAAATTTGCCGATTTGGATGCGGGTGCCAGAATCAGGTGCGTGGATGCGCAATTTTTTTTTTTTTTTTTTTTTTTGGGGGGGGGGGGGGGGTTTGGATGCATATATATATATATATGTGCAAAGAAATGCAAGAAATATATGAAATTAAATCAATTGATAGTATGATACTTCACCATTGATCAAGATATAGTTCACAAATATTCAAATTGAAATAACTAATAAGTCGTATCATATACGTCTATGTTCACGATTCCAATGCAAATCAGAAAATCATTACAATTACAAGATCAAAATTCTGTTCATGATTCAATGTTCATCAATCAAGATTCAAAATTCACTAATTCAAAGCAGAATATTTTTTTATATTTAGGATAGTACATAAAAGCTGAGTACATCAAAATCTATGAATGTTGTATCTGAACGATCACAAAGTTACTGTTATCATAGAGATACTACTACCATTAGACAAGTCCATACTTACATTGTGATACAAAGACTATTAGAATAATTTAGAATCATATTTTATTACTGCTCAATATTGTATCTTAGTATAAATATTAGAATGTTTCTAATATTTAGTTAGTTGTAGCTAGAATAGAATGTTTCTATTCTAGACGATCATTTCCTAAGGAAACATCATTCATCTTCTTGTATATATAGATTATTTGATCTTTGTTAATAGATCAAAAAGTATTCTACCATCTACTTTTCGTAACATGGTATCAGAGCCATTACTTTAAATTTTTTCAAAAAATTTATAATTTCTTTCGAAATTATTTGCTCAAATTTTTTGAGTAAATTTCTGTTTATTCCCACATTCTGGGATCTGCTGCTGCTCACATCTAGGGTTTGTGAGTTTGGCCAGTTTTCGGACCTATTCAGCCATGTTTTTCTCCAAATCCACCATTATTTTTTGGAGGTTTTTTTTTGCAGAAGACCATTTTTTTTGAAACCCTAATTTTTGGGCTCAAAATTTTTTTTTGATTACAGATTCTTGGTGCATTTTTTGAGAGCTCAATTGGGTTGTCGTCCAATTTTTTTGGGTGCCTCGATTTTCAAGCTCGCGGATCCAAATTTTGATAGCATATTCTTTCTGGGTTTTTCGAGATTTCAAATGGGTTGTCATCAAATTTTTTTGGGTGCCTCAATTTTTGTGTCTCAGTTTTTGAGCTAGCGGATCCAATTTTTGACAGCATATTTCTTTTGGGTTTTTCAAGCTCTCTTCTAGGTGCTTTTTTTTTTTTTTCTGAGTCTTCCAATTTTTGACCTCGAAGTTCATGTCCTCTGAGATATTCACATTTTTTTGGCAAACATGCTATGAGCATCTGTATCAGAAGCCTCAGAAGTCAGTCTCAATTAAAAAGCAAGCTAATGCTGCTAAACACTCAGAGCAGAAAGAATTTGCCTTTCATGCCTTTATGACCAAAGTACCTGCAGATCATTGAAATCTTCTACCTAGTACATAGATTTAGGTGCCTCTCATCATTTCACTCACATGCGTGACTATTTTGTTGAGTTCTCTCCCTACACTGACTCAGTTATCTTTGGCGGTGGTGAAGAGTACAATGTTGTCGACAAGGGCAATGTTCAGATATAGTCTAGAGGAAGAAAACTCATGTTCCTCAATGTGTGTTATGTTCCTAGCATGAACCATAATCTTCTTTCAGTTAGTTAGATTATGAGGCACTCTCCTCAACTGGATGTTGTTTTAAGTGCACATAAGTGCTCGATTGTTGATTGTACTTCTCGCACTACACTTGTTGTTAGCCTTGAGGATCATGGTCTTTATAAGCTTGTGGACTCAGATGATTCTCTTAAGCATGCCTTCATAGAAAAATCTTCTTCTATTAGCAGTCTCTGGCATCAACGATATGGTCACCTGAATATTCAGTATCTTGCACAACTTGTTCGGGATGATTTAGTACATGGCCTACCAGATATTCAGACCCAAAATCATCAAGTTTGCGGAGCTTGCTAGGCAGGGAAGCAACACAGGACACCGTTCAAAGATGGTGACTCATGGCGAGCATCTAAGGTACTCCAGCTAGTTCACGCTAATATATGTGGTCCTATGAATACTACTTCTATTACTGGGTACAGGTATTTCTTACTCTTTGTTGATGATTTCAGTCACAAAATGTGGGTTTATTTTCTTAAGAAAAAATCAAATGCATTTCCTGTATTTCAGACATTTAAGGCCTTAGTAGAAAAAGAGTCTGGTTCTTCTATTCTTACTCTTAGGTCTAATAATGGGGGGGGGAGTTTTGTTCTATTTTTTCTACCTTCTGTGCTACTCATGGTATCAAGCATCAGTTTACCACATCACACACCCCTCAGCAAAATGGTGTTGTAGAGCAGCGAAATTGTACCATTACAGAGATGGCTAGGACTATGCTGGAACATAGAAACGTACCTAAAAAATATTGGGCAGAAGCAAAATTCACAGCAGTTTATCTTCTTAATTGGTCACCCACTTATGCAGTTAAACATAAGACTCCTGAGGAAGCATGGTCTGGTCGCAAACCTAGGATCAACCATTTAAAAGTTTTTGGCTCTCTAGCATATGTATGGATTCCTGATGCCAAGCACACTAAGTTAGATTTCAAGAGTCAAAAGCTTATGTTTACAGGGTACAATGACACAAATAAGGCCTACAAACTGATTGATGTAAACACTAATCGTTTAATCTTCAGTCATGATGTTGTGTTTGATGAGGAACTAGGACCATTTCAGCTCTCTTCCTCCTCGCAACATTCTAAGACTCAGCCTTCAGAGACCTCCAACTTGGGTCTTCCTATTTCATGTGATTCATCTGATGAGCGAGCTGATTCTAATGCACCGCCTGAGCTCCCTCTGGACAATGCCATTCTTGCTCCTAATCCTGATCTGCTTCCTCATCCAGCTATTCCTTTTGCATCTAATATTGGCCCCTCTTCTCTTTAGCCTAAATGGTGGGCTAAGACAATCAGTGATCTTCGTCTTGATGAACTCATTGAGGGTAGAACCTCCAGAAATAAGAGCATTTAGCATAACATAGCTAATGTTGCTCTCATGGCTAACATCCACAGTATCTCTGAGCCTCAAACATATGCAGAGGCCAAAGGAATTCCAGAATGGGAATAGGCAATGGATGTTGAGTTCCAAAGTCTTCAAAAGAATCACACCTGGGTTCTCTTAGATCTTCCTCCAAGGAAGAAACCCATTAGCTATAAATGGGTCTATAAGGTCAAATATCATGCAAATAGTACCTTAAACAAATATAAAGCCAGATTAGTTGCTCGAGGGTTCACCCAGCGAGAAGGCATTGACTATGAGGAGACTTTTGCTCCTACAACCAAGATGAGTACTATTCACCTTCTCCTTACCATTGCAGCTCAGTATGGTTGGAAAGTTCACTAGATGGATGTGAAGAGTGCCTTTTTAAATGGTGAATTGCAGGAAGAAGTCTACAAGACACAGCCTCTTGGTTTCAAGGTTGCCAGTTCATAACCCATAGTATGTAGACTCTGGAAAGCCCCCTATGGTCTTAAATAGGCCCCTCGAGCATAATTGATTAGTACTTGGTTGCTCGTGGATTTCAGCATAGTCCTTTAGACAGTAATCTGTATATCAAACACTCTGGTAATGATATTCTCTTTCTTGTTATCTATGTGGATGACTTAATCATTACTGGGAGTTCAGAACATTTGATTTCTGAAATCAAACAAGATTTGTGCAGCACTTTTGATATGACAGATCTCAGACTACTTCATTATTGTTTGGGTATTGAGGTTTGGCAGACTGACAGTAGCATTTTTCTTTCTTAGTCTAAGTATGCCAGAAGCTTGCTTGACAAGTTTCGAATGCAGGATTGCAAACCAGCCTCCACTCCTATGGAGACTGATTTGAAATTGTCCGCACAATTTGATTCTCCTCCTGTAGATGAAACCCTCTTCAGGTAACTAGTGGGTAGTTTCATCTATATCACTGCTACTAGACTTGATCTCAGCTTTGCAGTCAGCTACATCTCCCGATTCATGACAAACCCCAAGGTTGATCATTGGGTTGTAGTGAAGCATGTTCTGCACTATGTACAAGGTACCTTGGATTATGGACTTCTTTACACTTGGAGTGCTGCTCCTCAACTCAGTGGGTTCACAAATTCTGATTGGGCTGGCTCCATTGACGACATAAAATCTACCTTTGAATATGTGTTCAGTTTAGGATCGGGTGCGGTCACCTGGACCAGTAAGAAGCAATAGGCGAGGGCTCTCTCTTCGATAGAAGCAAAATATAGAGGAGCTGTCAAGGCAGCTTGTGAGATAGTTTGGCTTCGTCAGATGCTTGCAAATATGCAACTACCTCAAGCAGGTCCGACTCCTTTGTTTTCAGACAATCAAGGTGTACTCAAACTTGCCAAAAATCCAGTCTTCCATGAACGCATCAAACACATAGAACTCCATTGTCATTACATTTGGCAGTTGGTAGAAGATGAATTTGTTCAGTTGCTATATGTTCCTACCTCGAAGCAGCTAGCAGATATTTTCACCAAACCCCTTGGTCCTGACAAGTTTGTAAAATTCAAGGCGTCTATTGGTGTAGTTAATAGATTGAGCATTAAGGGGGGGTATTAGAATAATTTAGAATCATATTTTACTAATGCTCAATATTGTATCTTAGTATAAATATTAGAATGTTTCTAATATTTAGTTAGTTGTAGCTAGAATAGAATGTTTCTATTCTAGACGATCGTTTCCTAAGGAAACATTGTTCATCTTCTTGTATATATAGATCGTTTGATCTTTGTTAATAGATCAGAAAGTATTCTACCATCTACTTTTCGTAACAAAGACAAAAACATATTAAATTGATAAGTTCACTTGACAGCTAAGTATAAAAGAAACAAGCTCCAGAATCCAAATCAGAATATTAAAAAATAGATTAATGGTTATTAAGCACATGTTTTTTGTTTAGGAGCAAAAAAAAAGATTAAAAATGTTATTAAGCACATGTTTTAATGTGCTTTAAGTTGTTTTTTTTATAAAAAAAATGTCAGTTTTGATGCTGGGCCTGCGGATGCTTATGGAAACTCACGGGTGCCCTGTGGAAGCGCGCAAGAAGCGCACCCTGAGCACCCTGATGCTTCACAGGGCACCAGAATCCGCATCCACATCAAAACGAATCCACTTCCAAATCCAGGCCAGGATGCTGCGAATTGGTAACTAAGGTAGTCAAAGGTATCATGCAATGAGATTCTAAAAATGAAGGATGTTATGCAACACAAACCCTAGAGATAAAATTATTGTCAAACAACATATCTTGAAGAGTTTTAAAAGCAGTGTCCAATTTCTTTTTAACAAATCTTTCGTAGTATTAAAGATAATTAGAACATTTAGATTAGATTTCATTTTGAGAGAAAAGTTTTTCCTGCACCATTATCATATTGCCAGTAATTTGTTTCCCTGAGACTAAGGCAGGTTGGGAGGCGCAAATGATTTTTAAACTTTTAAGAGAAGACGCTTGATTCTGGTAGCAATTCTTTTGCTAATGATTTTTTATGCAGTGTTCGATAAACAAATTGAGTGGAAACGGGAGATTTCATTTGATTTCGGTTGTTTAGGAATCAGGAAAGAGGGGTGACATTAAGCACTTTTACCACCTTAAAATTTTCTTTGATTCTTCCGCTACCTTGAGCAGATCAATTTTGAGAAGAGGCCAGAATATTTTCATTGTTCTGTTTGATTGCAGCTTGTTATCTGTTGCTCATTAATAAACTACAAATTGTACTTTTCAAAACAAAGGATTTGGATGATCTGGATTTGTATATATCAACTTTATTTGACAAGTTCTATGATCATGGGGCAGAGTGCAAAATAAATTAAGAAATCAACAAAATTACATAGCAAAAATAAAAAAATGTATAATAGCACTAATATTTTAAAGAAATCAGCCATTACCTTTGCAGTATTGAACACCACTCTCCTACAATCAGGGAGAATACTGATAGACCAAGCTGGTATGTTATAATTTTTATTGTTAAATATGACTGTTGCATCAGATTTCACATCAAAGTTTGCAAGGAATGCAGCACAATTTCCAGCCCCTGCAGAATATACATAAGACTGAAATGACAGTGCTGTTAGATTGTTATATCCCATAATAACAATCTCAACTTTAGCAAAATAAGAACTCAAAAGTGCTTTTGTTTTACAATCGGAACTGAAACTAAAGCAGTCTCACAACAAAGACAAAAAGTCAAAATATACCTTCTGGTTATTTCCTAGAGAATTCACAACAGGATCACCACTAACTAAAGCAGGTTCACAGAGCTTTATAGCCTTATGTAAAGCCTTCAGATGTCCCCACTTTGGCTTCCTAGTAAGCCCTGCCAGAAAGGGTCAAAACTGACAGGTCAAATTCAAAAGTGTCTTTTGGAGTGCTGAAAATTTGACGAAAAACCCCCAAAAATCAAAATAATACACATTATTAGGAATAAACAAGAATCCAACATTCTGTGTTTCATTTGACAATAAATTTTCTATTTCAACTACTCCATATTGATAGGACAGACAGCGGGGAATTTAAAGCAGGATTTTAAATTTTATTCTAAAGAGATAAGCTAATGCATTGTTTTCAAAGTTTATGTGTAGACAAATATAAATTTTTCTTTTTGTTGTATAATGAAAATTGAAATATAGTCAAATGTCACATCTCCACAAAACCAACTTTTAAAACACCTTTAGTACTTATGTAATGTAGATTAGAGGGGACTCCATCAATTGTGATCTTTTGTTTTGGAGTTTGTGTGCATGAGCATGTACATTTGTGTGTATGCAATCGATTGAGTTAGTTATCACTGGTCAACTTGGTCTATTTTACTTGGCATGCACCATGGAATAATCATGTCAGTTATGCTTTCATATAGTTAGATCTTTGTGAAAGGTTACAAGATTAAACTGCTCCTACAACCACATAGTTATATGCTTGGTCCAGGTTGAAGTTCAACCAATTGTAAGATACTTTTTAATCAAATTGAAATAAAACTTAAAACTGGCTTTGATCATCTAATTGAGAAGAGTTTGGACATCTTGCTAGTTTATGTGTGTAATATTTAGAAGATCCCTTAAATATATATCTTTAATGACCCTAATTGATAATTATAAATGTATAAATATATCATCATAATAATAATTTAAAATTTACAGATCTTTCGATAAAATACAATATACAATATTTGATATCGAATATGTTATCACTATCTAATTTGTAACAAGTTAATGCCCAAACTTATACTAGTTTTCAATAAAATATAAACAAAATAAAACTACCAACCATAGGTAAAAGAGAAGTTAAGGTAATAATTTTTTTTAAAAAAAGTGGCAGTTGGAAATAAATCCCTTGTGGAGCATAATGCAAGGGCATTGTATGTGGACTCCAAAAACTATGCAAAATGTGCTTGAAGAAACAAAAAAGGTTCTGGAATGAATTTGCACCCTTCACGTTAGCATGGTAACATTTTTCTAAGACTTCCATGTGCATATTATATCCAGGCAAGGTAGTAGAAGGGGAAAGATTAATGTGAAATGATAGAAATTTTGTGGCTCCAGGAGGATGGAGAGAGCAGAAATTTATTTTGTTAAAATGGAGGTCAATAAAATGGAGAAAAAGTGCAGACAGCAGGGCATGAGCAGGAGTTTTCAGAACTGTAGGGATTCTGGGGACTAAAACTCAGATGCAGGAATACTAGTTGAGTCCTCAAGGGAAGTTTTAACCCTTCTATTTCTGTTGTCATCTATTAATGTCGACTTGGTAAGAGATTGAGATGCATTTCACTATATCTGAGCCTTAAGCTACTATTAAATGTCATGTAGCAAGTTATATGCAAAATTACCTAGCTGTTTACTCTCAAAATTCTCACCCCTATGCCTTCGAGTTGCCATGGTTTTTTACCCCATGTTAAAAACATCATGGTACTCATTCATTTTGGCTAGGTTTGTGTCCTAATGCTTTCAAGCATCTCAAAATGGTGTGATCTTGCCTTGAGTAAAACCCACACTTAACCATCTTTACAGTGATCGAACTTTACCTTTGGTTCTAGAATCATCGTCAGACTCTGAGAGAATTATCACAACCCATTTGTGGCTTGACAAACTTTTCCTTGCATTTCCTTGTTAGAAAGCAAAGTCTTCATTGGTCTTTCTTGTGGTTTTGAAAACACTGTTGGACTCCAATAAGGTTCTCACAACCTGCTTGAAGCTCGACTAGTCTTAAAATCTCCTTACTTTGTTTAAAAGAAGTCAAGATTTGTGGATATTAGAAAGGCTGTGGCAACCTGGTCAGAGTCTCGTAGGGTTCTCACAAAACCCCATTTTTCAAAAGGATTTCCCTTGGTAAAGCAATGAAGACAGAAAGGAAAGATAAGAAAGAAATGACTATTCTAAAAAGTTTTAAAACCTATGCCAAGAGCTGACAAGGTTCTCACAACCTTGCTACGCTCCAATGAGAGATTTGGGATGAAGTAAAAGAAAAAGAAAAAGAAAAGAAGACAAAAGGTAGATGGGAGAGAAAACAGAGAAAAAATTGAGTTGTGACAACCTCATCAACTACCACCAAGGTGCTCACAACCTAGCAGGTAGCCGACGCCTAAATAAAAGTGAAAAAGGAAAGAAAAGAAGAAAGACAAAGTGGGAAGAATAAGGGGTTCGAAACCAATATTTGGGCTCGACAAGGTTCTTAAAACCTAGCCAAAATTCGACCTTTCTCCTAAAAAGTGAAAATTCAAGTTGTCTCCAAAAGTACCTTTTGCAATTAACTGTGTTCGAGCCAAGATAGATGACATTAATATCTCTCAATTAAAGGGATAACATACCCTAAATCCCCTCATTTTAAAGATAATCAATAGAAAAAAGAAGAATTACAGAGCTCTAGTGCAAGATTGAAGCAAAGAATCACAAGTAGCCTCAGAAGGAGTACTTTCAAAGACACTATCACGAACTGGATAAGTAATCAAGTCCCTCCTATGTAGGTGACTCCATGTTGGTAGTCCTAGGGCCAATTTGTTTTTTTGAGTTTGTTAGTACAAAATCAACCAAATTAGGGGCAGCTGCTATCTAATTTTTCTCAGAAATAAAAATATTAATTTGGACAATCACAGTTGGAAAGATGAAATATAAGTATTTGGGCTATGAACATTTGACAAGTTTAGGAAGTTCATTGCCCGAGATACATTACACTAATCTAGGGCACATAAATCAACAAGAATTTTGGGTTAGAATTGATCCCTTGAACCGGCACTCACTTACCCAAAGGGTGGCTGAAAGAGGCTTACTTGAAGCTACAACTTTCCTAGTGGTAGTACAATGCACCAAGCTAGTCTTGGAGTGTATAAATAAGTATGACCCTAAAACAAGAGAAATTGAAACAAATGATAGTCAAGTTTTGATAACAATGGACAAAGCTACCATAAGCAATTATTTCAGAATCCCTACGTCATGCCCTAGCCAAAATAGGAGATTGAAGCCTTAAGAATCAGATCACATCCTTTTACCAGTCAAACTTAGGATATTAAGTTAATAAAATGTTTATAAAACCAGTTATTAACAGTTGAATGTTTATTAGTTAAGACAGAGATTAGTAAGTATAAAGTAGTCATTAAAATGAGATAGCAAAGGGCAGTGATCAGGAGACAAGATCATTTAAAGGGATACCTCTTTTCAAAGAGACATGTCTCCTCAAACTAGGTATACAGATATAAATGGCATAAGAAATGGGGGATCCAAGAGATCAGCGAAGACAAGGATCAACATTCAATCCAACAAGGGTTTGTAGGCTTAGAATTAATATATATAAAACAACAGTCTATATACTAATCCAATATGGTGGTATGAAGTATAATGCCTTGCAATATGATTTGGAAGATTTATTATTGGTCTTTCATCTAATAGGAAGTAGGATATTGAAGAGCACACGATTATACTGAGAGGGGGGGGGGGGGGGGGGGTGAATCAGTATAATAACAATTTTTCAATTTAAAGACTTTTAATAAAGAAATAACTTCAAATACTCAAATAAGCAATTATGCACATGAACACAGTATTTACGTGGAAACCCAATATGGGAGAAAACCACAAAATAATTTGCTTTTATATAATATTGTTCTTTTACAATGTTGTGTAGGCACCAACCTACTAGAGGCTCCAACCTCTAAATTTATGAGCACCGACTCACTGGAAGCACCAACTCCCACACTTTGCAGGCACCAACCTACTGGAAGCACCAACTCCCCCTGTCCGGATTCTGAGCACCAACTCCTGCTGTCCGGATTCTGAGCACCAACTCACTGCTTTCAAAATTTTTCTTCCACCTAAACGCTGTTGCTTTATTCAACTAATGATGGACACAATCTGCTCTCTCTAAGTCAGCCAATAACTTTACCTTTCCTCTTATTTTCAAAAATATATCTTTATAAATATATATACATAATACATATATGTCAGATTAAAATCTGAATATATATAAACATTTAACTTTTTCTTCTCATTATTCTTTCACTGCTCTTCTTCTTTTCAACTTGCTGACTTGCACTCTTTTCAAAATAATAGATTGAATATATATATATATATATTCATATTTTCAAAAATTGTAACCTTTCACAAATGGGTGCCTCTTTTTAAAAAATATTATTATTGTTAATTAATTTCAAATTACCTTTTAATAGAAGCGGCCCTTAATAACCAAATCAAATGATATTTGTTAATAAAATATCATATGTACCTTTTGTCGCATAAATTTTTTTTGACGGCATAATAATCCTTCGATTTTTAATCTTTTGACATATACCCTTCGATGTATATTATATACCGCTGTATATATTCGACTGCATTATTAATATAACCTTTTAATATGTAACGTCTTCAATTTTTAATTTGATCATCAGTAATACTATCAATCGCTGCATATATATCAAATATTCAATCCTTCGATATAATATCCTGTATGTATACGTATGTGCTCATACGTCTCTGCTCTTGTCGTTTTGATAAAACATCTCTGCTGCATAAACCGCTGTTATATATATTCATATAAATGTTTCATATATATATTTTTGTCACACACTATAATCATCCTTCGATAATGATATTTGCTGGAAACTATATATTATATATATCTCTGCTGCTGTCTATATATTGATCACTGTATACCTTTTATAATATATAAGTCTGCCGCTGTAGATATATTATATTTACAATATATCCTTCGATACTTCATATTCAAAGACGCTGCTGTAACATTCATAAGCCGCCGCATATATTATGTGATGTGTCTTTTATATACCGGCTGCATATATAAAACCGTCTGTAGAATATTGCATAGCCTTCTATTGATAGCCTCTGCATTAAATATTGTCTTTGACCACATGCGTTTTTGTTCATAGTATTTTTTCTTCACAATATAACATATACGTATCAAATATTCGAGCTGGGTCGTTTGTACCACATATCATTGCAATCGATTAGTAGTCATAGTTGCTGACTCAGACACAGTTGATATTCCTTTGCTTAGATGATGTCGTTCCTTCATATACAAATTGGTACTGCGTACACAATAATGGTTGTTATAGTTGTTGTTTCAATTTGCTGCCCCTTAGTCACAATATCTGCCATCAATAACCGCTGTATGTATCATGTTTGCTTGCTGTATATAATTTTTAACATTGCAGTTTACGGATATGCAGTGCCATATAGACAAGGTGTGGTCGGATTTTGACAGACTCTTCATTTTACAATCTCCTGTTGATGATTTCTTGAGTAGAGGCCCGTTGTCTTATCATAAGTATTGATACGGTGGCTTCCTTCCTTGTTTGGTTCGAACTTCATTCCTGCCTTATGATTATCCATTTATCCAATGCAAGGATGTCTTCCTTGAGATGATATTGATTGCCCATTCAGACCTGATATACGATGCTTTTCAGTCACCCCAAATAACAAATGCTAGCCAAACCAAATAGTTAGCGGCTGATGAATAGATCCCTCATTCACATGGCTGATGCTGCATAATGTTCTTTGATATAATATGTTCTATATATAATATGTTGTATATATGTTCTGTATATACTGTTCTCAAGTATGCTGATTATCTCTATCGTATATATCATATGCCTCTGATTTTGACATCAATGACAATATGTTTATCAGATACTGTGTAGATAATCTATTGCTTCTAATTTATGCATATTTAATAATGATGAATATTGCTTTAAAGCTTTTAGCCAATCCATTGTCTTGTTACGGAGGAGAGGTAGGGCATATGAGGAGTGCAAGTAGCATAAAGGTCCATTCGATTAGTGGTAAACCCAAGTGGGGCTGGGAGATTGAATGGTTTGTGTTATTTCCATAATCTTGGGCTTGATGGATAGGCTCAATGCGCCTTGTATTATCTCCCATGGTGCTTCATAATGAGGATGGGTTCTTGGAATGAGCCTTAAAGGAATTTGCCTTGCACATTACATACAAGGGATGCAAGTAGCACCTAAGTTCCATTCGAGTAGTGGTAACCCTAAGTGGGGATGGGAGGCCGAATGGTGGGTGTCATTTTATGCTCCTGGGCTTAATGGAAAGGAATAAGCTCGAGGTCCCTTATATGTTTTTCCAAGGAACTTCATCTATGAAATTAGTTATATCATATGATCGAGTTAATGTTACTAACCCTACAAGGACAGATATGTTTTATGGATTATGTTTCAATGATTACCTAATATAAATGTAGGGTCTCAACTAGGATATATCTTATTCCACAATTGGTATGAGATATTGCTAACTCTATTCCATTTCTTTCTTTATTTGGAATTGCATTACACCTTAAGAGAGAAGTTTTAGCCAATTGGGATTTTGCCATGTCAGCACCAGAATTCAACCTGGAAAAAGGGGCATTATAGAAACATCATTGTGAGGAAGTAGTTTGCAGTGCTTGAGAGGGTTAAGACTCAACTATCGAAGGTGATCAATAAATCCCATTTTAGGGGGGAAATAATAGACCTCTTCCTTTCTCTACAAATTATGAGGCAACCATATTGCCCATGATTTGGAAGATCGGATGTACTTCCTACAAATCATGTACACCATTGATCAATATATATATTGGGTAAGCCTTATCAATTCCAAGCTTCATTCTTCATTACCCACTTTCTATTTTCTAAGTTCTTTTATGGAAGATATTTTATACAATTCCAATGCTTCACCTACATTTGGGTAGGAGAGTATGATGGGATTCCACTCAAACAACCCATGTATATTGAAGATAAATTTATATTTGTTGAGAATTGTAGACAAGTGTGTGAAGTGATGAAAGGAAAAAGGCAGGAATTCCTTTTCCTATTGAGCTGGGTTACTGCAATTGTAAGACCCAATTGGATGCCTTGAATATTTAAAAAGCTCTAGTAAAATTTATCATATGTACTTATGACCATTATAAATTTCCATTTGATAATTATGTATAAAACAACCTATATCTTGGCCCCTAACTCCATCACATGTCACATTAGGAAGACTACCGAGAAGATTGCGTTGATAACTATGAAGTTAGAAAATGGTGTTATGAAATTTAAAAGTGCATAAAATTACAAAGAAGAACAAACACACATAACACTAAGACTTTCATGGAAAAACCTGGTAAACTTATTCCAGAAAAAATCCATAGGCAAATATCTTTCGTATTGATTCTCAAAAAATTTCATAGTTACAACAATCTTCAAAATGTACATCAAATCATGACTTCACATTGCATATAACAACCGAGATGTAGAGTCCTAATTGTAGACAACTTTGTAATGTCCTTGATATGGAGCCAAGGGATTAATGAGGGTATAAAATGATTAATTAAATAAGAGACCTAAAAGCTAAAGTCCTAGCAAATATTATTTTAATTATTCATTATGGGGCCACACCTTAAGTTCCTATTTTTTAGTCATTGATGGGGCCACTTTACGTTATAAATGAATTTTCTTGGTGATTTATTCTTGGAGGGATTTGTAATAAATAGTGAACTTAATGCTTAAGTCAAGTCACATAAAAGTCAAGATTTATGGAGGAGTTCACTGCTTTTTGGAAGGAGAGTCTTTATAAAGGGGCTTGAGGGAAATTAGAAGACATTCATTGTTCTATCTATTGATTTTGTTATGGTTTTACTCTCTTCAAGGAAGCCAACACCTTGCTTTTCTTAGGACAAAACCCCTAAGATTTGAACTTGGACGAAAAACCCAAGTTTTATTGATCAATTTGCATCCATTCTGGTTACATTATCTCAAGCTGCAAATACAGATCATTTTAGTGGAAAGGAGGAGCCAAAATCTACATCAATTCGACAAGGATTTAGAAGGATTCGATTAGACAGTTCAAACACCTTCCTCCAAATCAGAATCATAGTTCACTCGTTAGTCACAGGAATACGCATGTGTTTCTTCAATCAATCCGATTATGTAGTCACATAAATTTTGTACGCCGTTTGATGATGTTGGAATCATTTGCCGTTGCACCAAAAGCTCGAACTATCAATGCCTGATACAAATGCCAGATTTAACCTGATCCACAGGAGGCGGTTAAGCCATGTCATGAATCTCCAAGGAGGTGCTGACCACCAAGTCAACAATCTCCCCCTTAGCACCAACTGAGCCTTCAGCACCCACTGAAGGGAGACTCAAACCCGTGACCCAAGGCTCTGATACCAATTGTTGGAATCATTTGTCGTTGCACCAAAAGCTCGAACTATCAATGCCCGATACAAATGCCAGATTTAACCCAATCCACAGGATGCGGTTAAGCCATGTCACGAATCTCCAAGGAGGTGTTGACCACCAAGTCAACAGATGAATCCAATCTAGTTTCTAATTTTTCAACTGCAAGTTGTAATAATCAAGATAAATTTTAGACATTAATTAAGGTCAACCATTTCCAGCATATTTCTTAAATTCTAATTTGTTGCATGTTTGAGAAAACGTCTTTCTTGTAATTCCATTTCAAAATCAATTCATGCTATTGTTCGCACTTAATGATCTTACTCACAAACCAAGTTTTTCAATGGATTAAATCAAACACAAAAGGAAAAGCTTATGTGGAAATCATGGTTAGAATATTTCAAACTTACTAAATTTAGTACGTATGAATTGTACAACTACATGTTCAATGCATGTTGAAATTACTATGATGACTCGTACAACTACATGTTTAACACACGTCGAAATAGCTAGATGAGAGTCCATGATGACCCAACCATAGCTAGATGAGAGTCCATGATGACTTCACATTCCAACAAAAGGAACTAGAGGAGACTTACATTGGAGCAAATACGTACCACCTCGATGAGGGATTAGAAGATGATTGGTTTGATTTGATAGACTCTATCTATACAACCCATATTCAGATGCAACCTTTTGTTCCTATTAATTGGTGCCTACAAGAGACCAAAGATCTTCAAACCAGAATTGTTGTCATCCCAAAGATGACTAAAATCTGACTGGGCATGAAGAAATTAGAAACATCAAAGGTTCAACAGCCTAAAGGAGGCCAACAAACAATGAGCCAAGCCAACCTAAGTTCTACAAGAGCCCCCTCTTCATCAATGAAAACATCAAGGAAACAAACTGTTATCCTAGGTGGAAGTGAAGGGGGAAATGAACCTCCTAAGAAGAATACTCCACCAAAGAAGACATGTGGAGATGGCTCACAAAAGGACACTGGGATATCTTAATATACCTCAAGCATTCAAAGGCTGACAAATTTTTTTTTATTCATGAAGACACGAGAAACAAGGATGAACCAATAAGAATATTAAAGAAAAACAATGGTTAAGCAATTGCCAAAGAAAAATAGCTTGAGTTTTTAGTGCAGTTGACCCAATAAATACAATTATGTAAAATCCACTTAAATCTCTTAGGTTTGGAGTTCAATTTGACACTACTGTTATGGATATATGTGTGCACGTGAAGGTATATAATACCGATGAACTGTTTGATCAAAGTTTACTATGAAATGTTGGCTTATGTACTCTAGTGATTGGTAAAAGTATATCATTGGAGACTTAAAGATGGAAACTTTTGGCTTCCTATTCTTAACTATGATATCCTTTTTCTATCATACTCCAATCTTATGCAAAATAGGGGTTTTAAAATAGACCATGCAAATCATAAAAAAAATATTGAAATGTAATTTTTGATAGAAATACTCTTAAACGGTTTTACAAAAATGTTTGTAAAATATGTTTTTATATCAACAACACACAAATTGTTTGATAGATTTTTTGTACATAACATGTATTAAGACCTAGTTGAGAGTTTTGACACAAACCTGTAATTTTAAGGAAATCCTTACAATAGGTATTAGAATAAGATTTAATTAACATGAGCCACAACTTATTATGGCCTAATAATATAATTAATAGAATAATGTGTGGAATATACGAGGGAGGGGCCCAACTTGTAAATATGCTGATTGATGTACAATTGGTATTTGCTTGTATTAAGAATTGTGTGTAAAGTAGGAGTTGGATGAACATAATTCAATATTGTTTGTATGCTTGAGTATGGATTAAGGATTTCCTATTTAATTAGTAAACCAACTCCTATAACTTGGGGGATTGTAGGTGGTAAGAGAATTGTCTAGGTAGTTTGTGGATTAGTTGTCTAGTCTAGGTATGGAAAATTGAGGAATAACTTGGTTATGTTCCCTTTGTTAAACTTGTCTAGGTGTTTAAAATATCAATCCCTGGCATGGGTAAAGGAAAACTATAAAAACCTAGTCATTCTATTTATGTAAGGGGTTCCTACATGCTAGAAACAAGTCCAATATAGGACCTAACTTTCATGGTAACACACATAGGGTGGAGATAAGACCACTACAAGAGTAGTAGAAGGCTGTCATATATTTTTGAAATTTAGCTTGTCGTTCACCTTTCAATGTGATCATCAAATAATAATACTATAACTTTATCCAAAATAAGCTTATTGTTGTCCCAACATGATAGAAGATAGGGAGTGCACTTTTTCTATGAAAGTAATCCATCATATCCAAGGATTAGCCAACTTTCACTAGTAATATATGGGCGATGGATGCCAAGAGCTACCTACTTAATTTGAACAACTCTAACTAGGAGCATGCAAGTGATGAATGCCGATATCAACTCACCAAATGGGTTTGGTAAGATGAGGAAGGAGTTAGTATATGTGAAAATCTAGTCAAGAGAATTAGGTTGTTCTCATGTTGGTTTGATGCAAGTGATGAATGCCAAAATTGACCCACTAAATGGGCTCATTAAATAAAGAGAGGAGTTAATGAATGTGCAAATCTAGTCAACGGTATTAGGTTGTTCTAATGTATAAGTTTGATGGATTTCTATGCCCTTTTCGATAGTGATCACAAGCACTTATAGGATGCTTGATCATCATCATACCTTGTAGTGAAACAAGAAAAGGATGAACCCACATTGTAGATGGGATGTATTATTTTTCTTGTTATGGTACTTTTTTCCCAAAGTGAAAAGGAACTTATTTTTTTTATAAATTAGAACTTTGCAAATGAAATGAGATAGGAAAATAAAGGTTATTGTGACCTTTTGGTTGAAATGGAAATTAATAAAAATCCATTTGTAAAGATTTTAAAAAAAGGAGAAATGATTGTATTTATTGATGACATAATAAAAGACAAACATCGTAAAATGGTGATGATTTGGAGATTGCCCTTAAAAAATTCTATATAACATTTATGTGAGACTTGGAAATGACATGGAGTTCACTCAAGGAAGAAGTTGATTTGGTGGGGTACAGGCGGGTATATAGAATGCATTTAATTCAGGGTATAGAGTACACTTAAAATTGTCTTAGTTATGACATGTGATGTGTAGGCACATTGAATAGGCACACATTATATTTTTACATAAATTCATTTAAGAGTGCACCATAGCTATGAGGGCTAAGATCACTAAAATCTTCGTAGGGTGAGTGGCCTTTCCCAAATATTTGATTTAGATTAATATTTAAAAAATGATATTAAAAGATGTTCAGAATTAAATACTGGAGTTAATTTGATTAAACTATCTGAAATATGCTATTTGCTCCTTTTTTTGTTGTCCCCATTTTTAGGTTCTTTATTAGTGTTGTTGGCTCTAACTTTCTGATTTGTATTAGCATGTTTAGAAGGATAATTTGATGTTACCAGTGGACTCATATGGTTTAGGATTTGTATGATGCTTTTAGATGTTCTTTTTAGCTTTTGATTTGGGCTCCAAGTTTCTTGGAGGAACCATCTATATTTTTACTAATTGGGTGTAATATTGAGCTATATTTAACTATTTTTACTAAGGTTTCCTTTTCAATTAAATTTATTTGTTCGACACCTTAGTGTTATAGCTTGTTGGAAAGAGAATAGAAAGATTTAAACGATGAGATGTTTAAAAAGTGACTTTAATTGCCATAAATGTTTTAAAAGTAGATTAAATCACTTTTTAGAGTTAAAAGACTTAATAAATTAATAAAGTGATTTTAAAAGGGAGTTTCTTGAAAGTTCCCTAAAGAATTATAATAAGGAGAATTGAGAACTCATTTGGTATGTTAAGTTTATTATTTCTAGAGATTTGGACTTGGCTTGTCTCAGCCTTCTTGAGACAAAATCCCTCTTGAAGAACTCTTGAAAAAGAGCTACAATAGTGAAACATTTACTCTGGCTGGTACTTCTGGGAGATATGTTACAGTCATTTCATAGTGCATTTCTAGTTTGGTTTTACTAATTCTTGTTCGAGTTTCAAGAGTTTCTAGAAACATTTATTAGTGATGACAATACCATTCAAGCTACCATGGTAGTCACATTTTTGCTCATATCTCCAAAAATAAGACATTATTTTGGGTATTGCCTCAAAGGTTTTCTTATGGATAAGTAATTATATTTTGACACTAGTTTTAGAAGTCGCTTCAAATTTCAACACTAGTTCTAGAAGTCGCATCAAATTCTGACGCTAGTTCTAGAAATTGCTTCAAATTTTGACACTAGTTCTATAAGTCACTTCGGATTCCAACACTAGTTCCAAAATTGGAGGTGGAGTCTGACATCAAGAATGGAATATTGATCTGAAAGAAAGCAAGACCAAGTAAGGAGGCAAGCTTAAAGCGAATTGTCAGAACTCAATGAGAAATTTTGAACCTTATAATGAGACATTTCGGTTTCGACAAGTAGTTCAAGAACCTTTGTCAACACAAAATGAAACAAAGGTAAAAGCCAAAAGTGTAGGACCAAACTTAAAGAAGGGTTAATTTTGGAAAGCACTAGCAGAACCTAACTAGAACTTTTAAACTTCCTATAGAGTATTTCGAGTCTACTAAGCAGCTCCAGATTTAGTTGTGCTCTTTGACATGCCATAAAGAGAAGGTTTCCTAAGCTACAAAGGAAGATTAAAATCCCAATGATGGCAAAAAGTTATGGCTTTTCAAAGTTGGCATAAAATTATATATAGTATTTTGAGAATTTTGATAATTTTGGTTTTATATTGTAATAAATATCATCCAAACTGTTCATTTCAAATTCCCATGGGTTTTTATGACCCTTGAGAACTCATGAAAAGTTTATAAACTGGTTTTCAAATGGAATGAAATGACTTTTTGGATTGTATACTTCTTCGTCAATTTTTTAAATTTTTTTAATTCGGATCAATAGTATTAGAGTTTGTTCACTCCTACATGTCCCATTGCATGTAGTCAGCTTACCAAAGGTTTCAGATTACCTACCTTTGAGACAGACTGTCGCAGATGGAAAGACAACAAACTGATGGATTAGAAGAACCATTCAAAACATTGATGGAAGAAGTGTTAAAAAAGAAACATGAAGAAATCAAGGGTCACAAACAAACACCACAAACTTAACATTTTGCAAACACAGCCCATTCAGAGTGCGGGTGAATTTTAATATTCCAACATTTCAAGGAAAACTTGATGTAGATGTTGTTGATGATTGGTTATCCAAGATAGAAAGGTATTTTTCCATTAATAATTTCTCAAATTTAGAAAAAAATACCTTTGCCCACATCAAATTTGAGAATCATGTTAAACTAGCATGGGAAGTTAAAATGACATCCAAGGAAGCTCAAGATGGACAAGAATTTGATATAGCTTTTAATGACAAACCTACATGGGGAAAATTCATAGAGCACATAAAAGAGGAGTACTTCCCTGAGGATACCTACAAACAAAAATATATGCAAGACAACTTGCTCTGGAAGAAGAAAGACCAATTAATCCAAGAGTATACTGACACATTTCATGTACTCTCGAAAAAACTTGGGATCAAAGACTTAGAGAAACATCAAGTTTTGAAATATTGGAGTGGACCTCATAGGTATATTCAAACTGAGATGGATTTCCTGAATATAGAAACATTAACTGTTGCTTTCAAGTATGCTTTAAAAATTGAAGAAAAATTGAAGCAAAAAGGAATGAGGGATAATTTTATGAGAAACAAATCGAAAGGTGAAAGTAGTAATTATAGAGGGAAAAAAATAGTCAAAGAGTCATTTTCCAGTTCACCAACAAAGAAGGTATGGGGTGTGAAGAGAATACAACAAGATATAGGTATGTGGTGTGAAGTTTAAAAGTGCCTCTCATTACACTAGAGATTGTTGAACTATAAAAAATCTAATGATGGAGACACATGAAGATGTTGAGCCTAATACAATACATTCTTGCAAACAAAAAGATAGTGAACTGTCATTGAGGCTGATCCATATACCTCAGTTTCCACTGCTAAAATATTGCCCCATGAGGATGAGGAGAGATTATTCCATTCACAGATGTGGGTCGCAAGAAAGGCTTTGCACATTATTTTTGATAGTGGTTGTCAAAAGAATTTAATTATTATTGAGATTGTGAAATGATTGAATTTGAAGATAACAACACACCCACAACCCTACTATATGAGATGGGCAAGCAAAGGGCAAGATATTCAAGTGAACAAGCAATGTTGTCTTCCATATTCCATCAAGTCGTTTAAAGATGAAATAATTTGCGACATAGCTCCTCCTGATGTTTGTGATGTTTTGCTAAGGCAGCCACACATGTATCAACGTCATGGTTTATATGAATTTAGGCCACATAGTGTGATAATCAAACTTGGTGAACAAAAGTACTGAATACCAAAGGTAAGTCCTACACACTACATCTTTAATTAGTGCAAAGCAATGTAGAAGATTGATTACCCAAACTAGAACACTTATATTACTAATGATTCGTCCTAAGGAAGAAAAAATATTGTGTAACTCATGCCATAGAGACCACCACAAGAAAACAACACAGATCAATGGATCATATTTTGACAAAATAACATAATGTATTTGAGTTACCAACTGGGGTACCATCATACTGCAAAGTTAAACATTCTATTGATTTAATACTAAGAACACTATTGGCCAATGAACCAGTATATAGGATGATCATCCAAATTCTATGAATGTATCATTCCAAAGATCTGTGCACATGGGATGAAAGTCTTCTGTATGTTCAACATAGCTACAACAAGGCAATTCAAAATTCTACAGGCCACAACCCATTTGAATTTTGTCTTGGTTACCAGCCATTGGCACCCATGAATGTTGCCCTACCAATCATTCAATCTGATCTGGTACCATTGGTGGATAAGGAGGAAGACAGAGCAATGAAATTATTGATAGAGTTCATCACTTACAACAACAAGTTCATGAAATCTTGGAGCACACCAATAAGAAATATAAGAAAAGACATGATGAACATTAGACTCCTCATCATTTTCAAGTTGGGGATAAGGTGTGGTTGCACATTCAGAAGGATAGATTGCACAGGCCCAACAAGAGGCTTTGTCCTCTTCATTATGGTCCATATAAGATCAAGCAAGGTGGTGAAAATGCATGTGAACTCAACTTGCCCCCATTTCTGGGTATTCATCTAGTCTTCAATGTAGAATTGCCAAGGCCTTATTTCCCTCCATTATTAGATGTTGTAGATGTTTTTGAGCACATTATTAATACAAAATTGAATCCAAAAGTTGCTGCTCCACTACAAAGTGATCAAATCATGAAAGCTATTGTAAAGATTTTGAATAAGAAAAACATTCATCTTTATTGAGTGGTTCAGGCTAGTCAATTTTCTCATCAAGGTAAGTGGCTTACTTGAGAACATATTCAACCTCATTTGACCCAACTATTGTAGAGTGTGAATGCAATGGACCCATTGCCTCTCAAGGGGGGAGGAGTGATCAAATTCTTACACTAGTTATTCTAGAAGTTGCTTCGGATTTTGACACTAGTTCTAGAAGTCGCTTTGAATTCTGACACTAGTTCTAGAGGTCGCTTCAAATTGTGACACTAGTTCTAGACTTAATTGCAAGATGCATACCCTTCCCTGTGCATCTAGTCTTGAATGCGTACTAGTTTAGATGTGTCAACTAGATACGTTGTGGATGCATCCAGGATGAATGATGAAATATCATACTATCGAATGATTTAGTTTTACAAATCTGTATATTTCTTTAAGCTTTTTGTATATAATATACATACACACAAACGTACCCAAACGCATCCAAATCCCCCCAAAAAAATTTGCACACATCTACGTACATGGTTCTCGTACCTACATCTGAACCAGTAACTAAGGTTCTAGAAGTTGCTCTAGATTTTGATACTAGTTCCAGAACTAGAGGCAAAGTCTGACATCTAGAATGAAACATTGATCTAAAAGAAACCAAGACCAAGTAAGGAGGAGGTACGCTTAAAGCACATTGTTAGAACTCAATAAAAAATTGTGAACCTTCTATTAAGATGTTTTGGGTTCGACATGTAGTTAAAGAACCTTTGTCGGAATCCGACACTCAAAATAGAGCAAAGGTAAAAGCAAAATGGGTGTGCCCAAAGTAAAAAAGGATTGATTTCAAAAAGTGCTAGTAGAACCCGACTTGGACTTTTGAACTTCTTATAAAGTATTTCGAGTCCACTAAGTAGTTCCAGAATTAGCTGCATCCTCCTATTATCTCTATTTGTGCATTAAGTGTTGTCATTAGTATCAAATAAGATTAGTCGGTAATCTATGCTGATCAATCGGTAAAAGATGGAATAAGAAGCTATACAAGCTAGTCAGTTGAACTATCAAAGCACTCATACCGAGCAGTCACAAGGCAAAACCGAAAGCTAAATGTATACAGGTCTAGCCGAGTATGTTTATCGAGCATTAGAGTATACCGAGCACTGAGTCAGTGAACACCGAGCATTCTACACACCAAGCATCAGGTTATTCACCGAACAGAGAATGCAGTGTTTACTGAGTTGTTCAAGAAATGACATAGTAATCAACAATGACACATTTATCTATGCAAACAGTTTACACAGATCTATAAATGTTTTACCAAGATCCAGGCACATTTATTATGGATGTACTCATTAATTGTTGCGATGATTCCTATGTAATAGTTAGATCTAGGTTATTTTTGTACACCGTAGATCTTAGGTTTTCTAAGATGTTGTAAACCTAATTAGGTCAAAGCAATTTTCTATATAATTGTAATTGATGTCATTTTGACACAAGTAAGGAGAAGGACATGACAAGGAGTTCATGAAGAAGTAACCGCCTACAGGACATTAGAATTCAGACAAGGGTTTACATGACAAAGCAGTTATCAAAGTTAGTATTCAGTTTATTTAGAAACATACAAGGCTACCAAGCAAAACAGAGGACAATATAGCACACATTAAGGTGAAATTGAATTGGTATTTCATTGATCTGATTTAGACAATTTATAGTTGTCAATTGCAAATATTTTCTGTTATCTTTTAACCATCATAGCAAGATTGAAAATCTCTTAACAGAGTAGACTTAACAGTCTGTTGTAAATCTCTTACCTGAGTGCACACTTATTTGGTGTTGCTAAAATCCTTTTACAAGGTAGATCTAATCGATCTTAAGTTACTCCTAACAGGGTAAGATCACCAGAAGTTATCACACTTTTAGCCTTAACCGACATACTTTATTTACTGCAGTAGTGAAGAATTTGTGGGTGTCATCCCCACCGCAGTTTTTACCTTCTAACAAGAGTTTCTGCATAACCAAAATTACTTGTGTCATATGTTACATTTCATGAATGATTTATTGTTTATTTTCATGCACTTTACATTTACAAGTTATTTGAATGTATGTTGCAAACAATGGAATCAGTTGGTTAGATAGACACTACTATTGCAGATTGTTTATTCAGTAAAAGTTTTTGAGGGCACTGATTCACCCCTCCCCTCTCAGTACTTTATCTTTCCTATCCCAACATCTCCGACATGCCATAAAGAGAAGGTTTTATAAGCCACAAAAGAAGATTAAAACCCCCAATGATGGAAAAAAGTTATGGCTTTTCAAAGTTGGCATAAAATTGTATATAGTATTTTGGCAATTTTGATAATTTTTGGTTTTTATATTGAAATAAATATTATTGAGACTGGGCTCTCATGGGTTGATCTAGCAAGGCGAAGGAGAGATGAGGTGGTATGGGAGGCTCTAGCGGAAGGATGGGTAAAAGTCAATTTTGATGGGGCCTCCAAAGGAAACCCAAGCCCATCCAGGTGCTGGTTGTGTTGCAAGAGACAACTCTGGGAACATTCTTGCAACCAAGTCCAAAAAGCTTGATGACGGAACCAATAATGAAGTGGAGGCCCATGTTGCTTTACCAGCAATTGAAATGGTGAAGAAAATGAAAGTGGAGCATTTACATCTAGAGGGTGATTCTCAGATCATAGTAAATACCATTGCCATGGGGAAATCCTGTGTATGGAAAATGAATAAAATCATATCCATTGTTAGAAAGAAAATGATATATTTTGCAAATTTCAAAATCTCCCACATCTATAGAGAAGGCAATATGGTGGCAGACATGTCCAAACTAGCGACCGGACGTCCAACTCAACTGTAGGTAGATGATGAGGTGGACCATTAAATGATTACTAGTTGGATGGTGACATGACTTGAGCATGGAAAGGGATGATGCTTCACACCAACATCATTTGACATTTGATTTTGGACGTGCAATATGTGTTGATGTGAGGTGAATTTAATACCAAGGAGGGTGGTAGACAATTTGACTTGGTTGAAAGGACTGCGAGTAAATGATCATATTGTCTAAGCACTTCTCACATACAGAAAGAATTTTGATGGCATTTAATTTGCATTGGAGGTGATGGTGGTGTGGCAGAGAGGTCTTGACAATGGAAGCAAATTTCAAGCTGGATGCTTTCAAACAACAAATGCCCTTTTAGGGCCGAGTTACTACGGAGAGATTGAAGAATGTATTTTTAAAACCAACAATCAATTCTTCCTCATCATGGTGCACGGACTAGTAGGGATAAATTTCTTTTTTACAGAATACAAATGACACATAAACACAAATATTTCCTCTCTATTTTGGGTATGGGGGTTGGAGTTCAGCAATGTGAAGTTCACAGGGTGATGATGCGGTGTGTGTGTGAGGAATGGCGAAAGAAATTTGAGTTTTTCCTTCAAGTTGCAGAACCTGAAATTGGATTCAGAACACAAAGAGGGATTTGGATACACGTCCTAGGTACCTAGTGCATCTCCATCCATTTTTCCTTTACCATGCTTCATATAGCAGGGTTGTAAGGAAGACGAAGGCAAAAAAATATGTGGAAGGTTATGTGTGAGTATACCGAGGATTGGGAGTGAGTTCTCACCTTTGGATAGAGAAAGGAAGAATTTGACAAGTCGGTCTTGAAGTATCAAATTGTTGACTACTGGAGAATCTCGAGAGTTGGTAATGAGGAGCCACACAGTGGACGGACTTGAATGACATAGCCGAGGAATGGAAGAAGAAAAAGGCAAAGGACCATGGTGTTAGAGATGGGTCGAGATGGTGCCCCGGGCTAGTGGAACCAGCGCAGAGGAAGGATGGTGAAGCACCGAGGGTGAGCAAGGTTGGCGATGCCAACAAACCCAGATCCTTCAAACCCTAAAATATGAAAGTTTGTGTGTGTTTGGTTTGAATTTTTATTTTGTCAAATGTATGAAGGTCCAATTTTGTAACAAATGGAAGCCAAGTCACTATATATGTGTGCCTGGATAGGTTTTTTGTTTGTATAGGCATGGCTATTGATGCTCACGGGTATATAAATGGTGAATTTTGATGTGGGTAGTTGCAAGCTTTTGGTACATGACAGTAATAGTTTTTGAAAGATGGTTGGATACAGGGGGATTTTTGATGCTGATGGACATTATGTAAAAACATTTCAATTATTATAGATAAAATAAACTATTTACTGATAAAAAAAAATTGAGACTATTCATTTTGAATTCCAATAGGGTTTGATGACCCATGGGATCTCATGAAAAATTGTATAAACTGATTTTTGAATGCAATGAAACTAGTTTTTGGATTGCATACTTCTTTGTCGAATTTCGTTGTTCTTGAGAAAGGTTCTCAATACCGTAGGTTATACAACAAGCAATGTACTTTGAATCCATAATTCAGATCACTAAGTGATGAGGATGCATATATAATATGCGGATCTTGGTATGACATTTGATTTTCTAGGTATTGACACGTGGGAATTTGTGAGGTATTTTCCTGTGTTTGAAGGCCGCAAAATCATCTTCTAGAGGCATCTGAGGGTTCCAAACAAATCTGGAACAATTTGGAGGGTAAAAGAAGTGATTAGAACTTCTTGTGGATCGCCCGTGTTCTTTTCCTTGCATTTAGTTGCTGGAGTGGACTTCTAAGTTACATTTTCTGAGTATTAAAGGCTGGGTTTGGTGGTATGTGGATTGTGATATGACTGAAATATCATGGAAGACCTGAAGTAATCTTAGTCTATTTGCTAAGTGCATACTTGATTGTAAAATCCCAATTGAATGTCAAAACATCCTGATTTTGTGAACAGAAGTTAGTATGGTTCTTGTATTTCAGTTTTAGATGATGTTAATGTTCCTTGTATCTGCTATGAATGACTGAAACAAATCAGATCAGTATTGCAGCTAAAATTTTCATGAATCAGCAAGTTAATGTACTTTGTCAGTAAATGTATGCACACTATTTGACGAAATTAATCTAAGGTAAAAGTACAAAAAAAAAGTTAAATAGCAAATAGGGCAGCACCTTAAATTTTTAATATTCATAATTTTGAATGCAAATATATATTAATAACATTGAATTTAATGTGCTAAAGTCTTAAACTAGTTAATTTTGATTAACAAAAACTTTGCATGCATTTCTTCTTTTCTTTGATATATTGCATCATTTAGGATCAAGGAACTCAAACACGACATGTGAAATCAGATATCATTGCTGCAAAAGCCAGGTTTGATGAGCAGCTGAACCAAAACTATTTTTATGTGCTATCCTACTAGCTTCATTTTACTACTAGTTTCTGTAATCCTATCATATACAGTTATCTAGACTCTATATGTTCATAAGAAGTCGGAAGGAAAGATGCAGAGGTTGAGGCAAATTACATAGGTCTCATGACCCCCCAAACACAAACTCACAATTTCACGATGTACATTCAATCTTGGAACCTTCTCAACCACCTTCATTTCCACCAAGTTAGGAACCTTCACTGCTACATCCACTTTCGTCACATCATTGTCATCGCAACATTGTAACACCACAAGGAATTCTTCTGGGAGAGTATTTTTTAGGCTTAAGGCAATTTCTTCAAGAACATGCTGGGGATAGAGTTGTTGCCTCTTGATGGCAAGAAAATGTTCCAAAAAATTAAAATGGACTTCAAACTGGTAGTAGGAAGTTGGTGGATGTAATGAGGCCAAATCCATTCACTGTGCCTAGTGGTTAGTATATATATACTAGACAGATACGTGGGGAATAGCAAAGTGAGTCTTGAAGTTATTTAATGGGTGTCTACCCTAATACCTTGTTATAAAGGCTTTAAAAACCTAATTCTTGACAAAACCATAGAGTCCATTTGAATGAGGTGGATAGGATTTTCTTATCTACTTTTTGGAGTCATATTGCACCCAACATCCAAACCAAGGACCATGGGGACTTATTAAAGGAAATGTACCAGCTCCGGTGATCAACCACATCTGAGACGTTCTGTTTAACTGGTGACATAAATCATGTGTTTATTCCATGGAATTTATGTTACTTGGAAGTTCATATCATCTAAGAAGTTGTGGAAAAATGGATTCATCTATTAGTGCTTGCCTATCCCCATGAACTGATTTGTAATGAAATTATGTCTAACATTTATGTTTAGTCATTTGAATATTGATGATATGGTTTTCCAATGGCAGAATAGAAGAAAAGAATTATAAATATTTGACTTAGAATAGATTATTTCAGAATGTGATTAAAAATGTGTTAGCTAAAAAAGTGGTTGTAGCTCATACCATATTCATCTATAGGTGCATCATAATCATAGCTTGTTGTGATAAAAGGCCCTCCTGCTGTACGGCCAAAACTTGTGCCACCATGATACTGCAAATAAAAACAACTGAATATTTTTAACATATTCAAAGGTTGCACACAAGAATAAGAAGAATGATAGACATAGAATAGCAATCAGTTTGATAGGAAGTAATCCTACCATATAGTAATTTACAAAGGACCCTCCTAGCTGAAAAAAGTTAGCAACTGCAAAGGCCAGATCTTCAACTGGTCTTTGAATAGTAGCACCCCCGTATTCAGTAAACCTACAGAGAACAGTGGACAACTTTTGATTTCACTGTGAATTTTAAATAGCATCCAACATCCTTAGTTACTGCAAATTTAAAATACCATTTTATGTAACATTCGAAGTTGAAAATACCATAAGAACATTAAGGATTCAGAAGTTATTTCTGTACCAGCCACTCCAGGCCTCTGTCCAGAATGCTGGCTTGTAGGGTTTGTTAGGTACAAATTTGTCACAGTAGAAACCATTGCAAGTGTTAATCTGTTTGGAATATAGCCCAGAAAAAATGTCAAAAGAGTGAAAGCTCAGATTTTAATAAAAAAATCCAACAAAACAAGCCACATGCAGATCCCTGAAAAACCTGCAATTTATTCTGTTTTCCTGCATCCCTTTCAATTACTGTCAGGGTTAAAAAAAAGCATTAACTTCTTTGCAAGTATGCATTGCTACCTGTTTATGTTTAAATTGCATTTATCTGGACACCATGCAAAGGTAAGGTCAGACCAAAAAGATGATGCACTTGAAAATTAGCTCAGTGTGTGGTGTAAGTTTTCATATTACATTCCAATATCCTAAACGCTAGGCAGAATCTAAGTATCAGATGAAGTGGTTTTGTGTAAATTAAACAAGATATCTTGTAAAGGGATAAGTTAATTCCAGGTCAAGCATTAGAAATTGATCAGCACATTAAGTTTCTATTCTCCAAAAAAAGTGGTCATTAATAATAAAACTCACAATAGGATCTGGCGCATCCTCTTGTTTGCACATAATCCAGGGCACGCCTGTATCCAATGCTATAGCCATTTGTACAGCCCAATTCATATAGGCAATTCCAGGGGGGCCATAAACTGTCTGTGTGCCCTTATATTCATTCTCTATCTGTAAAGAAAAAGGTATAGCATTTTGCTGGAGTTAGACAATTAGCAAGTGCAAACAGATTAATAAAAACTTTAAAATGTGACTGTTTTGTGCCAGTTTAATGACACAGATGCAGGGCCACATGGCACGAGAGAAGAGGATTGTGTCTTATACCTGGGCCATAATAATAGGTCCACCTTGTGGCTCAAAGAGCCCTTCACTTTTCATTAGGTCTACAATCTTCTTGGTAAATTTTTGCATTGCATTCTACAACACTCAACAATGCAAACATGAAAATTTGTAACATATCAAGGATGTAGGGTATTTGCGATTATGTAAAATTTCATTTAGTCATGAATTACAAGTAAACCTATAATGGAGATCAACCTTGAAAGGTTCATTATCTGTCCTAAAACTGATGCCAGGGACAAACTTCAACCAAACTGGAAGGCCCCTGCGCATAGATCATAAAAGCAGTGGCATTTAATGTCAATTACAAAAGATACGATTCCAGATAAGACCACTTCATAAATAATCCCAATCATTAACAGGCAAATTTACCCAAAATTCCATTCGGCACAAACATAAGGACCAATGCGCAGGCTAACATACAGTCCTTCTTGCTTGACAAGCTTTACAAACTTTACTAGATCAAATCTTCCCTCAAAATTGTACTGCAAAACCAATATGTATGCAGCATTAACATTACATATCCTTTCTGAATCTTCAAAATATGAGACAAGTCAAATTTCAGTATATTATAGGAAACACAATTTTTATAGTTACTTACTGCTTCCCAGAATTCAACAAATGCGATAATACTTTTTGAACAGTTAGTGGAAGTTTATTTCATGTCATTAACTGTAAAGAAAACAGGAATTCTAGATGCATTGTTGGTGTTTGATGCATCCATATTGTCAAGCAGATTGTGATTCAAAAAATGGATGTAATGAATGAAAGGATAGGTGGAAGAAACCCATCATGGAATATGCCAAAAAAGCAAATAGCTTGTACATTTGTGCTTGTCATCTGGCTTAAAATAAAGTGAAAATTTTAAGCAATCGACCTTGGCTTCTGTCTTATGTCTGGTTGGGCTCGCAAAGTTGTTGGTGGATGCAAATTCTCTTTGCCACAAACCAAACAATCAAAAGTGCATGAAATAATCTACTATTGAATTGGCATTAAAAAGTTTGATAACAATTCTTTAGATACCGTTTCAGATTAACATTGATAAAAGCCATCTAATGGAAACACTTTTTAAAACAAATCTGAACAAACCAATCATAATAACAAATGGAAATCCAAATCATAATGCTAACAACCATAATTTATCCTTGCCAAAACAATCCATCGAAAACTAAACAAGCACAATAAATTTAGTAATGTGCAAACAATAACTGAGAAAATAGACCCTACATTGCCTGGGGATGGTTCGTGCCCATTCCAGAATACATAAGTCTGTATAACATCCAATCCTCCCTTTCTAGCATTTTTTATCAGCCTTGGCCACATCTGCAACAATATGTCATGAAACACCAAGATTAAAATCAAAATAATAAAACACCCACTACTAAAAACAATGTCACATCTTTATAAAAGCTCCAAACCAGCATTTAAGAGTCCATTTGATTTGTAATCATAGATAGATTGTCATTATTATCTTTCACCCTTTTCCATTTTCAATCCCATTGCATGGTAAGGTATTTCTTTTTTCCTTTCTCTTGTTAAATATGATCATTGTGCTAAGTTGCTAACTATTGGATTAGCAATTGCGTTTGAAGGTGGTATCATGTCAATAGATCTTCGGTCTGTTTGGTGAAATTGAAAGGTTCTTAAAGAATCTACTGAAGGTGGTATCATATTAATGGATCCTTGGTCTGTTGGTATTGAAAGAGCCTTAAAGAATCTAGGACGGATCAGAACAGATTAAACATTGCTGAGTGCATGGCTCCACATAAAAAAGGAGGCCAAAATCAGATATCCCTCATCCACTCTTAGACGAAGAGGTTCAGCATGAACCTAAGAGATTCAGCCTGAGGCCGTGCTTCTTTATAGACATAAAATCCTTCATTGAAAAAAAGGTGATATTACTAGTACATATACCTCAGGAGTACTCCTTGGGTAGTGAATCTCTCCAGAAACCAAAATCCTGCGCTGCCCATTGATAACCAGAGCCTTGTGATCGTAAGTGACCTTGCACTCCACCAAGTGCGGAAGTGCAAAGGCGCTTAGTAGCAGAAGCAGCTGCCACCAGGCGCCTTCCATTTGTTTTGACTATCCTCTGTATCTGAACCACGATTCAAGTAGATATCTGCCTGCTGAAATAATCTGCAAAATAAAGATCAGAGCCCATTGTGAAGCTGTGCTGGGCTAACAAACTATACTTTAATAGAGGAAGTTTAAAAACCAAAAATTTAACGGTTCCAATCAATAGATGCTAAATAAGTATAGATTTGCCGGTACAATGCTCGGACGGCCTGGCGAAGGATTCGGAAATATGAAGTGTTACGTTTTTCTCCAATTGAAATGGCCCTGCGCATATAATCCACAGTTGTGTTGAGTTGGCGGTGATCATGTAAACCATCAATCCATATGTATCTTCATTTAAAACTTGAGAAAAAGCCGGGTGTTACAGCCAACTCTAGGAAGGATTCTTATGCTTCTGGGATTGTTTACGGTTACGTGTATTTTTAGTTCCCTCTTGGAATTATAAGAGACCGTTCTCAACAAGTGAATTTGTTAATTCCAACCAATAAAAATGAGGAAAAAATAGTGGGAAGAATCATTTTCGAAGTCCATAAATTTTGGTAAATTGAGCATTTTTTAATATAATTAATATATATATATATTTTTATTTTAGTTGAAATTTTATAAAATGTGGAAAGAGATCATTATTTTGGGGAGGTATAATAAGACTATTTGTAATGACATTTATAGTTGTTATATTTATATTATATTATATTATAAAATCTAATATATTTTTATATTAAAATGCATAAAAATAAGGGTGTTGTCCCTTTACAATCTAATCCAGAGGGCAAGAGTTACCACAATAGTAGAAACGATAATCAACACATCAACATAATTATTTTGTCAACACATCGTCACCATAGGGAATAACAAAACTAGCCACCTAACATCAATATAAAAAACAACAACCAACAATAGGACATGACCAAATGTATTGCTAGTATTTAGCAACATGACCAGAACGACAGTAGCAACTACAATCATAATGACCAAAAAATTACTAATGTCCAACATAGTAACCATCAAAATAATATTACCAGTTTTAAACCAAGACCATCGAGGGTCATACCCAATAGTAAAGATAACATAGGTCCACATCGCAATATATAAGTTTAAAGAAAATATAACAAGGCCATAATGACCGAAACTAGTAAAAGAGAAAAAATAAGAAAGGGGGCATCACCCTAATTCTTCTTCTTCATGCATTCCTTAGTTAGCATCATGGTTGTCCAGACCTTCGTGAGGAACTTGAAAAGTTCCTTGTGCTCAACTTCCTCATTGTTGCCATCGACAATGTCTGTCTACAACATACAAAGAGTGGTAGCCAAACTATGCATAACCTTTAGGACAAAGTGGGACACATTATAGAGTCTCTCCTCCACCTCTGACATTCTCTTCTACAGCTGATTAACCTCCTCCCAAACCAGTTCTTTCTTGGTACATCCTCCTTCCATCAGAGATTTTATACCTTTGTTAGTGAGTACAAGCATGATTTTAACCTCTTTCTCTTGCCCATGGGTGGGCTCAACAGAGTTTGACTTAATACTGGTTGAGATGTGGGATGAACTACCACTAATACATTTGGACCTCTTTTCTGACGGACATTTTAAAACGGATGGGCACACTTTTTTTTGCAGTTGTGCCCGCAAATGTCAGAATTGTGACGGTTACGAGCACACATTAAAAAAAAAAGACAAATCAAATTCATTTTTATTTTATCGTGCCCAAAGGTAGCTCTGTGGAAGACAAATGTCATGAATGTCGAATGTCGTGAAGCCCATCCCATTCTTGGGAAGCTAAATGCCGTGAAGCCGTGAATGTCGTGAAGCTTCAACCCCGTAAATGCCATGAATGTCGTAAATGTTGTGATCCATCATAGGTATGTAATTATTTTTTATTTCCAAAATATAACCTAAATCATGCCAAATTGTTTGTTCATTTTTCTTCTATTGTGTGCATGCACCAACAAAAATGCTTATTCATTGACATGAAGCTCCAATAGACTGTTGCACCCTTACAATCTAGAAATGCTCAATTAGGAATTTTTACAAATCCTTTCCCATAGTATTCTAGCATTATTGTCAATAGAAACCTCAAGCCCCAAAACAATACACCACTTATCATCATCAACAAAAAACATTTAGGAAACCACTTCTTCATCGACATCTTTCAATAGCTCCACTTCCAAATGGAAACCACATGGCTTCATTTTAGTGCACAATAGCTCTGATCTCCAGATTGTATAGCAACAACAATTATTTTCGTCAACTGTATTTTCTTAATACTAAAAAGTTGACGTCTAGCATTGTTGCAAATTCTTCCTCCTACAACACTTTCATGCAACCATGTCCATACAGAGAAACACTTTGTTCTTCTATTGGTCAGCCTTTCTTAAATACTTGTCACTTTTGGGAAAATAAATATGTTAAAAGAAAATTTGTAGCTCCAAAGAAAAAAACTGTGTATGAGTGTTTGCAAAAATCTTACTCTCACATTCTACATACATCCTCATTAATGATCTCTCCTCCATATGGTTGATTCATCATACACAAACTTGTAGTTTGACAATTTCCTTCCATTGGCTGCAAATAGGATCTCACGACATCTTAGTCATAACATATGTAGCTTGCACCTAAATTAGATAGCTACAACAAAGCCTACAGAGACCAACTGGATTTGATGCCATGAAAAAACTGAACAAAGAAAAGAAGAAGTAACTTCCAAACCTCCTCTTTCTTCTAGTCTATCTGGAGGCAATAGGGTTTTAGAGTGAATAAGTTAACCGCCCAAATGTAAATGGGGTAACATGTAGGTAGCATAGTCATGTTTAACATAGTTATGACAATATTAAAAAAACATAGTTATGAAGCATCTAGTTTTTTTTTCTGATACATGTCTAATTTGGCCTATAGGAGGTGCCTAGGGCTTCTTAAGCATTGAGTATTAGTTTTGTGGACCTCATTTTGGTGACCTCGTTGGAGCTAGTCTTCTGCTATTGACTATTAAAGTCAATTTTCTTTTCTAGGTATGATTGAAATGCACTATAATGACATGGGTAGCTCTTATTTACATGATATATGTAAATTTAGTTTTTTGAGTAAATATGAAGTATATTTAGTTGTGGGTTTTCTTGAATATTGTTATTTTATATTATTTCATTCTCTATACCACTACAAGTCTGATTGTTTGCAAACAAAACTAGGGCTGCATCTTTTGTCTATTTCTCTAAACACACAAATAAAAAACCACTAAAAGAAAAAGGAAATAGGGTGTATGTAATAATGGTGTCAGAACAATGTATGTTGCCATCCTGTAGGGTTCAACATGTTAGCACAATTATATGTCACGTTTAGAACAAACACCTTTTACACATCACTACAACACTCACAGGAACAAATCTAATATAAATTAGGTTTCAGAGGAACAAAGAGTAATAGAAGGACAAAGAACAAGCAACATGAGTGAAAAGATCCAAGTTGTCATAAATATTTTCATTTGTCCCTCAAGATTATCTATTTATTGTAAGTCACCAAGTAGTTCCATACTCATCCAAAGTGTAACAAGTCACAATAATCACTATCCATTCTCATTTTGTTGCAGTCAAGTTTGGGATTGATTTTTTCATTTCAAATTAATATAGACCCCTTACCCTAATCGCTCATTTTAATTCATTGAATCAGTTATAATTCCCTTGACTATATTTCATCCTTCCTCCAATACCCTGTGGAAACATACCCTTCTACTTATCCATCTTAGGATCATCACACCCTATTAATCCACCAAACTCTTACCACTTCACTATTCCATCCCATAATCCTAATCCTGATCAATAACATTCTTCACTGTCCTATTCCTATTGACACCATTCAACAGTTTCAATGTCTCCCCCAACCTTAACCCTTGGGTTTTTAACTAATGCAAGAGCATCAAGGCCAAGGACAAGGCCTAGAGGGTACACCAGGGCCACTGATAGACCTTGGAAGGATTTGAAGACAAACATGACCTTACAAGGTCATTGGCATTGTAATGATACCAATAATGGTCATTTAAATATGTTTTGATTATGTTTTGGATTGTATGTGAATCTTTTTTTAAAGCATCAAAGTATTGTAATCCATTGATGGCATGTGAAGGGTAGGAATGCACCTATTGGTCACTTGAGGATCCTAAGTAGATGTATTGGTTTAATGACCTATAAGGTCAATGCTATTTGTAATAGGGCCATGAGAGCCACTATATGTTATTAAATTCACTATAAGTGCCACAAATGTATTGTTGCCTAAAAATGGCAAAATAATCGTTAAGGGCTCATGAGAGGGTTAGTAAGGGGTTTAAGAAGGGTTTAAAGGCCTTAGAACTAGGATGGAATCCTAAAAGGTATTTGTAAGTTAGATAAAAGAAAAAATGGTAAAGAGTTGTCAAAATGACAACTTTGTTTTCATTTTGACAACACAAACTTAGAACACAAACAATCATTTATATATTTTCTGTCATTTCTGGAGGAAGTTGAACCAACAATCGACTATAGGAAGCTTATTTAGATGATCTTTGAGCATGGATTTGGATTGAGGAGAGTTAAGAGGAGAGTTAGGGGGAGATAGGTAGGTGTGTGAATCAATGAAGCCATGTAAAACAATTTTGTATCAATGAAATGTAAATTACTGGAAAACTACCTTGTCTCTGCCCGTGATGGTGCAGGAGCACCAAGGTCAACTTTAGACCAATGGAAGTACACTAGGGTCATTGTGGATCCTTGGGTGATGGGACAAGACCATTGAAGGTCATTTAGCAATGTAAAAGACCATGGTTGGTCATTTCATGTTGTTTACATCCTATTTTGTAATGATTGTGATCATTGGCTAATGGGATCACACATGATGTCATGTAAGCCATTGAATGGCACAAGGGTTAAGGATGTAACTTTGGGGTCACTTAATGAATCCAAGGTCAAATGTAAGGGGAAAATACCTATATGGTTATCTATGTTCATAATATTGCCATTAATGCCAGTAAAACCATGTAAATGCACTCAAAAGTGCAAAAGATACAAAAAGATGTAAAATTACATTTTAATGCAATTATGGCCTATAAGGAACATGAAGGGTTAGGGTTAAAGGACTAGTGTGGTTTGATAAGTTTGTCTTTAAACCTTTATCAAAGTCCTAATAGGAGTATTAGAGTCATGTTGTTGAAGTTGACAACATTGGTTGTCAACTTGACAACAACTTTTGATCATGCTTTGTTAAGACAGTCAGTCTTAGACTGTTTGGGGATATTTTTAGTCAGTTAGGAAAGTTGTAGTTGGTTTTTGGAAGAATGTGAGTCTATATAAATGTGGATACACATGATTGGAGACATAATGGTTGAGTTGGTGTGTAAGGAATCATAGGAAGATGGTTATCATTCAATAAAAAAAGATATTTTCATTGTAACTATTACTCTGTCACAAGACACAATCACTGTACTCATGACTTTGAATGGATTTGTGATTGAAAACTTGACTTGATAGTAATGTAAAATAATTTATTTGTGTTTATTTAGATGATCATATATTTATTGTAGTGTTTCAATCGGTATTGAGGCAAAATAATTGACTGGTGTCCCTGACTATGCCTAGGGGTTTCTATTTGAAGTCATTGTTTGGGATTGTAGTCTCCTAAAGTGGATTGACTCCCCCACCCCCATGACAAATTTAATTGGTGGGAGATGTCAAAAATGTAATATATCCTTGTATCATAGTTTGTTATGCAGGGATATGAGGAGATGTGTTTGAGAAGCCACAAAATGGTGGAGATCTCTAAGTGAAGAGTGCCCTATTTTGACACCAGTCATTATGATGGAGGAATGCCCTAAAGAATATATATTTTTATGATGTAATATTGATGTTAGGATCCATAATGATATGTTAGATCAATTATTTTGATCTGGAGATAGTGGTGAAGGTCCTTTTGAGTAGACCCTAGGTAAATGACCCTAGAGGCAAGGGTTTGGTGGCTAGAAGAATTGGTAAGTGGTGAGACCTTAAAACCTTAAAAATATTTTTTTTTAGACCTTACTCAATATTGTTCCTTGGTTGGGAGGTAGGGGAGTGAATACTTTTATAAGTTTCTTTTTTAATGGGATGGAATTAGGCCTAGTTTGGGGTCACTAGGTTATTGGATCTTTGGTATATGGTCCAAAGGAGTCTACCTTGGGATTTGGGTAGGATTTATAAAAACCAAAAGGGTATCTGAAATAGTAAATATTTACTTGAGATGTTTGGGAAGATTTGGAGAAAAGGGAAAATTTGTGACTGGTGAAGGCTACAAGCCTAAAGGGCTAATGGTGTGAGTTGTGTGGAAGATGACTTGACTAGACTTGGAGGACTGGTGGAACATGGAAAATTGGCCATGTTAAGGTGTTCTAAGGTGGTATAAAAAAGTTGGAAGTCCCATTTAAATATTTGACATATTGGAGGCTCTAGGTGCATTGGGAAGCCTATATGGTGAATCCTTATGAGGATGTTTTGATGTGAGAATTTGTCTCACTTAGTGACTGATTGATCACTCATTTTAATTAGGGTATGGGCTCAAGAATAATTACACACCACCCTTGCATCACTTGAGGAAACAATCCTTGCTTTATGTTCTTGAATTTCTTCTTTCAATGCAAAATGGGATTGGGAATGAAGTATAATAGAAGTGGTTTGAGTTTTGTTCATTCCCATGCAAGGTTTATGTTATTTTTGTGAAGTTTAAAGCACAAAGTCTCTAGTATTTACTGACTATTCCTAAACAATGATGATGTGCAACAATCATTTATTCTAAAACAATAATGGATATATGTGATCCATCACTTCCATCTTAGGATCCTCACACCCTATTAATCCACCAAACTCTTACCACTTCACTACTCCATCCCATAATCCTAATCCCAATCAATCACATTCTTCACTTTCCTATGCCTATTGACATCGTTGAATAGTTTCAATGTCTTCCCCAACCTTAACCCTTGGGGTTTTAACTAATGCATGAGCATCAAGGCCAAGGACAAGGCCTAGAGGGTACACCAAGGTCACTGATAGACCTTGGAAGGATTTGAAGACAAACATGACCTTACAAGGTCATTTGCATTGTAATGAGACCAATAATGGTCATTTAAATATGTTTTGATTATGTTTTGGATTGTATGTAAATCCTTTTTAAAGGATCAAAGCATTGTAAGCCATTGATGATATGTGAAGGGTAGGAATGCACCTAGGGGTCACTTGAGGATCCTAAGTAGATGTATTGGTCTATTGACCTATAAGGTCAATGATGTTTGTAATAGCACCATGGGAGCCACTATATGTTATGAAATGCACTATAAGTGCCACAAATGTACTATTACCTAAAAATGGAAAAATAATCCTTAAGGGCTCATGAGAGGGTTAGTAAGGGGTTTAAGAAGGGTTTAAAGGCCTTTGAACAAGGATGGAATCCTAAAAGGTATTTGGAAGTTAGATAAAAGACAAAATGGTAAAGAGTTGTTGAAATGACAACTTTGTTGTCAATTTGACAACACAAAAGAAGAACATAAACAATCATTTATCTATTTTCTATCATTTTCAGAGGAATTTGAACTAACAACCGACTATAGGAAGGTTATTTAGATGATTTGAGTGTGGATTTGGATTGAGGAGAGTTAAGAGGAGAGTTAGGGGGAGAGTGAAATTTACATGATTTTAATGGCATTAATGGCCATATTACAAACATAGATGACCTTATAGGCCTTTGACTAATTCATTTGACCTTGGATCAACGAAGTGGCCCTAAGGTTACATTACTAACCCCTATGCCATTCAATGGCTTACATAGCATGAAATTTCCAAATGATTAAAGACATTACAAAACATATTTAAATCAATAAGGAATGACCATCCATGGTCTATCACAATGCCAAATGACCTTTTATGGTCATGTCCCATATCCTTAGGATCCATAGTGACCCTAGTGTATTCCTTAGGTTCTGTATGTGACCTTGGTTTCTTGTATTTCCTTCTTTACTTGGTTTCTCTTCCTATCTTCATCTTTGTAGGTATTTGTATTAGATCTTGTCAGGTACATCTTTTCTCTATCCAAGAATCCTTCTAATAACTCCAATACACCTTTCAACTTTAGAACAAACAAGGTGGAATGGGCACTCCAAGGTTTCAACAAAGGAACCAATATACTGAAGAATCTCAAAAGTCTTCTTCACTACTTCAACCTAGGATGCTTCCTAAGCTCTGATACCAATTGATGTAGAGATCACAATGGTAGACTAAGACAAAGGCCTACCACCCACAACTCTTTACAAACTGGTTATAAGCAATGAAAAATCCTTCTAACCTTTGAATATGGTAGATATCAATCAATTAGGGATATATAAGCCCCCTTCAATCTAGACCCCAACTCCTAGAGTCAATTCCTAACTTCTCCAGTTTAAGGTTTTAGGGACACTTTCCCTATTTTGGACCTAATAAGGGAAATTTTCATCATAGATGTTACTTACCAAATCTAATGATTGGAACACCTTTTTTACCTTCCAAATATAGATAATAAATCTCTAGATTGTTCTCCCAACTCCCACAATCTCTATTCACAACTTCACCTACAAATCCTAGTAGGTCTCCAAACTTGCTTCTAGGTGTGCAATCTCCAAATCCCAATGGATCCTAGAAAAATAATACTAGATTATGATACCATTTTCAGTGTTTTAAAGTTCCCCAAAACCACAAACCCTGATCATACTCTGACAACACCTAACCACTACTAGGTACTCAGGTCTAATTGGCCAGATTAGCCCTAGTTTACTCTAGAGATGGTTAAGGATGGGTTCATAAGAATAATGTAGGGTTTTAGGAACTTCTAATATCCCTCAAATACTTTGAATCCACTCCTACATCAATCAAACCAAACAAATTTTGGGACTGCACACTATTTCTTCCACCTTGTTGATTGAACACATGGAGATGTTTAGTCTAGGGCTCGGTGCTAATGACCCTTCCTGACCGGTTCCTAATGAATTCTTTTGAATTCATATATATTAAACATCTAACTTGCAATTCCCAAGTGGTTAATAAATTATTCCACCAGTGGGACTGCAAGTTAGATCCCCATTTGTGAAACAGCCCTATAGAAACCCTCTTTCCTGACCGGTTTTACCAATTTAATGATAACTTTGCACACACTTAACCAAATGAAATTAAACCACTTGAATTAGAACATAGATTCAATGTAGTTTCCAACCATGTCAATTTCAGTTAGCAAATCTTCCGTACATGGCCATACCCAACAAGAACTTCATAGGAAATTGAATGGTTTTCATTCAAAATTGTACCAAAAAATTGGTTTACAAGATCTAACCTCTTGCAGAGGTCTTGAAATGATTAAATACCACCAAAAATGGGTTCCAACTGATCCCTTAACAATTGACTGTTGGCAACCACATTTGAACTTCTCGAGCAACTTTTGAAATGTTTCTCGAGTGAGTTTTGTGCAACTTTTGCAACTTTCACAAAATGGACAAATTGCCACCAAATGACTCACAAAGTGATCATGAATGATGATCAAAGTCATAGACCCCCTAAATGATTGAAAAACATCAAAATCAGGCCTTAAAAAACATAAACACTTAAAATATCTATTGCAACTACTCCTAAGAAACCTAGAATCCAAGTGGACTAAGGCATCCCAAGGCTTACAGGTATGCCTATGGGATCCTTGACCACACAAAAAGGATTCAAACATGTAAGGGATTGGTTATCCTTGGTGCCCCTACACTAGTTCTATTCCTTTTTTTCTTGGTAAAAATAATGAAACTACCCATAGCTTCAAGCTTCCCATTATTAAACGGGTCGGTGAGAAAAATAATCTTTTTGAAACCCGATACCCGAAAATCAAAAAAACTTGAAATTTGAACTAGGGGTCAAGGATGAGGTCAACTCTACCCTAGGTCAGGGTTGAGGTTGACCTTGACCTAGGTCAGAGTCAAGGTTGACTTTGACCTTGAGGTCAAAAACCTCAGGACCCCAGCTCAAAATGCCAGGAAATGCAGAAATAAGGTGAAATTAGGTGCAGATAGAAGTAGAATGAGGAGAAAAAGTTAGATATGAGAAAAGGAATGATTCAAGGTGCTTGACATGACCCAGACCACTCACTCAGAGGGCTTAACACTCTTAACATGGAAGTGCTTCCATTTTAAGACAATACAACAAATAATGGTGGACAATTCAAGAACAAATACTTAGATGATCTATGTGCCAAATTCAAGATTACACAACATTGGCCATCAATCTACTATCCTCAAGGGAATGGACAAGAAGAGGCTTCAAATAAGAATCTATTGAAAATCTTGCATCACACAGTTAATAAAACAGGAAGAGACTAGCACCTCATGATCAATCCAGCTCTCTGGGCCTACAGAACAAGTATCAAAATGCCCACTGGGGCTACACCTTTCACTTTAGTTTATGGGTCTGAAGTGGTACTGCCTATTGAGGTAGAAATCCCATCACTAAGAATCATAATGCATGGTCTAGTAACTGATGATGACTACATAGTGTCTAGGTTGCAAGAACTTGAACTACTAGATGAGCGTAGACAAGAAGCATATGATCATCTTAGAGTATATCAGAAAAGAATATCTAGAGGCTACAACAAGAAAGTCAGACATAGAGAATTTCAGGTTGGCGATCTATTCTTGAGAGAGAATCCTAAAAATTAATCACATCGAGAGCACAAGGGGAAGTTTGAACCCAACTGGCTGGGTCGCTTTGTTGTCACTGCTACTTTTGGCTCTGGTACCTATCAACTCTCAACGACTAAAGGAGAATAGTTCTGAGAACCAATCAACATTCTCCATCTGAAGAAATTATATGCCTAAGGCATTCAGTCTATGGTAAAATATCCTAAAAAGTTCATAAAAATTAGAAAAAGTCCAAAAAAAATGAACATCTTGGTTAAAACCTAGCAATAGGTGCCTTGATGATTCACAAAAAAAGAAAATTTGAAAAATATCAAAAAAATTGAAAAATACAAAAAAATGAGAAAAAGAAAAAGTGCCTTGGTGAAAACTTGGAAACAGGCACCTTGAAACTACCTTATTTTCTATATGGAATTTATTGTTTCAAGCTCTCTTTGTTCTCATGGATTTACAACCATGCCCCCTCAAAATATATTGTTGTATCCTCAATTAAATATGATATTATTGTCACTGTATTTTTCATTTGTATTTTCAATTATGAACCATGGCTACTCTATTTTATAGACCAAAGTTTCCATGACTCAATTTTTTTTCTTGTGAAGAAGGATCATGTCAAAAAATCTAAGTGAAGAAAAAAATGGTTAGACAATCACTAGATTGTGGTCTAACTTCAAAAGAAAAGGTGCTGGAAAGTGTTATTGTCCCTGTAAAATTTGTAAGGGCTTAAACATTAGAAGATTTCTAATCAAAACAACTAAGAGACATTTAGGGAGAATGGTCACATTGAAGGGTGGTTTGATTATCATCTATTGGTAAGTTTTTCATTATATTTTTTTTACTTTTAATATACATATGAAATACGCTTGATGATGAGATCATTATCATGGTTTATTTGTGTTCATCATTTTTATATAGGTCGACCTCCCCAGGGCAATACATGATATGGACCATGGAGGTACGATGGAGAATATGGTTTTGGAAGTGGAGGATCATGGAGATATGAATGTTGAAGTTGAAGATTATGATCCCATGGAAGATGATGATCATGCAACGGATAACACATTTGAAGATTATGGTACTAACACATTGATCCATGACACATTTGGTACTAGTGCATCTGATGATGATGATTAGGATGATGTTGATGTCATCCATGATATACCTCTACTTGAGAAGACAGACACAACCCTTTACGAAGGCTCCCAAACAACTCTTCTCTCTTATGTGTTGTTGTTGTTGAACTTGAAGGTTATGAATGGTTTATCCAACATAACAATGTCAAATATGCTAAGGTATGTCATATATGTCATTATAGTCAATAAAGGGTGAAACATGTACCATAAATATTGTTAATATTAACAACTTATATTTTTTGTTGTAGATTGATATGTGAGTTTTTCTTACCACCATCGAATATTCTCCCTTGCTCATACTGAGAATTACGTGCCACTATGAAAGATATTGGAATGGAGTATCAAGCAATAGATGCTTGTCCCAATGATCATATTATTTATCATAAAGAACATGAATGTGCAATAGAATGCCCTAAATGTCATACGGGTAGATATCGACTAGATCAAATAGCAAAAAAGGTGCCTCACAAGGTTCTTCATTACATCCCCATTATACCACGTTTACAAATATTTTTCAAGTGTACTAGCTTGGCACAATTTATGGATTACCATACATGTAATAGGAGTCAAGATGACATTATTCGAATGCCTGTGGATGGTTTGGAATTTAAGGACATAGAGGAAAAGTGGCCGCACTTTATCGAAGAACCTCAAAATCTCAAGCTTTCATTAGCAGTAGATGATGTCAATCCATTTGGAGAGATGAGATTTGTTTACTCTATTTGGCATATTTTTATCATCAACAATACCATTCCTCAATGGATGTCAATAAAGAGGGAGCACATTATGTTGGCAATGATTGATTGTTCTAGGTGTAATCACCTAAAAATGGTCTAGCTAAACTAGATTCCCTAAATCTCAAATAAAATGATCAAATCAACACCAAATCAAGCTAATCTTAAGCATAATTGTATAATTGAATTAGATCAATTTAATTACATAATTCATCAATTATCAAGCATCAATGATCAATCATCAAAAATCATTCCTTAATTAATTATCATAGTCATTTAATCAAATCAAATTAAAAAATACCTATGGCTAGTGATATTAATTAATGTGAATTAATTAATTGTCTTATCATCCTTTCAACCCACAAAAGGACAAAAGAGTTAATTTCGACCAATGAGAGCTAATTACATGGATCACTCACATGGATCAAGTGAGAATCAATCTCCACCATTCATCAAGGATGAATCTCAACCATTGAATTCAAATTCAACCTTCCCTCCAAGAGGAAACCTATAAAACTAAGCTCATTTAATTCATTTGATATCTAGATCATTTTATTAACAAAATGTTGCTATTTTCAATCTAGATCAATTCTTCTATTTCTTATCAAATTCTTCATTTCTAGCTTAATTCATCTTAAGTGCTTTCATGTTAAATGAATCATTAATGAATATGTCTAATCTCATTTGAATATTCCATTTCATAATTGTAATGTCACTGCTCTATGCACAATTCTGAGAGCATACTAACATAGATCAAACTCTTTATGACTAGGAAGCAATAGGATGATTTTGTTAGTATTTTTACATGCTTTTTTATTTTATTTGCTAACAATATAATATTCTATTAAAGTGTTGTGTTGTAGATTCACATTGACCATAATTCACACACATTTATGGTGCCCACAGTGGGGTCAAGCCTGAGTTTTCTTCATTTTTAGATTAATTTTTGCCATGTTTCCTGACACCAAGGATCCCATTTGGGAAATTGGATCGCACTTGGGAAGAAAGATCGCACCTTGCATTTCTTGGATTACATCTGGAATTTCCTAGATCACATCCAGTAAGGTATCATTTTTGGTCAAATTTAGGATCGCATTTGGGATCCTTTGTTGCATTTGGATAATGGGATCACATGTGGGAAATTGGGTTGCATTTAGTTAAATTTAGAATAATATCTAGGCATATTTCATTGAATTTTGATTTTTGAAACCCCTAATGGATTGATCTAATTTTTTTGTGGATTATAACAGTCTAACAATGGTTTGCAGGATGAATTGACAGAGACTTAATCATGAAAAACTACTAATGAATGTGTGCAGGTTTCCTAAAAAAAAATAATCAAACATTATGCTTTTATTTCTAAGAATTTAACACAATTTGAGTTCATCTTGCAAATTGACTAGAGGATTATGCTCTTTTCCCTTGAGGAAAATCAGAAACTCAAAAGTTAATTTTCATTTTTTAGGTCAAATTGGGGAAATTTACCTTAATGTTTGCATGATGTGTTTGGGATTCATGATTTGAGATAGGAGATTATGCTCTTCTCCTTCATGGAGAATCATAAATCTAGACCTCACAATCATTTATCTATTTTCTTTATTGCAATCATTTAGAGGGCCTTCTAGTTGAGGAAAAAAGCTCTTGGGAACAACCTAAGTGGGGAAAAGTCTTAAGCTGACTCTTCCACCCCACTATAAAATTTGATGCTTCCTTGAGGTGAAAGCCTCAAAATACATAATTTACTTTGGCCTTGGAATCTTAATGATCTTCTTCCAAGGACATGCTTGAAATTTGTGTAGAGCGGAGCCGTTTGAATCTTGCTTGCGAGACTACACAAATTTGAGTACTCATAGGGCTATAGGCCTCAATCCTATTTGTAGGACTATGGGAGGTGGTTATGAACATATGCCTTCAATAAAAGCCTTAATTTAGATGCTACCCAATTCACCTCCGAAAGGTTGGTATCACTTGTGTGAGGCAAATAGTAATTTTCCTAAGACATTCACCATATCAAGCCCTCATTGACGTTACTACTCGGCTAATATGGGCTCCAATATCCATTGTGTGTTATTTGACTGCCATATTCTGAGGAGTATTTGAGTGTGTTCCTAAGTCAGTGAACAAGTGGTATCAATCTCTACCTAGCATAAGGAAGGTTAGGTGTGTTTGCATAATATGATTTCTAAATACAAATTTTAGATAAATCCCCCCCAAAATGAACAAACACCAAGCACTTTTGAACACCTACAAGTCATTGGAATCAAACAGAAAAGACCTATTTTCCTGGAATTCACTAAAACTTGTATCATACCAGTTGGCATAATGTTGCATATGGTATCCTATGTCATATCCCGTATTCCAGATCACATTTGGTAATTTTAGGATCACATTCGGTAGACCCCAGATTTCCTGAGTCACATCTGGTCGCATCCTCTATTTCCTAGGTCACATCTAGGGCCAAAACACTATCAGTTGCATCTAAAGTGTCACATCTGGGACAAAGAGCACTTCTACATATGTTAGAACCTAGATTTTTGCATTTTTGGATACCCTTTTGGATTCTTTGTCAAGTACAGTCATTACATTCAGTCTATTAGATCAGGAAAATATTGAAAAATTCTAAAAAAGTTTGTAAAAATTTACCCCAACTTGGAGAAGGCATAACTTTTGACTCGGTGCTCGAAATTGTGAACTGTTTGAATTGTTGGAAAGCTAATCAAGAAATCTAGTTCAGTCTCAAAAATAGCATGCCATTAGCAACCTAATTTTAAAGACCGATGAATAGTCTCAACCCCCAGAAATGAGCAGAAGACCTCTGAAAATCCAAATTACTAAAACATCAAAAAATACCAAAAAAAAATATGAAAAATTTGGATTTGGATTTTTATTCTATTCCATCCCCTTGGTCTTTTCAATTTGATCACACAATGAAACAAGGTGTTAAATCTTCTCATCCATCATATAATCAAGCAAATCAAACCAATCACAACATGGATGATCAATCTATCTTCAACCTCATTGAGCAATGTCAAGCTTTGCAATCAGAAATTCGAGAAATGAAAGAAAAGGAGACCCCATCAGATAAGTATTCCTTACGATCAATTTTTCCTTTTCTCTATAAAGATGATATCCACATGTCTTCACCTCCTTCAAACATGGAGACATCAATGAATGACTATCCAATCTTTGATCAAGAGATGCCACAATCTAATGATAATCCTATCTTTGATCAAGAAAATGAAGAAATAGATATCTCGTATTCACATGAGAGTCTTTTTTATCTACAATAACATCAAGAAGAACATAATAATCTCTTAGAGAGAATCTTCACTCCTTTGGGACAGTCTTATGAATCAACATTGCAAGAACTTCTTGAACACAATCTCATAAGGGTAGAAGCAAAAAGTTGGGTGCCAATTCCGCGGAAGTTCGCGGCTTGAAAATTTGTGCCGCTTGAAATGGGCACCCATTTTTAAAAAATGGGTGCCTGTTTTAGGCTTGGACATCCGATCTGAAATTCAAAAAGTGGGTACCTATTTTTCCAGAAACGGGCACCCATTTTTTTTCAAAATGGGTACCCATTTCTAAAAAAAATTTTAAATTTTTTTTAATTTAAAATATTTTTTTAAACACATATTTTTAAATTTATGAAACGGGTGCCTGTTTCTTAAAATATGCACGCGAGAGTTTTCACTCTACCTCAGTTTTTGGTTTGGGATAGGTTTGGTGAGACCAAGCCTATGTCTTAGCCTCCAAAATTTTGGCTAAGGCATTGGAATAAAATTTTTAAGGCTTACCGTAATTTTTTGAAGCCCTTCTGGATCGATTTTTTTGACAAAACAAAAACCCATTAAAGATCTCACTATTACGATTCTAAAAATATAAATTCCATAATAATATGGCTATTTTTACTATTTTTACATTATTTATTAGTTGATAGTGGTACATAAACGTAAAATAGTGAGACTCACTAAAACTTTAATAACTTTTTAATTTTTAAGTATTTTTAAAAATAAATTATATGTCATCAATCTAGATTCAATTCTTTTGAATTTAAAAAAAAGAATTTTTGAAAAAAAGAAAAATTATATTAAATTATGGTGGCCGTACACGAGAGGTTTGAAAAATAAGCTTTATTGTTAATTAAAAATTAATAAAAAATAATTTACAAAACAAAAAAATAAGAAAAAATATTCTCATCAATATTCTATGTCTTAGGTATCTTCCCTAAAAAGGATTTAAAAAAATTCATTTATTTGTGTCAAAATATGGTGGCCATACACGGATGTGGTATGGTCCTGAAACATGCATTTTGAAAAAGTGGTTTTCAAATATGCCTATCAAAATATAATTTATACCATGTGGGTATTAAAATAAATTATATATTTGAAAAGTAGACTCCAAGTACTACAATTTCTATTAGTGAATTTTTCTGAGATTCAATCTCTAAGTGCCTCAAATTTTGAGATCAATTCAGGTAAATTTTGAAAAATAGGAAAAACACTTCCACTTTTTGCAAAAAATTGGCACCCAACTTCTTGCAGCCACCCATAACGTTGCCTCAAATCACTTCACGTGGTTTTGTTTTCTTGAGAAACTATTGTTCCTATCATCAAAATAATGAAAATGAGACTTCAGATTGCATGGAGTTGAAACACAAAATCCAAGATCTAAATGATGATGACATAATTGAAGTTGAAAATCCTAATAATCAAGAGAGAGATACTAATCTCAAGAAAGATCAATATTGAACCTATGTCTAGTAGTGGTTCTCATTCCACATCCACTTATTCCATCATGCATGAGTCCTATAAAGAAACAAAGCTATCTAAAGTTCCTCCATCAAATAAAGAACCTAATGCTTTTCATGCTAACTATGTCTATCCTCAAGGGCTACCTCTAAAAGAAATCCAAGCTAATTTGCATCTAGCTGCAAGTCTTTTCAATGACTCCAAAATCAAAGATCATGAAATTTCATGCATTTCCATGCCTAGTCAAAATGCTATTCCATTAGTCCTTGAAGAATTTCCCATGCAAATTGAAACTCCTACCTCATCCTTAGAAGTGGCTCCATGTCAAGAGGATAATTCAAAGGGTGAAGAAATGAATATTTGTAATGATCAAGATTTAGGTACCATCCTTCCTCATCCAATATTTGACCAAAGTCCCATACCTCATGATGACCTTGTCATACCATTTTATTCCTTCCAAGATGATACCTTTCCATCTAAAGAGCCACATAGCCCTCCATCTCCTAAGAAAGATCAAGGTATTCCTTTTAAAAATCAAGAGCAAAACACTTTTACTATGCTATCTAAATATCCTTGTCAAGATTAGAGTATTCCCTCACCCTCTTTTCATACTCCTCCATATCCACCTCAAAAATCCCCCATTCTTCCTAATCATTGGAATAAGAACAAATACCCCCAAGCTTTAAATGCTCCTATCAAAGCTACTCATGATCCTATTGGTATAAAGATGAATCCTAAAGGTGAGAGCTTTGGCTAAGCAACTCATTCTAAAGATGTTGATTTCCCTATCTATCAACCTTCACTATCCTCCAAATCCATCCTTGGGCCCTATATACCAAAGTTGAAACCTTCAAACCTTCCATCTATATTGGGTCCTTATATCCATCCATCCTCTATGTCTAACACTCCCAACTGTCATCTAATTACCCTATCTCTCCCCAAGATCAACAAAGACATGCATTCTTGAACACTCCATATCAATCTATCCATATGAACCCGCCATATAAATCCTATTCATCGACAATTCCCAAGTCTTTTGGAAGCACTTTTGATGTCAAACAAAGAAATAAAAAATTTAAGGATCCACTTATATATGAAGATCACTATGTCCAATCTAATCGACATGTGAATACAAAGAAAAAGGAAATATTCAAGAGACCACAAGGGTCCACTAAGGAAAGAAATAAATCAAAGAAAATATGGGTTCCTAAATGTATCATTGAAGAAGTATATGATAAAGCATCCAAAAGGAAAGAAAAATCAAGATTTATGTGGATTCCCAAGTCTCTTTTAAAGGACTTGGATACAAACAAAAATCAGAGTTGGCATCCAAGCTTCCAAAGGCTTCCACTCCATCTCCTTCCAAAAATCTTTCATCCTCTTCTACATCAAAGCCTCAAGATACTCCATCCATTTTTCCTCCATCATTCCATCACCCTTCAAGGTGCATGTCAATGTTGATCTTAACATCCTATTCACCTTCACCTATGCAAAAATTTCAATACCCTAATCTAATATCCAACACCTACCATCTCCCTTATCTTCCATATTATTCCCTATCATCACCCTATCAACATATTTGAGAATACCTTCTTGTGGACTTGGCCCATCATAGCATATCCTTAAAAGGAGAGGCTTGAGTTCCTTCCAAAAATTTGAAAAAGGAAAAAAAAAGAAATATTTGAAAAAATAAAAAAGAAGAGAAAAAGTGCCTTGGTGAAAACTTGGTAAACAAGCACCTTGGTAGAAAAAGTAAAGAGAAATAAATTCATCCTATGGTGAAAACCAGTTCTTGTGGTGCTTTGGACAAGTACCATGATGAAAACTTGGCAAACAAGCATCATGCATAATTCCTTCTACTTGTACTCTATCCTTGAGGGAAGTTCCATCCATATTGTCTTATCCACCATAATCTCCATTATCCATCTATCCCACATGCATCCATATTCCCTCTTTTACCTTTGATCTTGATAAGGTTGAGCTATATCCATGAGCATCATGATTCCTTATATTTGTTGTCCATGCCATTGGCTTATTCACTTGTGACATTCATACTACTTATCATGATCTTTCTTATCCCAAGCCAATCCTCATTGTCCTGAGCATCCTTGCCATTATACACTATTCCCTCATAGCCTCCATTCACCCCTTATCCTAATGGTGCTATCCTATCCATATCTTATCCAAATTGACCCCTTGGTCTTGATCAAAATGAAGAACATAAAATAAAAATAGTTTCTCAAAAAATTCTTGACATGTCCACTATTTTGGACCATGCATTTTCATAACATTAGGTCATCATCCTATATGCTATTTGGCATTGCACCATTGGATTTCATCACTATTCCAAAACATGCTTCACATTGCTATATCCTTTTACCTAGCTTGGGTAATCTTGAGGAGACTATCCTTGAGGGTCACATTCATGTGCTTCATCCATCATGACATATTTGCTTTTGCTCCATCAGATTGTTCATCCATCTACAAATGTCCTACACCTTGCTAGATATTGGGGGCATTTCAATGTGGTCTTGCTTGAAAAATGTTAAAATCTCTAAAAAAATTAAAAAGTGAAAAATGTTCTTGAAATAATAAAAAAAAATCTAAATATCTTAAAAATTCAAAAAAATCTAAAAATCTTTAAAAATCCAAACAAATCAGAAAATCTAAAATCTAAAAATTGTTTATCAATTGCTTAGCATTTGCATCTGCATATTTCCTCATGGCTTGTACATATCTTGTATATTATTTTCATCCTAATGCATAGCTTGGAGTTAGTCTGCATTTCATCCTTAGAATGATCGTATCTCTCACTAGGGGTAAGTTCCTAGTCATCTTGTGGAGTCAGTTCCTAGTCAGCACCAACCATTTTCTTGAGTAGAGTTAGCCACATTACCTCACAACTATCAGGTGTTCTATCACTAAACACAATGGTATGTCTCAATACCACTCAATACAAAATGGTGTTTCTAAACATCCATGCACTCAAACATTAGTGTTTCTCAACACTCATCAAGGAAACAAAAATCCTAAATGCAAAGACAAAAGCAAAATCATCCAATGAACATTGGTGTTTCTCAACACTTTGCACACTCAAACAATAGTGTTTCTCAACACTCATTAAACAAATAATAATCACTAAAGAAAAAGGAAAAATAAATACTATCAATCAAATGTGTTTCTCAAAACCACCTATCACAAACAAACTTATCATAACTTGTGCTTATCACGTCTCCCGAGTAACTCAATGATGTCTATGGACTAGAGCAACAAGGATAGGGGACATGATCTCTTTCTTCAATTACAGTTTGTGGGAGCTATTTCCTTGTTTTTTTTTCATTGAGTAAATTCTTATTATTGTGCAACTCAAAAAAATATGCCCAAGGATATCAACGATAAAGGGTCATTGCGGGTACATAAAAAAAGTTAGTCTAAGGATATGAACATATGGGTCATTATGGACAACACAATCATTTCACAAGAACATAATGAACTCTTGTTTGTTTTCTTGCTTGAAACTAACACTAACATTTAAGTAAGTACTCTAGTTCATCATCGACTTTGAAAGTCACTGATGTTTGTACTCACTGCTAACAAAATCTCTATGATGAGAAAAAGCATAACAAAAAGATCAAAAGAGTGACACTCATGGAAGATTTCATATCATTCTAGGGGCATTCACTTTCATTCCTTGCATTCTTTCATTTATCTGACTTGATCAAAATCACCTCAAGGAGGGAAATCTATCTTCAACATGGTTGAGTATCACATCTAAGATTCTTGCTTTCATTATTGATCACTATCTTTGTAATATCATTATCGGGAGCTCAATCAAAATTTCTTCTAAATCAATCTTCCACCTTAATGATACATCTATCCAATCTTCTAAATCAAAATTCTTTTAAATAAAATCAAAATTCTTCTAATCTAATCTGAACTATCATCTAATTTCATTCAATCTTTTCTATCAAATTTTGATCTCACTCCCGAGGGGGCATCATATATCATAATCTTCTAATCTAGATCATTAAAAAAATCTTGTCAACCAAATCTGATGTATAATTTTTTTTGACATCAAATCGAATCTATCAAGCTGAAAATTAAATCTAATCATTGAATCAAATAGAATCATATTGCTAGGGGCATCTTAACTTCATCAAGTTCCATATCAAGTTGAATATTCTTAATGTATCAAAATCTTCTATCGACCATTGTTCAATCAAGATCGAATTTGATATGATCAGTTCTTGTCCAATCAAGTTTAGAATCAATATCTTTGCATATCTCATCATATTTTGTTCAATCAAGTTTAGAATCGATTTCTAATCAAGAATAGTTTCATTGCATCATATCAAACTGTTTGCTCAATTAGAATCAAATTGACATCAAACATTAGATATTCTTTGAACCAATGTGCATCTTAAACTAGTGAGTTCATTTCTTTAAAAAATATACTATCTACTCATCAAATTACAAATTAAAGAAAAAATCATAAATCAATTTCAAAAGAGTAACATTTATTTGTGTACTATAAACATGCATATGGTTCCAAATGGAAAGGATTAGAGGGATATGCCTCTTGTTTCAAGAACATGTAGAGTGATTTTTTTTCCATTTCTTTTCTTCTGATGTGTACTATTCATATGCTTCATTTTTCATATTGAAAGTGAAAGCAAATGTGATTGAACAAAGACCCTTTTATTTGTTATTGTAGAGGACCCCCCTTTGCATCAATAGAGAACCATGCATGCATTGATATATGATGAGAGGGGAGATGATCATGATGACACCGATGCTCCTCTTAATGATTTCTTAAAATGGAGAAGATTAAAAAAAATTAAGAAATGATTGTCATCTATGCACCTTAATTGATAATGACTATTTTTACATGTCAATGAATTTAATTATGTGCTATTGAATGTTCATAAATTATATAATGTGTTAATGAATATTGATGAATGCTGTGTGCTAATGAATGTTAATGAATGTTATCGTGTGATAATGATTATGTCGAGAAGACAATGTTGATAGTGATTCTGTCAAATTCAAATATTATGTGCATGCTATTCATATTAGTATCCGTGCTAAACTTGAGGGGAGTGCTATGAAACTTTACTTTTCCTTGTTATGAAATCAAGTTTCAAGAAAATATATTTCAAAATTTTAAATTAAAAACTCAAAATAGTCCCTCTTATCTTGAAAATAGGTTTTAATGATTGCACTAAAATTTTCCTTCTACTTTAGGTTTGAATTCCATGTTAACTATTGACAAAATGTTATGATTGTTATTTGAATATTAAGGCAAGATATTGTTTAAAGTTATTTCATTTCCTTCTTGTACTATAATCAAACATTATAACAAGTAGGATTTTAAATTGTTGGTTTAGTTAAAATGGTATGTTATTTAAAAATATATATATAAAAAAATAGTTAAGTTTAGCATAGGATAAGTATGTTGTGTAATGTCCAATATAGTATCTTAAATGTGGGCATTGTAGTTACAAAAATTATTGACTGTAGCTAAATATTGTAATCATGTAGTAGTATGTTGTCCTATAGAAACAATTATCCTATAGTTTCCTCTTGGTGTCCATGATGGCTCCATCTCTGTTATTTGACAACATTCTTATGGTTCCAAAATTATATTTGCACTGCATCTCATTTCACTGTGATTGTCCTTTATTTTTTATTTGTATGATAATGTTGATCATCTGAGAACCTTGTTAACCATGATAGGGTGACTGCTTACTCATTCTCAATTTCATGTGTTATTGTATTGTTTAGTCATTCCCACGAATTATTTTTTGAGGATAATCATTTGATAGAAGATGATTGTAGAATACTAAGATGATGAATAATGAAGAAGATTTCAAAATGTTCATTTGATGTTGATTATGAAGAAGATTTAAAAATATTGCACCAATCTGAATTGGATCAATCATCATTTTCAAATCTTCTTCATCAATCACCATCAACCATTTTCCAAGAGAAACACCTTTCTCTTTATGAATCTTGGTTTACATTTCCCTGTAATCCTGATGCAAAATGTTTCCATGAAGTACGTTAGTGTTATGTATGTGGAGCCTAATCAGACTCAGGTTCCTTTGGAATGGTTCCCCCTTGACTTATCTACGGGGTCAAGGGGTAGGGCGGGCAGCACCCCTTGCGGGGTTGAGGGGCAGTGCCCCTCAAAACCAAAAATGACTTATTAATATTGTAAAGTGTCGGTCATCCATTTTCTATTAGTCAGAGTATTTTTTGCCCTAATTTAGTTATGGGAAAAATACTTGTAAAAGGGCTTAGGGTTTTGTAATTCATTGTATGAGGGATATTGTAGCTTGCTACGATAGTATTGAGTTGTAGGTTTCAGATTGTAATCATTGGATAATAATAAAGATATTGGATTCGCTGTTGGTGGACGTAGCCTAGGGATTGGGTGAACCACATTAAATCCTATGTTATTGTGTTCTCTCTTGTTTGTTAATATTTTCATTTTCTGCTTATTATCCTAACAAGTGGGATCAGAGCGAGGTTATTTCATTCATTCTTTCATCTATTCTCTGAAGCAGATCTCATGAGTTAGTGGGAGAGTCTCTCGGTTAAGTGGGAGAAATGGCTAATGAGGGTAGGCTGAAGGTTGACAAGTTTAATGGGAAAAACTTCTGGTTATGGAAGATGCAAATGGAGGACTATCTCTCTCAAAAGGATCTATGGTGGCCATTAGAGGGAATAGCCAAGAAAGAGGCAACAATGTCTCAGGAAGATTGGGATATTTTGGATAGGAAGGCACTGGGGAGTATTCATCTATGCCTGGCACAATCGGTGGCATTCAATATTACTGGAGCAATGAAAGCTAAAGATTTGATGGACACCCTAGCGAAGTTGTATGAAAAACCTTCAGCTTCAAACAAGGTATTTCTAATGAAGTGTTTATTTAATATGAAAATGGTAGAAGGTGGATCAGTCGCTGATCATTTGAATGAGTTTAATACAGTTATAAGTTAGTTATCCTCAGTTAAAATTACTTTCGATGAAGAGGTTAGGGCTCTCTTGATTTTGTGTTGTTTGCTAGAAAGTTGGAATGGCTTGGTAATGGCTGTTAGTAATTATGTTTCTGGTTCAAATACCCTAAATTTTGATGATGTTGTTGGTGTTATATTGAGTGAGGAGATTCGTAGGAAAAGCTCAGGGGCATCCACATCAGGTAGTGTATTGAATGCAAAAAGCAGAGGTAGAACAAGAGATAGAGGAAACAACTCTGGAAATAATGGGAAATCAAGAGGAAAATCAAAGGGAAAGAGGTCTGAATCCAAAGGGCCAAATGATTGCCAGTACTGTGGAAAACTAGGTCATAAGAAGAAAGATTGTTGGTCTCGGAAGAAAGATCAAGGAGACAAACATGATGGCAACAAGGAGGCAAATGTGGTAAGTAACAAATCTAAAGAGGATGCTTTGCTTTTGTCTTTAGAAAATGTTGATGATTCATGGGTGTTAGATTCGGGGGCTTCATTTCATGCTACACCCCATAGAAGTTACTTTGTTGATTATATCCAAGGGGATTTTGGGCTAGTTTATTTGGGAGATAATGAACCCTGTCAAATTGTTGGAAAAGTGAAAATCAAGATTAAGTTTCATAATGGGAATCATTGGCTACTACAAGAGGTAAGACATGTTCCAAGGCTGAGTAGGAATTTAATTTCAGCAGGGCAACTAAGTGATGAGGGTTGCATAGTTACTTTTAATGATAAAAATTGGAAGGTTTCAAAAGGTTCCTTAGTAGTCACAAAAGGTGTGAAAGTAGGCACCTTATATCTTTGTACAAGTCATATTGTTCCCTCTACTTTAATTGTTTCAAAGAAAAATGAATGTTCAGGAACAGTTACTGCAGTTGAGCAGGTAGAACAAGAGACAGTAGCTGGAGATTCTAAAACAACGCTGTGGCACAATAGACTTGGGCACATGAGTGAAAAAGGTATGAAATTACTTCATTCAAAGAAAGCTCTACCAGGTCTGAAATGTGTTACTATGGATTTTTGTGAAAGTTGTGTGTATGGAAAGCAAAAGAGAGTCAGTTTTGTAAAGAGTGGGAAGGAAAAGAAAGATGAAAAATTAGAGCTTGTGCATACAGATGTATGGGGTCCAGCTCAGGTATCTTCCTTGGTGGCTCTCAGCATTATGTTACATTCATTGATGATGCAACTAGGAAAGTATGGATATATTTCATTAGACAAAAATCTGATGTATTTGAAACTTTTAAGAAATGGAAAAGCTTGGTTGAAAATGAGATTGGAAAAAGATTAAAATGTCTCAGATCTGATAATGGTGGTGAGTATTGTAGCAAATAATTTGAAGATTATTATGCCTCTACTGGTATTCGTAGGCAAACAACTGTACCAAGGACTCCACAAGAAAATGGAGTGGCTGAATGCATGAACAGGACAATAATGGAGCGTGCAAGGAGTATGAGGTTGCATGCTAGGTTGCCCAAAAATATGTGGGCAGAGGCTATGAACACTGCTATTTATTTAATCAATAGAGGCCCCTCTATTCCTTTGGACTGTGGTATTCCAGAGGAAACATGGAGTGGTAAGAAGATGAGTTATTCTTTTCTCAAAACCTTTGGTTGTGAAGCTTTTGCACTTATAGATTCTGAAAACAAAACCAAGCTGGAAGCTAAGTCAAAGAAATGTGTATTTATTGGATATGGCATTGATGAATTTGGTTATAGGATTTGGGATTTTGAAAATCATAAAATTGTAAGAAGCAAGGATGTCATATTCAATGAGAAAGTATTGTACAAAGATCTGTTGCTACAGCATGAGAAGAAAGAAAATGACTATGTAGTACTGGATGATACTCCACCAGTTCATGTCTCAGTAGTTCCTTATGCTCCACAACAACAACAACAACAAATACCACAAACCCCAGTGAATGTTAGACGGTAAACAAGGCTAAGTAGACCTCTAGATAGATTTTCACCTTCTTTGTATTCTATCTTATTAACTGATGCTGGTGAACCTGAATGTTATAATGAAGCTATGGAGGTGGATACACAACTTCAGTGGGAGTCTGCAATGACAGATGAAATGGACTCGCTGAAAAATCAGACTTGGGATTTATGTCAGTTACCTGTAGGAAAATAGGCTTTGCAAAATAAATGGGTTTACAGGTTGAAAGAAGAGGATGGAGGTAAGAAAAGATTTAAAGCCAGATTAGTTGTAAAAGGATTTTCACAGAAACATGGTATTGATTTTGATGAGATTTTTTCTCTAGTTGTTAAAATGACTTCTATTCATACTATTTTAAGTATTGTGGCTACTGAAGATTTTCATTTAGAGCAGCTTGATGTTAAAACAACCTTTCTTCATGGTGATTTGAATGAAGAAATATATATGGTTTAGCCACAGGGATTTGAGGTCAAGGGTAAGGATAGTTTAGTGTGCAAATTGCAGAAAAGTTTATATGGCTTGAAGCAAGCACCTCGGCAATGATATATTAAATTTGATACTTTTATGAATGAGAATGGATACACTCGATGTAATTTTGACCATTGTGTTTATTTCAAGAGGTTAAATAATGACAGCTACATTATTCTTTGTTTTATATGTTGATGATATGCTTGTAGCTGGATCTAACATGGATAATATTAAGGGGTTGAAACAACAATTAGCAAAATATTTTGCTATGAAGGATTTGGGGCCAGCAAAACAAATCCTTGGCATGAAAATTTGCAGAGATAGGAAGAACAAAAAATTAACTCTATCTTAGGCTGATTATGTTGAGAAGGTGTTGTAGAGATTCTACATGAAGGATGCCAAAGTTGTCATTACACCTTTGCCTGGTCATTTGAAATTGACCAAAGAAATGGGTCCAAAGACACCAGAAGAAGAGGCAAAAATGTCCAATATACCTTATGCTTCAGCTATAGGGAGCTTAATGTATGCTATGGTATGTACTAGGCCAGATATTGCACATGCAGTGGGAGTCGTTAGCAGGTATATGAGTCACCCTGGGATTGAGCATTGGAATGCAGTCAAATGGATTCTCAGATATTTGAGAGGTACATCCAATAAGTGTTTACACTTTGGGGGCTCTTCTACTACTGTTCATGGCTATGTTGACTCAGATTTGGTAGGCGATATTAATACCAGATGAAGTACTACAGGTTATGTGTTTACTATTGGTGGGATAGCAGTGAGTTGGATTTCTCAGTTACAAAAGGTGAATGCTTTATCTACTACAGAGGTAGAGTATGTTGCTGCTACAGAGGCAACCAAGGAGATGATATGGCTTCAATTCTTCATGGGAGAATTGGGACATCCACAGGCAGATAATTATTTGTATTTAGATAGTCAGAGTGCCATTCATCTTGTAAATAATTCTACTTTGCACTCAAAAATAAAGCACATCCAATTGCGATATCATTTCATTCGGTCAGTTTTGGATGATGGATAGTTAAGGTTGGAGAAGATACATACAGATGATAATCCAGTAGACATGTTTACAAAGGTAGTGACAAAGGAGAAGCTGAATTCCTCTTTAGCTTTGGTTGGTCTTCTAGACTGAACAAAATAAAAGAACAACAGAGTCCAGGGTGGTTTCATTATTCCAGTGGGAGCTATAGGTTTTGGTCGATTAGTCTCCAAGTGGGAGGATATTGCTATGGAGTCTGATCAGTCTCCAAGTGGGAGATTGTTATGTATGTGGAGCTTAATCAGACTTAGGTTCCTTTGGCGTGGTTCCCCCCTGACTTATCTACGGGGTCAAGGGGCAGAGCCCCTTGTAGGGTCCTGGGGCAGCGCCCCAGGCGGGGTCAAGGGGCAGCGCGGGTAGTGCCCCTTGCGGGGTTGAGGGGCAACGCCCCTCGAAACCAAAAATGACTTATTAATATTGTAAAGTGTCGGCCATCTATTTTCTATTAGTCAGAGTATTTTTTGCCCTAATTTCGTTATGGGAAAAATACTTGTAAAAGGGCTTAGGGTTTTGTAATTCATTGTATGAGGGATATTGTAGCTTGCTGCGATGGTATTGAGTTGCAGGTTTCAGATTGTAATTGCTAGATAATAATAAAGATATTGGACTCACTGTTGGTGGACGTCACCTAGGGATTGGGTGAACCATGTTAAATCTTGTGTTATTGTGTTCTCTCTTGTTTGTTAATATTTTCATTTTCTACTTATTATCCTAATAGTTAGGGGTATAATGCATTTAAGCAAAAGGTCCTAAACTTACAATCCTAAACAATTAGTATACCATTGATGGGTTCATAATTATTAAGTGACAGGGAGTTTTTTGATCTAGAACCCCCTTTGGTGACAATCCTATGCAATTCCACATAGACACGACATGTTTGTTTTTGGATCCTACAATGTCAACTTAGAACCAAAGGAGTAGTGGTTGCATTGCATTGTCTAGGTATACCACTCAATTATGTTGTGTTTGCAAAGAATTGTGACCATGATGCCTACTTTTTTGTTTCTTAGTTGTTGTGTCTTATGACCCCTTATGACCCTTTACAATCCCTAAGAATACATCTTAAAGGTCTTAAAGTATTGTAAGGAGTCATAAGTGTAATACCCCAAAAATGGGCTATAGGTTCATTAACCTCCTTCATCTTCAAATCGAACGAAATCGACATCAAAGTCCTAACCTAAGGCTCATATGAACATCATCGAATCATAATTGATTATCTTAAATTCTACATTAGGGAATATTCCTAATTTATCTAATTATCTTTAATTTAATGATTATTTGGTGATAAATCTTATTTATCCTAAAGTTTGATTAATTGAATATTCTGGATATTTAATTAACTAGATTTAATTCTACCACTTAATTATTTAATTAAATTTAATTACATTTATTCCTAAATTATATTATTTTATTTTGACAATAAATCAAAAATCTCATGACTAATTGATTAAATTCTTATTTAATTAATTAAAGTCAATTGTCAAATTTAATGATATAGTTTTTGAATAAAAGTTTGATTTAATAATTGATTAACCCATAAATCAATTGTTTTAAATTTAAAATCAGTCAAGTTGAGAATAAATCACTTTATTTTTAAATTAATTTATAATTAAATCATGCACAATCAGAAAAGCAGGCAACTAGAAATTAACAATCAATTTTAAAATTAAAACTCAACATTTGATGATGAGTTCGAATTTGATCTAAACTCTATTTTGAGTTAAAACTTGCTTTTGCATGATTTTTGTGAGTTAATTATCTTTTTTTTGTGAGAACTCAAGAATCAACCTGATTTTATCAAGAGTGATTTATGGCTTTTCCCATGCACCTCCAAAGCCCTGGATTTCTATAAAATCAAGGCTCCAGCTCTTCATTCAAAGGAATCCATGAAATTGCATCCTCACGCTGGCGAATTGGTGATCGAAGAATCCATCTTGCGAATCAAGGCTGTTGTAAGATTTTCATTTGTTTTCTAGCATTCATATCATTTAGCATATCATTGTTAGATTAATTGCATATCAGTTTTTCATATAGATTAGATTCATATCATTTTTCATCTTAATTGCACAGAAAAACCAAAAATATAGATTAATTCGCATACATTTCATATCTAGATTTTGCATTCAAATCCTTCGTTTAGGTCTCATTAAGGTCATTGATCTCGGTCCAATATAAGAATACATACTTGCATCTACTAGAAGGCAGTAAATCACCTAATTAGTTTAGTTTCCATTTCATTGCACGATTTTGATTTTTGCTAACCTCTAATGTTTTACTGAAGTGTTGTGTCCACAACTAGGTACAAAATTCACACACACATTTTTGGCGCCCACCGTGGGGCCCTGAAATGGGTTTCCGTTCAATTTCTATCAATTTCTATCATTTTCTTATCATTTTCTATTCCAAGCTACAATTTTTATTTTATGTCCGTACAATTTTCATACGAGTTTTATCAAAAACTCATACTAGACTGTACCCACTATTGTACGATAGTTGATTTGATTGAGGATCGTACCAACAGAAACACATTGTCATTTGGAAGCTCTATTGTCGTATGGTCTGATACCCATTGTCATACGAGTTTTTGGATTGTTGTCTGGGAGGTAACCCACTGTCGTACGAGTTTCAGTGCCAATTTTCAATTGTTGTTTCACTATTTCAGGCAGTTTTCCAGATTTGATTTCCAGATTTGGACTGACAGCTAACCCTAACAATTGAAATTTCTTGTTTCTGATTGATTTCTGCTGATTTTAATTGGGAAAAGCGTGAGAATTGCTAAAAATAGGTAAAGATCTACTAACCACATTACGATGAATTCAAGTATTCTTCTCCATCTGATAACACTTTGATTTGGACATAAAATGAACATCTCACGTGTCTAGCTTGAGTGCCTTTCTTGCTTTCATAAATTAGACTTCATTTTGGGCTATAAAAAATGAACATAGATTTGCTTTTTGCATATCTGTTACACATAGTAAATAGGCCCTATGAACACTATTTGTGGATCTTGAGAGAGTGGGTTTCCAGTGAAACTCTTCTCAATGAGAGAACCCTTGTAGGTAGGGAGGATACTGAGAGAGTCTCACATTCTACTAGATTTTCATGTCTTCAACTTTTGATTGATACATTCTCTCTCTGGAGAGGTTGATAGATCATGAGCGGTTGACATCATAGATCTTTGTGAGATAATCTTAGTCTTAGCATGTCGGATTAATCTGTTTGCTTTATTTTGGTTAAAAGTGAAAAGGCTAGAGGACTATGCTCTACTCCCTTTTTGGGTAGTATCAGAAACTCAGATCCTTGAATTTGGAACCAGTCTCCATGTGGTATCTTTTGTGAGTCACCTTTAGAGAGGGTTAACCATAGTGGACATTCCCTTAATTGGGTCAATCACATGGACGAAACCTCAAGTGGTAATAGCCATTTTTTCCATGGTAGTGACAACCGCTATATAAATGTCCTTGTGGAAGAAATCTCCATAGGTGTGGTCTCTTATTGGGTTGTCAGATCTCCCTGGCAGCTCTTGATTGATTAATTTCTCGAGCTGTGTCAAAACCCTAGTGTGCTGGGATTGGATTTTTCCCTCTTGGATCATAAAAGTTGCAGAGTCAGACCATTACTAAAAACCCTAGTGAGGCCAAATTTTCATTTCTAAGAATATGTGCATTATTGCAAAACTTTTTGGAACATACACAATTAGCACTCCTAGGGTTTAGCACAATTCAGTCACTTGATTGTTCATGCACAGGGTTGCTTTGTCCCCTGTTCATTATTTTTAGACGTGCTTGAAATCACTTGCTTGCTATTCTACATGCTTGCTTATCTACTTGGTTACTAAAAATGAACAAATTTGGTATAATCTTCAAATCTGGATAGTAAAATTTGCAAACAATCCAAAAATTGAAAACCCAAAAATTTGCAAAAATTGAAGTAAAATTCCTTTCTCGAGTCAAAAGTCATCTCACAAGGTCAGAAAGTCATACGAGTTTGTGCAAGTGTCATTTTAGAACCCTTATATTGTCATATGGTAGCTAATATATGGTCGTATGAGTTTTGCTGCCAGTTAGATCAAAAAGTCAAAAATCCTGCTATCAATTATCGTACAAGTTTTGAAAAAGTCATCCGAGTTTGTCAACTGTCATTTCATAACATACCCACTATCGTATGAGCCTACAAAAAGTTGTTTGAGAAATTTTGAAAAAGTGTCAGAAAGTTGTCAAAATTGCCAGATATTCAGCTTTTACAGCCTATTTCTAGAATCTGTCGAACAAATCACTGTGTCAGGAACATAGCAGCAACTATTGAGAATCTAATCATTTTCCTAAAGTGGCCTTTTGAATCTGATTCAACCTTTTGTTTAACCGATTTAAGTCTTTTTCATTTTGTGTCAAAACCTTGTCATAACTATCAATCTTCAATCAATCTTCAAAATAGACTAAGTGTTGTGAGCTCATGTCCGCTATCTTTTGGGCGTCTACCCATACATCCAGGGCACAATATCCTTCATTCACATCTAAAATAATCTTCAATCAATCATAACCTTGACAAGGTTGTGTCATCTGATTTTCTTGAATCAAATTCTTCTTCAATTGTCTTCATCCTATTCTTCTGCTTCACCCAAGGTTAGTGGTGGAAACTAGAGCTTCCTCACACAAGAAATCAAGAGAAACATCTCATACCTTACCTTTGACTTCTATCCAGGGTCCAAATCTTGAGCAACTCTACAATTCTGGTCTTTACAAAGATGATGGTCTTGGCAACTTTTGATTGAAAACTGGTTACATACCTCCTCCATCAACTCACGAAGGTCATCAACAAACTCCACCTCAATCTATTCTAGGGAGTACTAAAACTCCTAACATGTCTCAAGCAGGGACAAACCATGGCTCTCAAAGAGCTCAATCTCAACATGGTGTGGACCAAGAACCTACACCTTCTGAAATTGTTTTCTATCAAAATGATGATGACTTCAAGAAAATGATGAGGCATTTATTGAAGGAAGACAGAGAAACATACTTTCTCAAACTCGCTCATCAAGGAGCTAAACTTCCTCCAAACTTCAATGTTGAAGATATCATTACACATGAGGAAGAAACTCCAATCATAGCTATGATGAAACAAATGTATGCTATGCAAGTCAAACTTAACAAACTTGAGAAAGAAAAAGAACCTAAAGAGTTCTCCATGGAAGCTCTATGCCCTTTTCCATTTGACAAAGACTTGTACATGCCACCATTGCAAAAAAGAGTGGAAATGCTGAAGTATGATAAATATGATAGAAACTCTGATCCTCAAGATCATGTTAGAGAATTCTATACACAATCCATGGAGTTCATGCATGAACCAACCTATCTCATATGTCTCTTTCCCAGATCTCTGGGAGGAGCAGCCATTCATTGGTTCTCTAGAATGCCTCCTACTATCAAAACCTTTGAGGAGTTGATCAAATTGTTCTATCAACAATACTCCTATAACATTCAACATCTGGTCACCATGATTGACATCTACAATCTCAGACAATATCTAGGAGAACCATTCTTGACATTTCTCAAAAGATGGAGGAAGAAATTCTCTCTATATGCTAGACCTATTCTAGAGATTGAGAAACTGGAGATCTTCATCAATAATCTTGTTCCATAAATCAATTACCCTTTACAAATGCAAAATCATACATCTTTTGATAAGATGGTAGATAATGCGATCAAGATTGAAAAAGTACTTGTAAAGAAAGGAGACATCATAGTCCAAAAGGATAAGTACGAATCTGGATCAAGTTCTAAAGACAAGAACAAAAATTGGAACAAGAAAAAAGGCATCATCATAGATGGCATTGTTGACACTCTCTATGCCCCATCAAAGGCACCAGCTTTCAATCTAACTATTGGTACCCAAGCCATCAAAGCTTCAAAACAAAAGGTACCCAAATCCTCTCAAAAGAAGACAGAGTACAAACCTTGGTCTGCTGATAACAAATGAAAGTTCACTCCTCTTGGAGAATCTTTGGAATTAGCCATGAAAAATCTATTAGCTAAAAACATCATATCTCTACCTAAGATCTGATAATTTGATCCTGAACCTAAACCAAGGTGGTGGAGAGAGAACAAATTCTGTGACTTCCATTGTGGCAAGGGTCATAAAACTAATAACTGCTTATGTTTGAAGCATCTCATACAAGACAAGATTGATAATGGAGATATCACGATTGAAAATCATAAAAGCAATAATGATCATACGACATTCATAGAACCATTTTTGAAACATGGTCAAGAAGTTTCATCTTCTCAGCCTAATATGGGGGTAAAGGTCAATTATGCTTACCCTAGAAATAATGTTGTTATCAATATGGTTGAACCCTGTCTCTCTGAGCGTTGCAATGTCATCACAATTATGCAAAGAGATAGAGATCATCACTCAGCTAATGCAGTTACTTGATCACAAGCTCAGGCACATCTAAAAGGATAAATCCTAGATTCATCTAATGTCCCTAAGATGCCCTTCAATCTTTCATCCGCTTCCAAATAGAAGGCTGCTTCAAAATCTTCCAATCCTAAAGATACGGGGCCAACATCTTATAGTATTTTTCAACAACTCCAACACACCAATGCAAAAATCTCCATGTTTGAGTTGCTTTGAATATCTCCAGCTCACAGAGCCATTCTAGACAAAGCTTTGCTCAGATCTAATGTTCCTGATGACCTTGATTTAGATAGGTTCTAGAGTATGGTTGGACATCTTACATCTCTACAATATATCTCCTTTTCAGAGGAAGATGACAACTCCTTGAGTCACCCACATAACAAGCCCTTGCATATATAAGTCTTGATCCAGAACCGTAGAGTCAAACGTGTGTTGATAGATGGGGGTGCTGGCCTAAATATTTGTTCTTACAGCTTGATCACACAATTGGGATTTTCAGAATTGGCTATTGATCCTAGAAAGAAGATAACTATAAAAGCCTATGATGAACAAGAAAGATCTTCTAAAGGCACCATTGTCTTACCTATCAGAGCAGGTCCAGTAATTAGATACTACATGTCAAGTGCTTGATCTACCTTTGGATTACAACATCCTTCTAGGGAGACCATGGATACATGAAATGCAAGCTATTCCTTCTACATACCTATGAAGGAGTAGAGGTTACTATCCCAACAGACATATCTACTACTTGCAATGCATTGAAGGAAAGTACTGATTAGCTTGTTCCTAATAACAAAGAATCTTCCACTAAGCAACTAAATGTTGCTTCAACATCCAAGATGGAAGACATTGTTAAAGAGGTCAATATCAAAGAAAATGGTATGGGAGAATATACTATAGAGCTAGTCTTATCTTTGACATCTATCCCTATCTCACCTAAGTCTTATGGACAGTCTTTGAAATAGTCCAAACTAGAATCTAAAGAACCTCTTGAGGCATATAAAAGAAATTTTGTGGCAGAACAAGTCTCCAAGAAAGAGTTTGAAGAGGACGAAGCTGTGCTTGCATGGCTATACAAAGATGAACCTGAATTCCCAGTTGTTCAAACTCGTGACTCTACAGTACCAAAAATTCCTTGTAAGTCATATGGTCTAGGAGATAAATTGATAGCTAAGATGGGATATCCAGGTAAAGGACCTCTAGGAGTCAGAGGAAAAGGTCTCATGGCACCTATTTCACATACTGGTAGGGAAAACAAAGATACTGTTGGCTTAGGCTTTAAGAAGAAACCCTTCCACCTCAAAGGTAACTGTTCTCATGTCATAGAACAAATCACATCAGGAGGAGCCCTTCTTAAGAAGGAAGAAAAATAACCCTTAGATAGTGATTTAGATAGTTTACAGCTCATCCCCTATGAATGTTTTCCTAAAGAAATCAAAGACCTTCTTGATGCAGAAGATGATCCAATCAAAAGAGTTAATGTAGTAGAAACACAAGAACCTGCTATGGAACAAGAGATAGTTGCAACACAAGAACTAGTTGATCTCGAAGCTAATCAAATGGACCAAGAGGAAGGTGGTAATTATTCTGAAATAGATTCCCATGAGTATGAATTCAAATAAAAAACTGAGGGTAATCCTTTTTGGGGTATTCATCCCGACTTTACACATGTTCTAAGATTTCCTAGAGGTCCTGAATCAGAAGATGAATCAAATGACTATGAATGGGGAGTCATTCCAGAAGAAGATGAGCTTATCATAGAAAAACATGTTGATGTTATTCACCAATATGAACCTAAACCCAACGTGAGTCTAGAGAAAAGTAATGAACTTAATGAGTCTGATCCACCTATGGCTGAAGTAGACTCCCACAATGACATTGATACTATTCACAAATTGAACATTTTGAGTTGTAATATCACCTTCAAACTTGAGCATTGGATCAGTGCCAATGATGATAGATCCATATCTGTGAACACCATTTCCCAATCCTTCCCCACTTTGACTATCCAACATCCTAACCTTCTGGACCAAACTTCCACAAATCTGAGCCAGGATATCTATACTTTTCCAAATGACTACGCCCTTGCTTGCTACCTCAATGCAGTTGAGCCTATGAAGACTTCCATCAGTGAACCAAGTGTCAGCATGACCAAGTTAGACATCAAGTATCTTAGTTAGAAGAATAAAAGTAAAAATAAAAAGAAAAGGAGTTCTTAGGGTGAAAACCACTTTATGGCAGTCTCAGAACCTACAAAAGTAAAAATAAAAGATGTATCCAAAGGTGAAAACCTCTCTGAGGTGCCTAAGGATGAGATATTTAATGTCCTTCTAAGTCATTTATAGGATAGATCTCTAGTTCTAATTGAGCCCACTCAATCTATCAATTTGGGTACAACAGAGGAACCACAGTTGATACATGTAGCACAATCCTTCTCAAAAGAAGAGAAACAAAAATTTACTACATTCCTAACAGAGAAAAAGATCAACTTTGCATGGAAATATTCAGATATGCCAGGGTTGGATCCTGATCTTATAATTCACCATTTATCTATTGCTCCTGGAGTAAAACTTGTTAAGCAAAAATTGAGGAAGATGCATCCTCATGTTGCACTCTTGGTAAAAGCTGAGTTAGAGAAACTACTAAGAGCTGGATTCATATGTGTTATAGACTATGCTGAATGGATCTCTAATATTGTACCTATTTCTAAACCAGATAAATCAATCAGAGTGTGCACAAACTTTAGAGATGTGAACAAAGCATGCCCTAAGGATTATTTTCCACTCCCTAACATCGACATGATAGTGGACATGACTATAGGTTTTGAGATGTATTCCTTAATGGATGGTTTTTCTGGATATAATCAAATAAAAATTTCTCCAGAGGATCAAGAGAAAACTACTTTCACGTGTGCATGGGGTACCTTCTGTTGGAATGTCATGCCATTTAGGCTTAAAAATGCTAGTACTACATATCAGAGAGCAATGACATCTATTTTTCATGACATGATACACAAAACTATGGAGGATTATGTTGATGACACTTCAACAAAATCTATGATCAGAATTGAACATTTAAAAGACTTGAGCATGATCCTAGACATAATGGAAAAGTTTAGTCTTCGACTAAATCCTAAGAAGTGTGCTTTTGGTGTCACTTCTGGAAAGCTCTTGGGGTACATAGTTTCAAAGAAAGGTATTGAAGTTGATCCAGCTAAAGTAAAGGCTATAATGGAGATGCAACCTCCCAAAAATATCAGTCAAATGAGAACATTACAAGGGAGAGTACAATCTATCAGAAGATTCATATCACAGCTTGCTGACATATCACAACCTTTTAAAAAAACATTACATAAAGGTGTGACCTTTGCATGGAATGAAGAATGTGAGAAGAACTTTGATCATATCAAACAATATCTATCAAATCCTCCTATCTTGATGCCTCCTATTCAAGGGAAGCCATTGATCTTGTATGTCTCTGCAACAGATACATCACTGGGGGCATTGCTAGTGCAGCATGACGAGAACAAAAAGGAAAGAGCTATATACTATATTAGTAGAACATTGGTTGCATATGAGAATAACTATTCAATGATTGAGAAAGCTTGTCTAGCTGTGATCTTTGCATCACAAAAACTGAGACATTATATGTTAGCTCATACCACTCATTTGGTAGCTAAAATTGATCCATTAAAGTACCTACTAAGCAAAGCTGCCCTCATAGGTAGATTAGCTAAATGGGTCATGCTCTTAAGTGAATTTGACATTGAATATGTTGAGAGAAAAGCTATAAAAGGATAGGTAATTGCTGATCAATAGGCTGAGGCACCATTGTTTGATGATATGCCATTGCAAATGGAATTTCCAGATTCCTCTATCATGAATCTTTCTTCTAGAGAATGACAATTATTCTTTGATGGCTCCTATACACAGAATGGATTGGGAGCAGGCATATTGTTCATAACTCATCAAGGATACTCAATCCCCAAAGCATTCAGATTAAAGTTTCCTTGCACAAACAATATTGCTAAGTATGAAGCCCTTCTTAATGGCATGAAAATAGCAATTGAGTGGAGGGTGACATAGATACACATTCATGGAGACTCACAACTTGTTATCCATCAAGTCAATGATGTGTACCAAACTAAAGATGAAAAGCTCATTCCTTACAAGAGAATGGTAGATGATCTAAAGAAATACTTCATATCTATCACATTTGAGCAAATACCTAGAACAAAGAACAAGGCGGCCAACGCCATGGCAACATTATCTACTCTTTTATAGCTGCTTGAACATGAGCTACGCTACGAGTTCTTGGTGGAAGCACTATCTTATCCTGCATATGACTCCCCTGAAACCCACATGATTTGCACTATTGTAGGTTATGACTCATCCAGAGACAAAAACCTTTTCTCCTATCTCCAAAACCAAATCATTCCCAATTCCTTTAACCAGTATGAGAAACAAAACCTTATCTGCACTACATCCTGATATGTCATCATTGGTAACGATCTATACAAATGAGGTCTAGATGGTACGCTACTTAGATGTTTAGAATGGGAAGAGTCTCAATGTGCATTGGAAGAAGTCTAGGAAGGCATATGTGGGTCACACTTGAATGGTTTAACACTAGCTCCAAAACTTATTAGGGCAGGGTACTATTGGCCTAAAATGGAAAAAGAGGCTATCAAATTTGCTAAGAACTGTCAAAAGTGCCAAGTACATGGCAATTTGATTCATGCTCTAGGGAGAGATCTAATTCCCTTTACTACACAATGGCCTTTTCAACAATGGGCTTTTGATCTTATGGGTGCTATCTATCCACACTCTTCTAATGGACATACCCATATAATCACAACTATAGATTATTTCACTAAGTGGGTAGAAGCAGTTCCCTTAACACAAGCAACTGGGAAGAATATATCTATGTTCATCTTGAACTATATCATATGCAGATATGGGATCCCACAATCTATAATCACAGATAATGGGGGACAATTCAAAGACAAAGACCTAGATGATTTATGTGCCAAATTCAAGATTACTCAACATTGGTCATCTATCTACTATCCTCAAGGGAATGGACAAGCAGAGGCTTCTAACAAGAATTTATTGAAAATCTTGCACCATACAGTTAATAAAATAGGAAGAGACTAGCATCTCATGATCAATCTAGCTCTCTGGGCCTACAGAACAAGTATCAGAACACCCACTGGGGCTACTCCATTTGCTTTAGTTTATTGGTCTGAAGTGGTACTTCCTATTGAGGTTGAAATCCCACCACTAAGAATTAGAATGCATGGTCTAGTAACTGATGATGACTACATCGTGTCTAGATTGCAAGAACTTGAACTACTAGATGAGCACAGACAAGAAATGTATGATCATCTCAGAGTATATCAGAAAAGAATGTCTAGAGGCTACAACAAGAAAGTTAGACACAGAGAATTTCAGGTTGGTGACCTAGTCTTGAGAGAGAATCCTAAAAATCAATCACATAGAGAACACAAGGGGAAGTTTGAACCCAACTGGTTGGGTCCCTTTGTTATCACTGCTACTTTTGTCTTGGGTGCCTATCAACTCTCAATGACTGAAGGAGAACAGCTCCGAGAACCAATCAATGTTCTCCATCTGAAGAAATTCTACGCCTAAGGCATTCAGTCTTTGGTAAAATGTCCTAAAAAAATCATAAAAATTTGAAAAAGTCCTAAAAAAAATGAACATCTTGGTGAAAACCAAGCAATAGGTGCTTTGATGATTCACAAAAAAATAAAAAATGCCAAAAATATAAAAAAAAAATTGAAAAAATGAAAAATACAAAAAAATGAGAAAAAGAAAAAGTGCCTTGGTGAAAACTTGGAAACAGGCACCTTGGTAGCAAAAATAGAATCTCTACCAAGATGGTGAAAACCTGGCAAATGAGTGCCGCTTGTTTCAAAATGCTCCATCTATCAGCACAATCTTGGTATTTCCTAGCTTTCAGTCTTGCTTTAGGTTGTACATACTTCCTGGTTTGTTTTTGCATTCCCATTTTCAATCAGTCGGTCTATTCACCAATCAACTCAAGCGTCTGTATCCTATCAATGTTCAAACTTGGGGGTAATCAATGTCATATCCTATGGTCTCCAGTACATCTTAGATGAGTCATATCCAGTCAGAGTCCTTTTAAGCTTTATCCAAGTCAGTCAGTCAATCTCCTCTCCAGAAAAGATTTTGCATCTACAACAACACAATCAAACATCAAACTGACAACAATCTATGCTTTTTACATGCTTTTATCTCCTTGTATGCTTACTGATTCGCATTGAGATTTTTGCATATTGTGTCCCTTCGAGCTCTTTGATGATGTCCTTTACAGGATTTAGAGAGTGATGACTAGGGGCATGATCTTTCTTTGTCTTCTGCTTGTATGTGAAATTCTAACAACTTTGGAAATTTTGGATTGAAATGGTGTCTGTCTGTAAGAGCCTCTATCTTGAATTGGATGGCCATGAGTACCTCGACCATTGATACCCTAAAAATTCAAGGAAGTTTGATCTAACTATTGTCTTTTTGAGTGAAGTTCTTTCTCCTATTGTGAAACGTGATCTTGCCTAAGGATGTGAACGATAAAGGGTCACTAAGGGTAATTCACATTGGATTTCAAATGATCTTTTGACTATTTGATGTGTTTGTACACAAGGTGTATTCAGATCATCACAATGTTTACGTTTTGATGCTTATACAAATTGCTATATCAAAATGGACATGATATTCAGGTCATCCTGGCATTTATACCTTGGTGCTTATATATAATTCGACATTCTGAAAACAAAATCAATATTCATATGTCCATGGTTGTCTCACCGGTGGGTGTTGTATTGATTCTTGAGCATACAAATTGATATTCATATGTCTATAGTTTCATAGCTAGTGGACATTGTATTGATTTATCTGGTTACCTAAAAATTCAATGATGAGAATGACCGACACATGATCAGTGACTAGGTCCTAGGTCTTAGGTTGCATTTCATTCTACATGTCTCTTTGCATTTTGCATGTTTGCATGATCTCACAATGGCCGAATCAACTTTCAATGCTTAAATGGTTCTTCAATCACCTCTTCCAATCTAACAAGACCTAAAATCTAACTCAAAGGTCTCTTCATAGAATTGCAAGCAGTTATCCTCCTGGGTTACACATCCTTTTGACATAAGACTGAGTACTTGTCCTCATCAATACCTGCAAAACATATCATGTGTATTGTTGCATTTACATTTCATATCATTACCATCTATTGCATTACATTACATCTATGTGCATAAGCATAAACCATACATACATCTTTCCATAATCAATTACATTTTCATAACATCCATACATATGAAAGAAATCATTGCATTGCATTGATCCATACATACATTCTACACTACTCATAGCATAAACATCACATGATATCCTCATAAATGAAAACATGACAAATACAAATGAAGTCATAACCAAAATCTCGATCTCATATATATATCATAAATCTCGAACTAGTCGGGGGTGCACTACTGGCATAGTGTACAAAAGAATGAGCTCAGGTGAGCTATATAAGTCAGAATAGTATCAGAATCAAGAGATCAAAAATATTAGAACATAAGAACATAGATCAACTGTCAGCCTGATCCTCTGCATCTAGTGGAGGGGGAGGTGGTGCATCAGGTAATGCCTTTGCTCTGGGTGCTCTAGCTCCCTCTGATGCTAACATATATTGAGAGTAAGAAGGAACTCTCTATGCAATAGGGACAACAATATAATATGTAGACACGTAATAAGATGCCTATGAGGTCTGATGAATTACCTCTACCTGTAATCTTTGTACCTCTGCATGAAGCTCAGTCTACTGTCTATCTACCTCCAAATATATCTCCTCCCATCGAGCACTACAAACCTTCAGATCCCTGACTTGTACTTTGAGTCATCTAATAGTCTCCTATGGTGTAAGAGGAACACTAGGATCAATGTCAGCTGTTGGCATCTCAGTATTTGGGGCAGCCTTCTCAGTGGTCTCTACTCTTTGTGCCTTACGACGTCTAACCTTAGCACCTAAATCAAAATCTGTGTCAACCTGTAAAGGATTGGGGCCACCACCACCTACAACTTGCTCTACTGTAAGTACCTCATCAGGTATACCAACACCACCTAATGTACCACCCTTGCCCCTAGTTCATCTCTGTGAACCTATGGGCCTATCTATTGTAGTACTAGTGGGATGAGGGTGCCTCATCTGTCCAGCTGGTCTCTATGGCAAAGCTATAGCTCTAGGTCTCGGAGGTGTGGGGTGAACAATAGGAATCTATGCAGGTCTAGGACCCAGTCTCATAGGTGCTCCAATAACATCCATGGCCTCCTCCATGGAAGGTATCAACTCTGTAGGATTAGAAAATCTATGAATCAGATGGTCGGCAAGCCAGGACATGAATCCATATATGACTCTAGCATCAAGTACCTATGGTCTTTACTCCCAATCCCTGCCAGCAATGGCACTATACTCCTGTGAACATAAAGCATAAGAAAGCCTAATGGTCCATCCTAGTCCAAGCTCATGAGATATCTGAGCATAGGTGGCATAATCCTCAGGTGCATCCTGCACTCGTCTGTACTACCACCACACCCTGGTAATAATGGATATCTCTAATGTGGTGGAGGACCTCTTGACCAACACATGGCTCTAAAAGAAGAAACTAAATTGCTCTCAAGTACTAGGCCAAGGCTCGATACCTACATATGGTCTCTAGTGAACAAAATTCATATCATCGAGGCATCATCTCCAGTACTCAGTGTGTCCCATCCAAACCTATGTGACATATTTGGCATAAATGTAAATAACAAGCTCCTGCGGCTATCGCTGTGCTTGGCAAACTGGTCTCAAAACTGGGATATGATCCCAAGCCCATATCTGTAACACCAGGGCTCCTGCAGCAAGACTTGATCTCCTGATACACTACCTCATGCATCTTAGAGAACATGTGAGCCAAAAGACACTAACCTCATGCTAACTCAGAAGGAGTCACCATCAAACGTGTTACCATCAGGGCCCAGCCCATCAAAAGACCATTCTACTGACGGTCAAACATGATAATACCATCGATCATCCTGACAATGATACACTCCAGCTGGTGCATCTGTCCATAATGCTACACTAAGGTCTCCTAGGAAATAGAGCTGGTCATCTGGGTGTCATCTCCAAAGACACGTCAAAAAGCTAATAAACCAAAGTTCCCCAAACTCACATACTCTGGCCGCCGGCCTGCATGGAAAGGAATGCACATTATGCGATACACATCCTCTAGGGTAATAATGATCTCCCCAATTGGTAGGTGGAATGTCTGGGTCTCTGAATGAAATCTCTCAATTAGAGCAGTCAAAAGTCCATGATTTACCCTAATCTTGGGTAAATGAATAAGGTACTCAAATCTACAAGAAGCAAGGTGTACCCTCATAGGGTCTGGCAGTGACACACATAGTCTCTGAGTAGCTGGATGTGAAATCCATACATGAACATTTGGATATATGACCTACATAGTACAAAAATAGGGAATCCTATCAGTAATTTGGTCACAGAATGAGTTACAAGTGCAGGAATTGAATAGATTACTATTTCAAAAGGTAGGTTGAAAGGTCAGTGATCAGGCTAAAAGATCAGAAAATTCAAAAATTTGACCTAGCAAGGAGTTTTTGGCTCACTATTTTTCATACGACACTTCAGATTGGCATGGAAAGTCGTACGAGTTTCTACATCATACCATACGACAAAGCATAGTGACAAGACATTGGACACCTCATCATACGAGTTATGAGGGACCCGACGAAACATTGTACGACTCTTGGGTCCCTCTGATATGAGTCTTGGGGGTTAATGAGATGACAATCTACCTATAGTTGAAAAGTCATACAAGTATCGCTAGAGAGTCATACGAGTTTCCATGCATTCAAAAATTCAAAATTTAAAAGCATACAAAAAATGCTAAAAATGCTATAAAACATGGACAAATTGACATTTTAGCAAAGCACAGAGGTCCACCTACCGGATTTCCATACTGATAGGGTCTTTGGTGTCTCCGGTTGTGCTCGAATTGATGCGAACTCATAGGTACCTTCGGTTCTGCCATTTTCTCACTCAGAGGGCTCCACAAGATTTCTAAAGTCAAAAGGTTGAAATGAATTGAAAATGATCCTTCCGGCCTTTATATAACTTTTGACCTAATTTTCAAAAGTGCTCCGTTTTTCACAAAAATTGCACCCCTAGCTAATTTCGATGCTCTGAATCCATTTTCGGGATCAAAATTGAAATCTGAGATCATTTCCTATGTCAAAATCATGATTTAAAATTTTTGGACCCAGGTGTGTGTGTGAAAATTGTACCTGATCTGTAGACACAACACTCAGTAAAACATTAGAGGTTAGCAAAAATCGAAATCGTGCAAAATTGAAAACTAAACTAACCAAGCGATTTACTGCCTTCTAATAGGTGCGAGATTAATGTTCTCAGATTGTAATCGAGATCAGTGACCTAGACGACACCTAAATGAAGGATTTGAATGCAATTGATCTAGATATGGAATAAAAGCAATTAATCTATATTTTTGATATTTTATGATGCAATAAGAATGATAAATTGATATGATATGAATGCTATTGAAAACTGATATGCTATGCTAATCTAACAATGATATGAAATATGAATGCAAAAATAAGATTGATCTCACAAAAATGCCGATTCGCAAGAGCTTTGATTCTTCAATTCCAATTCTCCAGCGTGATTGTGCAAAATATGAGATGATTTGTGAAGAGCTAAAGCCTTTAATTTATAGAAATCCAGGGCTTTGGAGGTGTATGGGAAAAGCCATAAATCACTCAAATTGATTTTTGAGTTATCTGATCATGAAAGATAGTTAATTCTCAAAATCATGCAAAAACAGCTTTTTAACTCAAATTAGAGTTTAGATCAGCTTTTTGAACTCCAAAAGGATGTTGAGTTCCAAAAAAGTCAATAACTTGCATTGATTTTCTGATTTGGAGTTTAACTGTTTCTTTTGAATATGCATAATAATTAAAAATTAAATAAATAAAGTGATTTATCCTCAACTCAACTGATTTTTGTAAATAAATAATTAATTTATGGGTTAATTAACTATTTATTCAAACTTTTAGTAAAAATTATATTATTAAATAATGACAACATGCTTTAATTAATTAAATAAGAATTTAATCAATTAAAGATAGGAATTTTGATTTATTGTCAAAATTAAATAATATAATTAATAATAGATAGAATTAAATTTAATTACACAATTAAGTGGCAAATATTAAATCTAATTAATTAAATATGCAAAATATTTAATTAATCAAATTTTAGGATAAATGTGATTTATTGCCAAATAATTATAAAATTAAAGATAATTATGATGATTAGGAATATTGCTAGGAATATTCCCTGATGTAGAATTTAAGATAATCAATTATGATTCGATGATGTTTAGATGTGCCTTAGGTTAGGACTTCGATGTCGATTTTGTTCGATTTGTAGATGTAGGAGATTAATGAACTTATAGCCCATTTTTGGGGTATTACATTTTGCCCCTCTTTGAATTACTGTGTGAAGCGCAGTGGTTCAAAGATAGTCTGTGTTTGATAGAGATATGAAACTGATTCAAAAGATAAACCGATCTCAAGATAGAAACCGATTGAAAGATATTGAGATAGGAGTTGATTGATATTGAATCGATATGGAGATAATAGGTCCTGAATGACCAAAGATAATGTTCACTGTAGCAGCAAATGAACCTATGATTGCGAAAAAGTGTCAAAATGCCTGATTTCAAACCTTAGGATTGATAAGAAGTGAGTGACCCGTTCTAGACTCGATTGTCTTAGTAGAACTAGTAGGTATCACATCCAAACCCTTCAGTTGTCGAAGAACCAAGGAAAGAACACTATGATCTGATGGTTGCAAAAACTGATACAGTTTACAAGATTAGGAGAATACCAAATTGATATGGATCTTGATGAATCTAATATGCCCCAAGTGATGATAGATTTGCCCCGAGTGATGAGGACTTTTGATGAATCAGCGACTAGACGTGATTGTTGTCTTGATCACTGATGAAAGATATTGATAGATTTGATCGATAGAATTTGATTTACAGACTTTGAATGATGTGCAATACCATGCCCCCTTCGGGATTAAAATTGAAATTTGACAAGAAAAGTCAGTGTTATAGTTTAGAAGCATGTTAATTGATTTGAGAAGTGTGGTTATACACATCTGAGAACGTATTCTGCATCGTTTAGAGGTCCTAGAGACCAAATTTGACTAGGTTTGACCATGAGTTGACCATGGTTGACCAAGTTGAAATTTTGATAGTTTGATGTAAGATAATCAGTTAAGTTGAATACTAGATTGCTGTGATGATTGAAGGTTGATTATGCAAGTAGTTAATAATATGAATGATCTCAGATTTGAATTTTGATCCCGAAAAAGGATTCTACTTGCTATTTCATTGGAGGAACCTTCGTGTGAGATTCAGCTCTTGTTAGACTTGAAGATGCGATTTGAAGAATCATTTAAGCATTGAAGTTCGTTTAATCATTGTGAGATCATGCAAACATGCAAAATGCAATGAGACATGCAAAATGAAATGCAACCTAAGACCTAGGACCTAGTCACTGATCATATGTCGATTTGTTATCATCATTGAACTTTTAGGTAACTGGATAAATCAATACAATGCCCACTAGCCATGAAACCATAGACATATGAATATCGATTTGTATGCACAAGAATCAATACAACACCCACTGGTCAACAACCATGGATATATGAATATTGATTTTGTTTTTGAAATGTCAGATTAGATATAAGCACCAAGGCACAAGTGCCAGGATGACCTGAATATCATGTCCATTTTGATATAGCAATTTGTACAAGCATCAAAACATAAACATTGTGATGACCTGAGTATGCCTTGCGTTACAAACACATCAAACAGTCAATAGATCATTCTAAATCCAATGTGAATTACCCGTAGTGACCCTTTATCGTTCACATCCTCAGGCAAGATTGCGTTCCACAGTAGGAGAAAGAACTTACTCAAAAAGATAATAGTTAGATCAAACTTCCTTGAATTGTCTGGGTATCAATGGTCGAGGTACACATGGCCATCCAATTCGAGATAGAGGCTCTTACAGTCGGACACCATTTCAATCCAGAAGTTCCAAAGATGTTAGATTTTCACATACAAGCAGAAGACAAAGAAAAGATTATGCCCCCAGTCATCACTCTCTAAATCCTATAAAGGATATCATCGAAGAGCTCGAAGGGACACAATATGCAAAAATCTCAATGCGAATCAGTAAGCATACAAGGAGATAAAAGCATGTAAAAAGCATAGATTGTTTTCAGTTGAGTTTTGATGTTTGATTGTGTTGTTATAGATGCAAAATCCTTTCTGGAGACAAGACTGAATGACTGACTCACATGAAGCTTTAAAGGATTCTGGCTAGATATGACACGTCTAAGATACATTGGAGGCCATAGGATATGACATTGATTGCCCCCAAGTTTGAACATTGATAGGATACAGATGCTTGAGCTGATTGGTGTATAGACCGACTTATTGAAACCAGGATTTGTAGAAACAAACTGGGAGATATGTACAAACTAAAGCAAGACTGAAAGCTGGGAAAGACCAAGATTGTGCTGATAGCTGGAGCATTTTGGAACAAGTGGTGCCTGTTTGCCAGGTTTTCACCATCTTGGTAGAGATTCTATTTTTGCTACCAAGGCGCCTGTTTCCAGGTTTTCACCAAGGCACTTTTTCTTCTTTTTTTCATTTTTTTGTATTTTTCATTTTTTCAATTTTTTTTGTACTTTTCATATTTTTTTGATTTTTTTTTTTTGTGAATCATCAAGGCGCCTATTGCTAGGTTTTCACCAAGATGTTCATTTTTTTTAGGACTTTTTCTGATTTTTAAGATTTTTTTTAGGATATTTACCAAGCACTGAATGCCTTAAGCATAGAATTTCTTCAGATGGAGAACGTTGATTGGTTCTTGGAGCTGTTCTCCTTCAGTTGTTGAGAGTTGATAGGCACCAGAGCCAAAAGTAGCAGTGATTACAAAGGGACCCAGCCAGTTGGGTTCGAACTTCCCCTTGCGTTCTCGATGTGATTGATTTTTAGGATTTTCTCTCAACACTAGATCACCAACCTGAAATTCTCTATGTCTGACTTTCTTGTTGTAGCCTCTAGACATTCTTTTCTGATACACTCTGAGATGATCATACGCTACTTGTCTGCACTCATCTAGTAGTTCAAGTTCTTGTAACCTTGACACTTTGTAGTCTTCATCAGTGACAAGTCCATGCATTCTGATTCTGAGTGATGGGATTTCAACCTCAATAGGCAGTACCGCTTCAGACCCATAAACTAAAGCGAAAGGTGTAGCCCCTGTAGGTGTTCTGATACTTGTTTTTTAGGCCCATTCTGATACTTGTTCTGATACTTGTTCTGATAATTGTTCTGATACTTGGTATACTTGATAGCATCTTTTTCCATTTGCAAACTCCCAAGCAAGATCATATCGTGTAGTCCCAATGTCTAGCAAGGTGGAGAACAAGAGGGATTAGCAAGCTGGTGGAAGAGATGGAAGATAAGAGAATGAAGGAAAATGAAGGGAAGAAATCCTCAAGGGGAAACTCCTCAAGAATACCCAAGCTAGGGAAAAATTGTCATGTAAAGCGCATTTGGACAAGCAATGAAAGGCTAGCATAGGATAAGCACAAAATCATAATGCAAGAGCAGGAAAGGATGCAATCCAAAGGAGTAGACATGTCAAGAGGCTTCATAGCATCGTGTTTTACTCTTTCTTTCTTAGATCAAGACCAAAGGGGAAAAAGATAGCGACAGGTGAAAATGAATGAAGGAAAATAAATATGAAGGCTAAATAGGAAGGGATTGAAAGCAAGATCATCATCAGACAACTCACAAAATAGCCAAATGTTCGTGTATAGATCAACATTGTCAAGATCAAAGAGAGAAGATGAAATGGATGAAATATGTAGAAGAACTATGCATGATGCCTGATTGCTAAGTTTTCATCATGGTACTTATCCAAGGTGCCACAAGGAAGTGGTTTTCACCATAGGATGAATTTATTTCTCTTTACTTTTGCTACCAAGGCGCCTGTTTCCAAGTTTTCACCAAGGCACATTTTCAATTTATTTTATTTTTCATTTCTTTTTTTGGAAGAAGGCAAGCTTTTTAGATAATGCTCCTTGAAAGGATAGACCATGATATGCCAAGGATTCAAAATGACATGCTCAAAGATGTTGATAGGGAAAGGGAGATGAAAGAGAAAAATGGAGGATAAGGTTTTATGTAAAGCGAGTGAGGTTGGAAGATAGGAGGAATAGGCAAGTGAGGAAAAAGGATAGGAGGTAGAAGGATAATGAATGGAAGGATTGTGAAAGGGTAGATGGAAAGGAAGGCAAGTTCAACATCAACACATATCTTGAAGGGTGGTGAGAGAATGGAGGAATCGTGAATGAAGGAATACGTGAAGGAATATGGTGAATGGATAGTAGAGGTTGTGGTTTAGGCACATAAAATGGAAGAATATTTTTGGAGGGAGATGAAGTGGAAGCCTTTGGAAGCTTGAATGTCAATTTCACTTTTTTCTCAACACTAGACTCTTTCAAGAGAGACTTTGGAATCCATATAGCCGTAGGCTTTTTATTTCCTTTTGATGATCTAGAGAGAATATCTTCAATGATGGATTTTGGAACCCATACTTGTCTTGTAGTTTTTTTCTTAGATATCTCTTTTGACTTTATGCCTCCATATCATTTAGAGGAGACATGGTGATCTTCTCTTTTTGATGGATATTGCTTCTTTTTCTTGTATTGAACATTCAAGTTACTTCCAAAAGACTTGGAATTTGTGGAAGAGGGAGGATATGACTGGTTTAGATGGGTGGGTGGATGAAAAGGATTCAAGGGTATGCATCTATGTTGATCTTGAGGAAAGATGGGAGATGGAGGTATGTAAGGACCTAAGATGGATGGAAAATTAGGAGAGCTAGGAGGGGAAAGTGAAGGGACATAAGGACCCAAGATGGAAGGAAGGCATGAAGCCCTTAGTAGTGGTGGAAGAGGTCCAAGGATGGAAGTGGAAGATGCAAAAGGATAATCAATAAGTTTATTAGCATCTATATGACAACCAAGGATATCAGCATCTTTAGAGTGAGCATTAGAATTTTCAATAAAATTATGGACATCTTGAATAAGAGCATTTTCTTTGATAGGATCATTCAAAGCTTGCGAAGACTTAGGAAGAGTAGAAAGTGGAAGTGAACATGGAGTGGTAGAACAAGAAGATGAAAGACTTTGATCTTGACAAGGATCTTTGGATAGCATAAGCGCATAATTTTTCTCTGGTTTTTCAATAGGCTTAACATTGGAAGGAACACCATTTTTACCAACCTTAATGGAAGTATCATCTTTGGAAAGTGCAAGCGTAGTAAGGTCATTTTGATTGTCAATAAGCTCAACAGTGTAAGTAGTAGCTTGATCTTGCTTAGGCGAAGACTTAAGACATGGTGGAATGCATGAAAAAGGGTGTATAGGATCAAAAGAGCCCTGAGGTGGATAAGAGACATCGTGAAAAGGAGTGGGTGACATGGAGGGTTCTTGATCTTGATCTTTCTTTATGTTGTTTTCTTCATCATTTTTAGAGTCCTTTTGACATGGAGCCACTTCTAAGGACAAGGAAGCATGTTGGGATTGTATGGATGACTTTGGAAGAGATGGTGGAGGACTAGCTGAAGTAGGGATTATAGCATATGAAGGCTTAGGCTCTTTAGGTTTATCATTATTGAAAGTCTTTGCAGCCAAGTGAAGGTTAGCTTGAGTTTCTTTAAGAGGTAGCCCTGGGGGATAACTATAGGGAACCACATGAAAAGTATCAGGGTTTGTGTCAGATGAAGGTTCTGTGAAAGATTTGAAAGACTCGGAAGCTTTAGGAAATGTATGGGTATTGGAGGAAGTAGGGGATGGAAGGGAACCATCACAAGACAAAGGTCCAACATTAACATGATCTTCCTTGAGAGTGTAATTTTTATTTTCAGCCTGAGAGTTCTTAGAGGAAAGATCCGTATAGTATGCATGTTTATAATCAGTGTGGTAAACTTTCTCTTCCTCAAGTGAAACAGATGGATCATCTAGGTATTGTGCATAGAAATCATCAAAGTCTCTTTCATAATCAGAATCATATGGATCACCGTCACGATCTATCCAATGTGACGGCCCATTTGTAGTAAGTAGGAATGAACGATGAGGAGGACTCTTAGGAACAGAGGTGTCATAGGTATCATTACATTGTCTGTCGTCATAGTCATCATAGTCTCCAAAGCTAGATGTGTCACTCTCCGTGGAAGAGGTATCATATTGCTCAAATTTTTTTCGGGGGCATGGTGACATGTACAAGTCTTTATCAAATGGAAAAGAGTATAGAGATTCCATGGAGAACTTTTTAGATTCCTTCTCTTTCTTAAGATTGTTAAGTTCAACTTGCATAGCATGCAGCTGTTTCCTCATAGCGGTGATCAAAATTTCTTCCTCATGTGTATTGATTCTTTGAGACATGTGTACGGATTCTCAATAGCTACTGCTCTGTTCTTGACACAATGATATTTTTGACAGATTCTAGAACTAGGCTGGAAACATTAGATATCTTGCAATTTGACAATTTCTGACAACTCTCTCAAATTTTTCCAAATGACACTTTGTAGACTCGTACGACACTGGGTAGTCTATGAAACGATAGTTGCTAAACTCGTACGATAGTTGGGTAGCAATGAAATGACAGTTGACAAAACTCATATGATAGTTGCTAACAGGTTTTTGACTTCCTTGGATTTGCTGGTTTGAAAACTCGTACGACTCTGGGTTCTCAATCATATGACATATGGGTGATACTGAAATGACATTTGACAAAAAGTCGTACGACTTTTGACTTCTTGAAATGAATTTTGACTCCAGAAAGAACTTTACGTCATTTTTTGCAAAATTTAAGGTCTTCAGTTTTGGATTGTTTGCAAATTTTACTGTCTAGATTTTGAAGGTTATACCAGATTTGATCATTTTTAATAGCCAAGTAGATAAACAAGCACGCAGAACAACAAGAAAGTGATTCTAAGCACGTCTGAAAACAATGAACAAGGGCAAAAGCAACCTTGCGCATGAACAATCAAGTGACCAAATTGTGCTAATCCCTGAGAGTACTAGTTGTGTATGTTCTGAAAAGTTTTGCAATAACACACATATACCTGAAAGTGAAAAATTGGCCTCTCTAGGGTTCTTAGTAATGGTTTGACTCTGCAACTTTTATGATTCAAAGGGGTGAACTCCAATCCCGGCGCACCAGGGTTTTGACACAGTCCAAGAACTTAATCTTCAAGAGCTGCTAGGGAGATCTGACAACCCAACAATGAACCATACCTGTGGAGATTTCTTCCACAAGGACATTTATATAGCGGCTATCACTACCATGGCGAAAATGGCTATTACCGCTTGAGGTTCCGTCAACGCAGTTTTCCCTATGAAGGGATTGTTCACTACGGTTAACCCTCTCTAAAGATGACTCACAGATTTATACCACAAGGGGACTTGGCTCCAGATCTAAGGTTTTGACACCTCTTCACTTTTAACCCAAACAAAGCAAGCAGATTAATCTGACACGCTAAGATGAAGTTTTGTTTCACCAAGGTCTGTGATATCAACTCCACGTGATCTATCAACCTCTTCGGGGAGAGAATGTATCAATCAATAAGAGAAGATGCACTAACCAATTTTGGTTCACCAAAGCTCGTGATATCAACCCCACGTGATCTATCAACCTCTCCGGAGAGAGAATGTGTCGATCAATAAGAGAAGACGCACTAACCAAGTTGAATGTGAAATGCACTAAGTATCCTCCCTACCTAAAAGGATTCTGTCATCAAGAAAGATTTCGCTAGGAATCCAATCTCTCAAGAATCACAAATAGTGTTCATAGGGCCTAATTACTATGTGAGCACAGATATATGTTCCGAAAGTAAATCTACCAAAAGCATTCAAAAAGTAGAAAGAGGAACACTTAACGCTTAAAGATAATATGAGATGAGTCCACAAGGTGGAACACTTAACACCTCACACAAGTTAAAAATGAGTCCCCAACTTAGAAAACAAGTGAGTTCCTAAAAGCACAAAAGGGTTGCCAAGTGGAACATTTAACGCTTCTGTCTTGTTGACCCCTCCCCTTTATGGCGCTGAGATTGCAACCACGGGGCGGAAATGAGGGGCCGGTGGATTAGCGAGTCCAATAACCCAAGATAGCAATCAAGATCAATCACAAGTATCTTAAGACTACTTAATGAATCCTTAAGGGATCACAACCTAGTATCAAATTATGCAAGTGTGTAGAATAAAAGCATGAGAAGACGCACACAAGCTAGACACATAAGAGATTTATTTTAAGCCCAAATCAAAATGTTATTAGATGAAGGAGAATACCTGGTGATCCTCGCAATGCGCTTAGTAGATTTTACCTGATTTTTAGCAATTCTTGCACTTTTCCCAATCAAAACCAGCAGAGAGCAATCAAAACAGAGAATTTCAATTGTCAAAATTAGCAGTTAGCCGAAATATAAAAATCAAATCTGATACTCTGCTCTGAAAAATGAAACGACAGTCAAAAACTGGTATGAAAACTCGTACGACAGTGGGTATTCTCTCAGACAACAGTCCAAAAACTCGTACGATACTGGGTATGCTACCATACGATAGATTATCTCTCAAATGGCAGTGGGTATGAAATGAAATGAGTCGCGATCCAATAGACTGTCGTACGACAGTGGGTAGAGTATCATACGACAGTGGGTATGCTCCCATACGACATTTGTTAGAAACTCGTGCGACAGATGTACGGACAAAATTAAAAATCACAGTTTTGCACAGATCCCGAGGATAAAAAGATAGAAATTGAAAGAATTGAATTGGAAACCCGTTTCAGGGCCCCACGGTGGGCACCAAAAATGTGTGTGTGAAAATTGTACCTGATCTGTAGACACAACACTCAGTAAAACATTAGAGGTTAGCAAAAATCAAAATCGTGCAAAATTGAAAACTAAACTAACCAAGCGATTTACTGCCTTCTAATAGGTGCGAGATTAATGTTCTTAGATTGTAATCGAGATCAGTGACCTAGACGACACCTAAATGAAGGATTTGAATGCAATTGATCTAGATATGGAATAAATGCAATTAATCTATATTTTTGATATTTTATGATGCAATAAGAATGATAAATTGATATGATATGAATGCTATTGAAAACTGATATGCTATGCTAATCTAACAATGATATGAAATATGAATGCAAAAATAAGATTGATCTCACAAAAATGCCGATTCGCAAGAGCTTTGATTCTTCAATTCCAATTCTCCAGCGTGATTGTGCAAAATATGAGATGATTTGTGAAGAGCTAAAGCCTTTAATTTATAGAAACCCAGGGCTTTGGAGGTGTATGGGAAAAGCCATAAATCACTCAAATTGATTTTTGAGTTATTTGATCATGAAAGATAGTTAATTCTCAAAATCATGCAAAAACATGCAAAAACAACTTTTTAACTCAAATTAGAGTTTAGATCAGCTTTTTGAACTCCAAAAGGATGTTGAGTTCCAAAAAAGTCAATAACTTGCATTGATTTTCTGATTTGGAGTTTAACTGTTTCTTTTGAATATGCATAATAATTAAGAATTAAATAAATAAAGTGATTTATCCTCAACTCAACTGATTTTTGTAAATAAATAATTAATTTATGGGTTAATTAACTATTTATTCAAACTTTTATTAAAAATTATATTATTAAATAATGACAACATGCTTTAATTAATTAAATAAGAATTTAATCAATTAAAGATAGGAATTTTGATTTATTGTCAAAATTAAATAATATAATTAATAATAGATAGAATTAAATTTAATTACACAATTAAGTGGCAAATATTAAATCTAATTAATTAAATATGCAAAATATTTAATTAATCAAATTTTAGGATAAATGTGATTTATTGCCAAATAATTATAAAATTAAAGATAATTATGATGATTAGGAATATTGCTAGGAATATTCCCTGATGTAGAATTTAAGATAATCAATTATGATTCGATGATGTTTAGATGTGCCTTAGGTTAGGACTTCGATGTCGATTTTGTTCGATTTGTAGATGTAGGAGATTAATGAACTTATAGCCCATTTTTGGGGTATTACACCAGGATGGTCTATTGCTTGCATAATCGACCTTCATTCATCATAGAAATCCAGAATTCAACTTAACTAATTATCTTACATCAAACTATCAAAATTTCAACTTGGTCAACCATGGTCAACTCATGGTAAAATCTAGTCAAACTTAGTCTCGAGGACCTCTAAATGATGCAGAACGCATTCTCGAACATGTATAACCACTTCTTAAATCAATTAACATGCTTCTAAACCATTCAATGCTGACTTTTCTTGTTAGATTTTAATTTTAATCCCAAAGGGGGCATGGTATTGCACATCATTAAAGTCTGTAAATCTAAATCTGTCAATCAATCTTTCCTCAGTAATCAAGACAACAACCACGTCTAGTTGCTTACTCATTAAAAGTCCTCATCGCTTGGGGCAAATCTATTATCACTTGGGGCATATCAGATTCATCGAGATCTATATCAATCTGGTGTTCTCCTAATCTTGTAAACTATATCAACTTTTCACAACCATCGGTTCGTTAGTGTTATTTCCTTGGTTCTTCGTAACTGAAGGGTTCAGATGTGATACCAATGTGATTCTTATTGACAATCAGGTCTGGAATCGGTCACTCACTTCTTCGTAATCATAAGGTTCAGAATTAGGCATTTTGACACTATTTCGTAATCATCAGTCCATCGTTGCTATAGTGAACATTATCTTTGGTCGTTCAGGACCTAATATTGTCAAATCTTTCAATCGGTTTCTGTCTTGGAATCGGTTCATCTTTCCATATCAATTTCAGTATAAAAAATAGACTGTCTTTGAACCACTGCACTTCGCACAGTAATTCAAAGAGGGGCAAAATGTAATACCCCAAAAATGGGCTATAGGTTCATTAACCTCCTACATCTTCAAATCGAACGAAATCGACATCGAAGTCCTAACCTAAGGCTCATCTGAACATCATTGAATTATAATTGATTATCTTAAATTTTGCATCGGGGAATATTCCTAGCAATATTCCTAATTTATCTAATTATCTTTAATTTAATGATTATTTGGCGATAAATCTTATTTATCCTAAAGTTTGATTAATTGAATATTATGAATATTTAATTAATTAGATTTAATTCTGCCACTTAATTATTTAATTAAATTTAATTACATTTATTCCTAAATTGTATTATTTTATTTTGACAATAAATAAAAAATCTCATGACTAATTGATTAAATTCTTATTTAATTAATTAAAGTCAATTGTCAAATTTAATGATATAGTTTTTGAATAAAAGTTTGATTTAATAATTGATTAACCCATAAATGAATTGTTTTAAATTTAAAATTAGTTAAGTTGAGAATAAATCACTTTATTTTTAAATTAATTTATAATTAAATCATGCACAATCAGAAAAGCAGGCAACTAGAAATTAACAATCAATTTTAAAATTAAAACTCAACATCTGATGATGAGTTGGAATTTGATCTAAACTCTATTTTGAGTTAAACCCTACTTTTGCATGATTTTTGTGAGTTAATTATCTTTTATTTCTGAGAACTCAAGAATCAACCTGAGTTTATCAAGAGTGATTTATGGCTTTTCCCATGCACCTCCAAAGCCCTGGATTTCTATAAAATCAAGGCTTCATCTCTTCATTCAAAGGAATCCATGAAATTGCATCCTCACGCTGGCGAATTGGTGATCGAAGAATCCATCTTTGCGAATCAAGGCTGTTGTGAGATTTTCATTTATTTTCTAGCATTCATATCATTTAGCATATCATTGTTAGATTAATTGCATATCAGTTTTTCATATAGATTAGATTCATATCATTTTTCATCTTAATTGCACAGAAAAACCAAAAATATAGAGTAATTTGCATACATTTCATATCTAGATTTTGAATTCAAATCCTTTGTTTAGGTGTCGTCAAGGTCACTGATCTCGGTCCAATCTGAGAATACATACTTGCATCTACTAGAAGGCAGTAAATCACCTGGTTAGTTTAGTTTCCATTTCATTGCACGATTTTGATTTTTGCTAACCTCTAATGTTTTACTGAAGTGTTGTGTCCACAGCTAGGTACAAAATTCACACACACAATAAGAGGCTTCTAGGAGGGGTCAGATGAGGTTCCACCTTCACACGATTGGCCCCATTAAGTAGAGAATGTTAACCTATTCTCAAAACAAAGAGAAGCTCAATATTTCAGGGTCCCAAGGACAAAAAATAATTATTCATAGTCTTTTGTTCATGAAACCATAAAAACCTATTACGCTTATGCAACTCATCAACACTAGAGGTCTGAAGGAATCAATTATTTGGTCAATTATGAGAAGGTAAACAATAAGATAATATTATTGTATCTTTTTTTTCTTTTATCCATTTATATTTTGTACCTTCTGTTCACCTTTAGTAATATATTGGATACTGTGCAGTGTACATAAAGGCAAGGTGGTGATTATGAATGATGATCGACAGGTATAAGTCTTTTAGACCTTACCTAGTAGCGAGGACTAAAGATAGTAGAGCTCAAGAGACAATAATAGTTGGTCTTCATCTTTGGTCCATATTACTAACAAAATGCTTTACCTTTCATTAGCTCATCAAATGCGGGGATTTGAAAGATTTTAATAAAATATTTTCATGATAATGTATATATTATTTAAGTTGGCGTTGCATGAATTCGTCTACTTTGTGCACTTGTAGACTATGAGGACAACTATAAAGAAGCATCCCCTCTTGTGGCTTGCATTATTCACTTAGCCTCAAACATAATAACACACTTTATTACGTTCGAGGCTTAGTGAATAATGCAGGCGATGAGAGGGGATGCTTCTTTATCATTGTTCTCATAGTCCACAAGTGCGTGAAGTAGATAAATTCATGCAATGTCAACTTAAATAATATATGTTATCATGAAAATGTTCTATTAAAATATTTCAAATCCCCGCATTTGATGAGCTAATGAAACATAAACTATTTTGTCAGTAATATGAACCAAAGATGGAAACCAATTGCTATGGTCTCTTGAGCTTTGTTATCTTTAGTGTGCATACCCATCACAATTTTGACACCCCTGAGAAAAGTTTTGATGGGGATTACATATGACCGATAGGATAATCATCAAAAATGTGACTGGACAACAGTTGAAGATACTCATTTGTGATGCTGCGTTTCAACGCTGATGCTATACACCTATTTGTGACAGGGATGTTATATTTGCAATGGATTTACCGTCGCAAATGTCTTTGCACAACCGTTGTAGATGCTATGTTTTTGATGCCTATTTGTGATAAGAATGCTATACTACCGATGGGTTTTTCATCACAAAATGCACTGCACAACCATTGGAGATGTTCCATTTTTGACACCCATTTACGATGGGGATGCTATACCACCGATGGATTTTCCATCGTAAATTCACCGCACAACCATTGGAAAGTCTCCATTTTTTACGCCTCTTTATGATGGTGATGCTATACTACTAACAACATCATGGTCGCAAAGGTCACCACACAACCACTGGAGATGATAGAGTTTTGACGCCTAGTTTTGACAGAGATATTATAGTTCCGACAAATTCACCATCGCAAAACTCATCAGATAATTGTTGGATAATCGTCGAGGATGCTATACTTGCAACAAATGTTTCATCAAAAATGTTAGAGTAAATTATTTATTTGTGTTCTTCTTTCCGATAGATATGTTCATAAAAAAGGTGACGGTTACTTTTTCTTTTGTAATTTTTGATGAAATAACTCTGATGTCACATTTTGTCGAATATTCGACAAATATGCGTTGAATATTCGACAGATAGGCATTGTGTGAGGTCCTACCCTAACCCATCCTAGCTCGACTAACATTTTCACACTTGGAATATCTTGATGATATACTATTTTGAGATATTAGACTTATTTTGTTAGTGACTCATATCATTGGACATTATACGATGATTTTACATGGTTATATGGATGATGATGTTAGACGTATCTTTATATGCTCATGTTAGATTCATCCTGATTTTATGATTTAGAAATATAATTGAATGTTGAATTTTGCATTTTGATTTACATTATCTTGTGGAATAGGAATTGAGATGGTTATGATGTTAATTTCTTAATGAATTGGTTCTGCATTTGATTTAGGGTTACTTGTGAAAATTGAAACTAAACTTACATGTGATGCATATGGAAATAGAATTACAATATTTTTTATGTATACGATGAAATCATGAAATATAGTTTGTTAGTGTATACGTGATTTAATGATAGCATAGATCCTGCTTTGCTTTATATATGATTGTATATGTGGTGATTTCATGAGATACTAATAATCTGATCAAGTGTGCAGGGTTATGACCATGGTTTTAAATGTGGGGAAACAAGGATGGATCTATGAGAAAATAGTATAAGGCCAAGGTCAACTCTATGAAGAGAATGACCTCGTTGTTATGTGTTTTAATTAGTAAATGTGATGTATGAGTATATTTTAATTTGTAAGTGTATATATGTGCATAATGAGATGTAATAATATGTATTAAATATAATTGTGATTATCCATTTGGCATGCCATGTGCAAATTTAAGTGAAGTGATGTGTTCCTTATGTTGTGTCACTTGAAACTTGTGATTATGTGTTGGCATGCCTAAGTGAAATGGTTAGACTTAACACTACCCTTAGGTCACCTTGTGAGTCCCTAGGTGTGGTTACTTGATTAGGAAACCAAAGCTTGAGTCACATCATTTCCCATTTTCGTGAGTTAACTTCACATGGGTTTTAGAGAGGTTAAAATGAGCCCTGGGGAGTGGTTAAGGTTAGTTTTAGCTATCCCAATGCATGTGCATAGGTATGGGGGTTAAATTTTGCCTATTCCAACACCCAAAGCTTCCAAATGACCTCTTAAAGAGAGCCTTGTTTGGGAGTGACGAAACTAGGTATGGATTCAAGATTAGTTCTTCTCCCCATTTCTTGTTTTTCCTCTCATTCCCTAGTTAGGGACAAGTGGAAGAAAACACTAACCAAGGAATCTAATTCTCATTGGAATGAGGGTAGAGATGGGAGAATTAGGGACAAGTGGAAGAAAACACTAACCAAGGAATCTAATTCTCATTGGAATGAGGGTAGAGATGGGAGAATGTTTTGGCTATTAGCAAATGGGGAGGAAAAACTTAAAGACTTCTTCTTGTATTTTTGGTTTTGGTGAATTCATCTTGGTAGTGACTACAAGCTTAGAGGGAGATTAGGAGAGAAAATTGGGAAGAGAAGAAGGAAGCTAGGAAGAAATTTTGAGCTCTTCATCAAGTTCATCTTGCCATTTTTTCTTGGAGGAAGGTTAGTACATCTATCATGAAAGGCTTTGTCATATGTATTTATTATATTTTGCAAATTCATGTTGTATGTGTGTTGTGTTGATTTCAATTTTTATTTTAAGAAGTTTTCTTGATTTTCTTTATGTGTGTTTTGGGAGTGCAAGACTATAATCACCCTTGGGAGGGTTGAGAGTCTTGAGGGTGAAGGGGTTAGTCGGAAATTTCTCATTTGTGTAGAGCCCTTCCTCTTGGAGGAAGGGGATAGAAGCATGGATGTATGGGCATCCATGTAGCCTACTTTGGTTTTACAATTTGGGGGCCATAAGAGAAGAAATTGTGTTTTATAAAGTGAGAAAGTTGGTTGTGTAGTTGAGACTTGTGAAGGCAATGTTATGTAAAAGGAAAATTTGTTCTTATTTAAGTATGGATTCTCCAATGGGTTATTTCAACCTTCACCCATTTTTGGATCTAATTAGATCCTTTGTACAAACCATGGGAATGGGAGTATAGGTTGTAAATTTCATGTTGTTCATGTTTAGTTTATGTGTATGAGTATGTTTGTCACCCATCCTACCTTGTTTCCCCTAGCTCAGGGGTGGCCTTGGTTGGGATGTGAGCCTCCATGCTCATGTTGCAAATTGTTCTTATTGCAAGTTTGGTTTGGATAGAAGATGATAGAGTTATATATATTGAAGATTATTTGGAGCATGAAGGTTTTCTTGTTTAGATTACCTTAGAAAAGAAGAATTTATTGTGGAGTATTAAATCATTTGTAAACTCTTATGTAAAAGAAGAATTCTTGTTTTAAATTTTTTGCATTGAACTCATGTACAAAAAGGATGTATTATTTTCAGATTATTAGAAATGGAAATTGAATATAAATGCCTATGAGAGGAAATTAATTGTCTTATGATTAGACAAATTATAGTTATGGGTTCTTAATTAATTACTAAAATGTATTTCATTTCCTTTTTGATGTCTAAAATAGCTTACTGTTATTCTTCTTTTAATTCCATTTAAAAAAAAAGAGGAGACAAGGTTTAAATTGCAGCATTGGCTTTAAGTTCATTTTTCAAAGAAAATATATATTTTCCTTCCATGTTATATAGTTAGAACAATGTCTCCATTTTGTATCTTGATGAAATAGATCGTTTATGTTGTCTATGTTTTTTTTTTTTTAAATAGAGGTTAATCTTTCCCAAGTATGTAGATACTCCTTCCTTTTCAATTATGTAATTGTATATTCAGAAAAATATGCATAAATGGAAATGTATATATTATTTTTTTCTATGCAATAATAATGTATCTATATATATATATCATATAATAAATGTATATATATATATAATAATATATATTATATATATCATAATAAATAAAAATTCACATTCTTAAAATAAAATTACTATGCTAAAACTTTTAAGTATGCCCATAAAAGAAAAAGAAAATACCTTATATAATATATATAATAATATATATTAATATATATTATATAATAAACTATCATAAACGTAATATTCTTTTAATAGATTAAATGAAATTGAATTCCTTTAAAAGTTGTGGAACCGAAATAAATTATTTTTAAAAGTTTTTTTAAAAAACATAAAATAAATTGTATTATTTTTGGGGGTCGGGCCGAAGCCCTTCCCTGCGGCCAAAGGCCGCTGCTATCACCGCCCATCGCAGGGGATGGAAGAGATGACCCTTCCCACTATCCCCTTGGGGGTGGTGAAGAGGGGAGCCCCGCCACCACTGGTGGGGTGAAAGGGGCTAAAAACCCCTCCGTTACCCACTAGTGGTGGGGTGGGCTCGGCCCCCATCTTGCCACCTCTAAAGGTTTTTCCCACTCGCGGCTATTGGGCTACGCACACGGCTAGCAGCCTGCTTAAAGAAAAAAAAAAACTTTATTTTAGTTTATTTAATTTTTATGAATAGTTTCATCAAAAATTGTAATTCAAAAAAAAAATATATATATAATAAAAGATCATTCTAAATAAAATACTTGGTAAATGGTTTTGCATAAAAGTAAAAAATTAACCAGCCCTCGTTTTAAAAAAAAAGAATATATATATATATATATATATATATATATATTACATATATATTACATATATATTACAGAGATCTATTTTGATGGGACAAAGAATGAATCTTTGTGCCCAAACAGAGATCTTAGATCTGAACCATTCTAGGATTATTTTGTTTCAAAAAAAATACTACAGAACACTGTAACCTAGTATATTAAATCGAAAGTAAAAATCTAGACAAATCTTAAAGAAAATCTGAACCTAGTTTTAACATTCATAGTTCACTTTTTTGTGGATTCATTGAGGGGTTGTTGAAACCTTCAGTTGAACCAATGGGGCTAAGAGCCAAACCCTCTACTAACTTCTATAAACATATACACATAAGTGTATATGTGTGTATATACACACCCTGGGTGTGTATATGCACACATGTGCACATGTGTATACAAATAAAACTTCACCTTCCATCTCCCCATGCCCATGGCCCATCCCTGCATCAAAAAAATGAAGAGATTAGGGTTTCGGGTGAGTTTTAAATTTGGGTCTAACCCTAAATTCGAATTAGGGTTAGGGACGCCCACATTGAGATTCTCTCTTTTATTTATTTATTTTATTTTTGGGTTAAGTGTCACTTTAATTCTTTTCTTGTCTACCTTTAATTTTTGTATTATATCTATAATGATAAGTGACTTGGAAAGTCACTTTCATTAAATAGATTTAAATATAGCTTATTTATAATATTTTTGGAAAATAGAATCAGTGGGTTTTATTTGTCAAGTGAGACATATTTCAAGTTAATATTTAATAAAAGCAATAATAGCATTATTTCAAAATGCTAATGTTGGGAAATTTATTTAATAAATCTTTATATTAATTTAATATTATATTGAAATTTAAGTTTTTAGATTTTTATTTGTTATATATTTTTAAATTATTTGGGATTTATCAATGTTTTACTTTTGAGGAAGGTTAAGTTATTTTGTTTTATTAAATTGACCTTTTTGTTTATCAAACTCTTATTAAATAGATGATTAGGGAAATGGCTTAATTTATATTTATCCTAGGCAAAAACTAGGTGAATTAATTGCCCTAATGTATTGTAATAATAACATTTGAATAGTTATCATAATGTTTGAATATTTTAAAACCCTTAGTGGGAACTCTTTAATAATGTTTGATGTATCTTAAATAAAAATTATAATTTAATCGAGGGTACATAAATTATATTTTTAAATTTATCAATATTAATGTTTTTCAACTGCTAAAGTTTTATAACCATAATGTTGAGATAGGTTGATTATCTTATCTACTTAATTTGGTTTTGTTTATGAGTTAATTCTATTTAAAAATTATTTATGCCAAACCTAGCTAGGGAATTTCATAGACTGATGCAGTCTGACGAATAAGGGATGTTGGCACGCTAACACAAGCCAAATTTCCCTTGTGAGTCAATTTGTGTCAGTCGTTGTGCCTTGTGTTTCATGTCGTGCATTCTTAGTGTGTAACCTAGGAGTTGTTTAGTGCCTTTAAAAAAAAAATTGGTGTGTTTTTCCTTAGTTTTTTGGCATTACACATTAGAATTAGGCCTCAAATATACTAGTGTATTGTCAAAAGATGAAAAAGACTCTTCCTCCACACAATTATTCTCCTTAGCTTTATTTTCACTTTCACCTCCATCATCAGAATTTGAAGCCTCTTTGAGGTTAGTTTCCTTCTCAGGTTTGATGGCAAGTCAGGTAGACCTATGGGGGATACTAGCTTCCTCTATTATCTTAATATCATAATCGATTTGGTGGAGAAATTTTTTTGGCTTTCTTAGCAGTTTTGGCTTTAGTTTTTGGAGGAGGGGCCACACTTTTCTTTCCTTTTTCTAGTTTAACCTTTTTGGAATCAAGGGAAGTGTCCTAAGCAATTTTTAGGCTAGGGTTTTGAGGTACTATTTTTGGCTAGGGGCATGAGTATCCATTATACTAGTCGAAAGAGGAGTAGAGGAAGCAGGGACGTCTTCAATAATTGTAGAAAGAGGAGGACAAAGGTCAAAATAAAAATGAAACAATCTATACATGAGACCCTAATGAAGAATGGCAAAATTATTACCAAGATTTGTGTCATCAATCACATCTTTAATAGAACTTTCAAGAGAATATAAAAGGTAAAACAAGATAGAAATAGTATTGTGATTCCTAAAATGATTTAGAAAGGGAAGGTGGTAGTAATAGTACACATTGAAGAAACCCTCCAGAGTGAAGTACTTCATGACCACAAGGAAAACTCTATCCCACAGCTCCAATAGATTCTCTCAGTCGTAAAGTAGTCTATATGCATATTTAAAAAATAAATTAATTTTAAATTATTTAATGAAAAATTAATTGGTCAAAACAATTTGACCCTTATACACATCTACTTAAGTGTCATTACATTATACTACAATTATATTTATATATATGTAGTTTTCTCCATTTATGAACCAAAAGGTGAAGTAGCTCTCTCGACCCACAACTATCTCCTCATATCGGGTGAGGAGGGTGTTGGTACTCAAAAATACAACATGGGTTTTTGAGAACCTTGTTAAATTTTTGCATTCTAACCCCTCTGAAGTGCTTTTGTGCCTTTTTGCCTGGATGAATTTCTAAGGTTCTCCATGCATGTCAAGTGTTCATCACCTTTGTTTTATCATTAGAAGACATCCCGGGTTGTTAATTTTAAGTTTCAAGTTGTTTCATGATGTCTTGTTTTGAGCACTTGTCCCATATTTGTATTTTTGCTTGTGTCAATTTGTTGTAATAGGCCCTATTTGCATTTGAATATCTTTTGCCCAGTGATTGGTCATGACATTTTGGTTGTGGCATCATATTTTAGGCATGGGAGTGAGTCATCCTACCAAATTTTAGCCCCCCATGTGCCCGTTTGACCTATTTTCCAATGTCATTCCATTTGCAATTTGTTAAAATTCTGTGCGCACTGTCTAGTTTTATAAGTGACCTACTTTGAGGTATCCCGGTTTGCGCCCAGTACAAGGTCCAACATAATTGAGTGTGGTTCCATACTATAGACCTAGAAGACTAAGTGTCTGATGATTTCTAGGTCCCTGCCAATCCATTTGACTACTTTCCTAGGCCAATTCCAAACCCAATTTCTATGTTTTTCACTATTTTATATCCTGAATTTTACTAGCAAGATGACTTTGGTGATTAATTGTAATCAGCCATTTGATATTTTTGGCAAATTGGTTATGGATTCATGTTCTTTTTATGAGGGAGAATCACTTGTGAAGATTTTGATTCCTGAAAGTTTCAACGGGTAAGTTTTCAAAGCTAGTTCCTAAGCTGACTTGTGTGTTTTCAACAGTCCAGACAGGCGATGTTTCTAAGTGGCCAACTTTGATCAGTTTTATCTTTTAGCTCAGGGCTCTTCGTGAGTTTTCCTTTGACCAACATATTGTGATGTTGGAAGTCAGCTTGTCTTCACGGTGGCATGTTCCTGTCAGGCCTTTTTGTCAATTTTCAAGGCTGCTTCCGGGTGCCGATTAGTGTTATCTAAGAGTTTTGTTGAGGTGTGAAAAGGTGAATTATGTGTCTTTTTATGATTGTGCCATGGTTTGTGGTCTTTGAGCGACTCCATCTTGATATGTTGAGGGAACTTATCTTTAAAAGATTACACATTGTTCTCAGTATGCAAGCTTTATTCCATGGTGTTCGCACTTGCCTCAAGTGATATGCACGCTCAGCAAATAGATTATAAATATGATTGTTTTGGGTCAATCCTTATGCTAAGGCTAGAAGTGCAAGCCATTGTACATAGTGTATAGTACTCTTTGAAGGGGGCGTGATAAATCATATAGGATGCTCCGCTTCTTAAACGAAAGATGGAGCAATGTAAGGGAAAGAGGGCATGCTGTGAAAAGGGGTTACCGGTGCTATTTCAAAGTGAGATTCATAATCCTAAGACCCCTAAGATTTATGCATAGTTTTGAATGAGAAAGACATGAAGATATAGAGGAATCCAAATCGGCTTGATCATAGACATACCTCTTCAAATTGTAAGTTGCCTAGGGATTTCCTTCTCAACACAAAACAAGCAGATTTATCTCTAAAAAAAAATAGCGAGTTCTCCCTCTCTAGCAACAATTTAAAGGGAAGTGACTCCCTTATTAGTATCAAATTCATCCTTGTTAGCAAGTTGGTGATTCAAAGGATACAAGCGATGAACACTAGTGGGGGCCTCACGTAGGGGCAACAACAGATTCCATGCAAAAAATTAGGAAGTTCACGCTAATAAATGGATGCAGCATGGCTTGCACAAGTATAAGGGGGCTCTCACCCATGTACAAAGCGGAGGCCCACACAAAATGGAGAAAGCTGAAGGCTTACGCAATAAGTTGAAGGGGCTGCCTGTCACACCATAGCTCATGCACTTTTGAGGAGCCAATGCATGAGTGTATGGAGGGCAACCAATGCGTAAGGGGGTTGTCAGTTCAATTATTATGAGCCTTGCGCATGTATATAGCAGACCCTCATGCATGATATAGAAGGGCTGCTCTCACATTGCTAAAGCCAAGCTTGTGCAGGTTGGTGGCTTATGCATATAAAGTGGAGTACCAACACAAACAAAGGAGTGGGAGTCTCATGAGTATGCAACAAAGGGATTTTGCACAAGAATGTTGGGGCTGCTCACACATCATCTAACATGGGGCTTTGCGCAAGCCAATGGAGGAGGCCCTGCACAGTTAGTTGATGCCTCACAAAATTTTGGAGCCAGCACTAACGTATAAAATGCCACTGTATGGCAAAGAATAACATGTGGCCTCACGTTTTTATATTGGAGCTACTTGCAAATAGAATGAAGGGGCTCCCATTTATTTTTAAATGCATGCCTAGCGTAAATGGATGGAAATCCCACTACAAACAAAGGGTTATGCATGAATAATTGGGGGCTTTGTGTATTTGTCGAGCCTGTGCAATCTTAGTGGAATGCCAGCGCATGAGGCTGCTCAAGCATAAGAATGCAGCTCATGCCAAGACAAGGGGAGGCATGTTCTTGTAAGTGCCACCTGCATAACTAAGATTAACCTATGCAAACAATGAAAGTAAGGTTGTTTGTATTGCGTGATTGCCAGTTGGAGGCCAGTGCACTTGGTTTTGGATTGGCATAAGGAAATAACACACCAAAAGCTAACAATATAAAGGGGGGCTTACATGAAATGTAATGGGCTACCATGAAGTTGAGTGAGGCCGTGCACATCAAGCACAAAGAGGCACACACAGGCATAAACATGGAGAAATGCAAAGGAAGGGGCATGTGGGTTTATCCCACTTGTGCCCTATTTGGAGTTTTTGTTGTGTTTTTATATAGTGGCACTCCAAATGAAAGTAAATCGAGCAAGTGTGAAGAGGCAGTGGTTGTCTCTTGCCCTATGGGCCTGCTTGGGGACATGTGCTGACTGGGTATAAAGAAATTTTAATGCAAAGGCTTTAAAACCCTCAGTAGAATTGTTCCACATTCACCCCAGATTGAGAAATTATAGTGTTTATATGCCATGCCACACACAAGTTGGAATAGATGAAGTGATGGAGGCTATGCTCATGTGACCCTTCACAATGGCACCTTAGTTTCCGTGCCAGCGGGTTCAAAGCTAAAGGTAATTTTGCAGGAGTGATGACATGGTGCGCTGAGGTGGACAAAGATGACACATGGTGCACACTCATGAATTCACCAAATGGAGCTAGTACTTAGCTGAGAATCTGGAGATCTAGAGGTGGCGGTTAGTTAACCGCCATTCGCCAAGTCACTAGATGCTAGCTATTAAGCCACTAGCATCTAGAGATTTAGAGATAACTATTCGTTAGGTCACCAGATTGTTCGCAGTCAGAGGCTAACATTCGGAGAATTGGAGGTAACCACCAGTCGCGAGGTCACTGAATGCTAGTAGTTAAGGCCAAGTTATTCTGAGATTCAGAGGTACACTAGTCGCCAATTCTCCAAGTCCCAGCGGTTAGTGGAAATTCATTCCGAGATTGGGAGAATGGGCTCAGTCACCCATTCTCCAAATGTTAACCCAGGGTCAAGGTCCCATTCCAAGACTTAGAAGAGAATGGCTTGTTTGCTAGATCATAGAGCTTAACCACGGTGAGTTGGATAATTTAGAGATTTAGAGATGCAAGCCATTCACTAGTTCTCCAAATGAGGGGTTAAACCTTGAGTTTGTCCGAGCACCCAATCAAATGATGACACTTGGCACTTCCTTGTAGCTTCTATGGTAGAAGATGCAAATTAATATAAAAATGATAAATTTAAAGTGTAGAAAGAATTTAAAAGGATTGATATAGTTCAAACATTAGGCAGAAATTCAAAAATTTAAAAATGGGCCTGCTCACGGGAAAATGTCCTAGAAATTCATTTTTTGTCAAAACATATAAGTGTTATATGTTTCTAGAAACAGGAAAAGACAAGGAATCCAATGGCAATGATGATTTTTAGTTTCAGAGAAGTAGGAAAGAGTAGTATGGGTTTGAATCTCGAGGCCAGAATCAGAATCAGTTTTTTGGAGAGATGATTGCACACAATGGATCAGTTTTGAGAATCAGTTGCAGAGAAAAGTGTGGGAAAACCTGGAGATATTTTCATGCCAAAGATGGACAACTGTCAGTTAGTTTTCAATTGACTCTCATTTGCTATATCTTTGTTTTTCTCTCATTTTGTAGGGGATGTTGAAAATTGATGCTGCTGGGATAGCTTCTAGGCTTTTGAGTCTTATTTTTTGTGTTCATGGTCTTACAATGTATAGTTTTAGGTGAATTTCAATGAAAACAATGGAATCCCTATTCAATTATTGTTGATGTCTTTGTGTATCTAGTCTTAGTTCTTGTGTGTTAGTTTGTAAGGCATTTTGATGCACTGGTGATTCCTTGTAGAAGTGAATCTGATAGGTTAGCCTGCCTAAGCCTCTAGGTTCGAAGAGAAGAAGGGTGGATATCCTTGTTTGTTAATATCCACTAATTTTCATGTCTGCAAAAAGGGTTTTAGTGAGAGAGTGTTATGTATGCAGATTTAGTATGTTTTAGGTACACCTGCCTGGGTCTGTGGAGCCCAAAGTGCAAAAGGAGTTTCTCCTTGTCAATTAGTCTTTTCTTGCTTGAGTCATGATTTTAGGAATCACATAGTTCAATTGAAGAATTTATGACTTGTAATGGGATTCAGCAAGAAAAATCACTAACAGAGGGACCTTAGATTAATGGGTGTAAGCTTTGTAATTGTAATTGATAATTCATAATAAATAATAATTTGTTATATATATTTTTATAGTTAAATAGCTGGATTGGGCCAGCTCCCATTATATTATATCAAAAAAGGAATTAAATTTTTTTTTTATATCTGTCATCCTACTATTGCATATACAAAAACCACTATATCATCATCGATGTATTATCAACCCATCTAACACCTATAACCAACATTTATACCAATTTTACCAAAATTATTGTATTCAACATTCAACCCTGCTTCCCCTAACTATTAACCATCTAACAACCTATAAAGAGCTAGATATATATTGAAACATAAATAATCAAAAAAGTGCTAAACATAGAAGACCTAGAAAAACATCTTAGACTCATCTGAACCTGCCATGCTTCTTGTCCCTCGGTCTAGAGAGCTTAATAAAAAGGGGGCTATCTAGATTGACTGAGACATATTGTGTTTCTCTGCCTCCTTCAACATCCTCTTGGCATGAGCCGGACGTCACTTGGCAAGAAAGTCTCCCTTTCACGTCCTGTGTGCAGGTCCTTTGATGATTACCCAGACATCCCTCTCATCGTTCTCAATCCAATCCTCCCTGGAGTCAGACAGAAAAGGTGTTTCTAGCCTATCTATTAGGATTATCAAGACAAAAATAACAGTTGCATGCAAATATAACCAATATCAAAAAATAATAAACCACACAGAAGAGAACACAAGACACAAAGATTTAACATGGTTCACCCAATCCTTGGGCTATGTCCACCAACAATGAGTCCAATATTATTATTATCCAGTGATTACAACCTGATTACAATCCATAATCCCTTATAGCTCAATGCCACTGCAAGAAGCTACTAAAACATACATTATGAAATCCCTAACCCTAAGCTGTATTATACAATATTTTTTTGCTTTAGGGTTAGAATGAGTTACAACATGTCGGCCCAAAAATAGCCAAAAATATGTCAGCCCCAAACCCCAGTGAGGGCGGGAGGAAAAGTGTACAGTACTTTCCTAAGTAGTCACCACAAGCCAATACTATCATCCTCTGAATCATCTTCATCTGGGACCCAATATCCCTCATGCCCTTTGTAGACCCGCATCCACTCCTTAGATGGGGAGCAGGAGAGAAGGATGGTGTCAACCCTCTACGAAAACTCCATATTTCTATCAATGTCATGCAATATCTCTGTTAGTTCCTCCATTTCTATCATGAAAATGAAGGGGAACTTCTTTAATGCCTTCTTGTGACCCCGACCAGTTGTCAAATATTATTTTTGGGGAACTAGAATCATATTCTTCCTATCAACATTATCGAGCACTACATCAATCTCCCCCAAATACTTATGTCAAAATAATTTTTGGCATAAATTCTTAGCCTTAGCCTTCACAACACCTCTGGTAAGTGTAAGTTCCAAGAACATGGTTGTGATGTTAGTGTTAACCATGTTTAATAGCCTCTTGTGTCTTCTATAAGTCTATGGTTGTATCATGCATTAACATGTCAATCTTTTGGTGCAATGACAACTAATTCTTGTAACACCCATGGTAAGACCATAGACAATCTCAACCTAAAATCTGCTTGACAACATGGAGGATGAGTGAATGCTACACATTGAGCATTCATAGTAGCCTCCTAATAGTAACCTCACCAAAGAAAGAGACCATATTTCTATTGGATTTCAAGAAAATGAGGGTATCCATTCCTCCAGATATTACTCATTGTTGCTTTCAAAATAATGACTCACCAACCTTCCAAGAATTTTATATAAAGATTGTCCCCCATCTATCATTAAAGATCCAAATCTTGCATGCAATCTAGCCACACATACTTTCCATTAAAATCCTATCATTGGATCATACTTTCCAATACTTGTTATGATGTCATATCCCTTGGAAAAGGTACTTTATTTTGATTTCATATTGCAACCTATGTATGTGACTGGCCATCTGTCCTCCTTCACACATTTGGCATTAATGAGATGGATTTGAAACCACTTACCATATCTTTCTCTAAGTGCATAAATTATCTATCACCATAATTCCTTCAACAACCATCTTATCACATGCACTAGGTGACTCATCACATGAATGTTCCAATTTGTAATAGACTATCTAGTCGCATTTGTGTGTTTATGGAGAATAATTGCTAATTTGTGGGTGTTATTCAATCTTTTGTCAGTTCCCAATTTTGATCAATTTTCATTTTGAGCCATAGAAGATCATGCTGATCATCCTCCTTAGTGATGAATATCTTGGCAAGGTCATCCTCCAAAGAGTTTCCTTCATGGAATATGTAGCCGACTTTGAAATCGTTCACTGCCCTGATACACATCATAATTTACTTGACCCATTTGTTGAGTTTCCAATTTGAGGTGCAGCTTTGTTAGATCTCATTTATCACTATCATGGAGTTTCTTTCTAGATGTAGCTTTTTTTCTCCCACTTATAATCCCAACTCTAGACCCTTTAGGGCTGATTTGAACTCTGTTGTATTATTCGTAGAGACTCCAATGAACTCTTTATGTTCTGCCAAAATGTGCCAAGATTCATTTTTTTACCATAATTCCAATATTGCTTGGGACAAGGTTGCCACAAGAAGCCCTATCAAAGTTTTCCTTGATCCATCTTGCCTCTGGAGCACTCCAACTAGTTTCAGCCTAGGCCTTCTTACTATCAAAATCCATTGATCCAACTAGTTCTAGAATGGTGAGTCCTTTGAAAGCCTTAGTCATGTTATCATCCCATAGAGAATATATGCTATTCTTTGACAATTTCTTATTTATTGATGTGTTTAATAGCTTCGTAATAGAAGATTATATATTGGATATCAAGCGCTCTCCCACATTGGATTCCTCCTTGAAGATTCTCCTATTGCATTCCTTCCACATCTCATAAACAACCATTGACAGGGTGACCTGCCAATAATTTTTTATTTGTTAATATATCTATATATATATATATATATATATATATATATATATATAATTGAGATTTTTCTTATTATTGAATATCAAATGAATTAATAATAAATTTTGATTATATATAATTTTAAATTAATAATTAGAATGTTAAAAAAACAAACTTTCTTTTCTCATGCAAATGCAAAAATGGCTTGAACCACAAAGGTCTCTTATGGAGGTGGGGCTCCCCCTTCACATGGTTGGGTGGAATATGGGTGATAGACTATGAAGAATAGAAAAAAAAGGAGGGTAGAGAGACCTATGGCTAGGGAAGGAAGGTATGGAAGTAGAGTTTTTGAAAATAGAGCCTCGTGAATATGGGTGATTCCAATTACATCTTGGACTCTGGAATTTTCTTCTGGAGAAAACAATGTGATACTAGGAAGGAGGTATCCTTCCCCTTGTCCTCTAATGGGACATTTTTGACATTATTTGAGTGCTCCTCTATGCTTCTCTACTAATAATAGGTTTTTATCACTCCATGAAGGTGCAAAGGGTTCTATAAAACCTACCCCTATTAATAGAATTCAAGGCAAGATATTTGATCATCGCAATTCTTTTTCCAAGATTCATAGAAATTTTGGGCAACACAAACCCCCTTATGCTTGCAATCACCAATCCAAGCAAGATAATAGGAATACTAAGCCCATGGAACAATTTTGGAAAAATAAGATAGGATATGTAAACCCTAAAACCACAAATTGTGGAAAGGAGTCCAATGTGGTTTTCATAAAAAACATTTATACTAAGGGTTTGAGGAAACATCACATAAAAAATGGTCTTTTTGCAAAATGGTGTGGAAATGGACAACCTATTGAAAGCATTGCTAGCTAGTGGGAGAAGGCATACACAGGCTAGGTAAGTATTTCCATTCTCCCTAAAAAATTTGTGTTTATTGATTGTAAAAATGGAACCCTAAGATTTGAATTGTTAAAGGGTGATCATATCTTTTTTTATAAAGGATACAACTTTAAATTCATAGAATTGCAACCTAAATTTAATCCTAGTCAACATAAATTCAAGAAAATATTGAAATGGATCAGATTCATAAATTTACCAGTTGAATTAATGTATAACCAAATATTAATAAGATTAGGAGATGAATGGGGAGACTTTATAAGGATGGAAGAAAATTTCTTGCTTTCTTCTGATGTCAAAATGCTAGTATATGTAGATATTAACCTAGTCTAATTAAAAACTTTAGAATTAATTATTGAAAGTGATACATACCAAGTATTAAACTAAAATTTCACCAAGGACCCATCTCTAGTAATGTGGTGTTTAGATCAATTATTTTACCTCAAAATAAGGGTAGGTCATCCAAAACTATGCCTCCCAAAATGGATAAGGGGATTAGCAATTAGTTCAATGAGGAGGAAGGAGGATTCATTGTTGAAAATTAATCTTGCAACCAAGATGAAACTAAGAAAGATGATGTTTCATATACCAACACAATTAGTAGACTAAGATCTAAAAGAAATGATATTCACAAGGAAATAGGAAATGTCAACTACAACCCAGTAAGCATAGACAATAAAAAAAAAGAAGTGAGGAAAGCTATGACTAATATTTCCAGCCTTTAGAAGCTAGATGAGAATCCTGGGAATAAGAGTAGTAATTCTATGAGGATCCCATTTGAATCTAATAAAAATGGGGAGGAACCACGAATTTGTTGGATTACTAAGAGGGGGGTGAATTAGTAATCAATGAATCTTTAAACCTTAAAACTTTAACTTTGATTCAACTCAGTAAGATAAACTTCAGTAGTAACCAATAACAATAATAAATTAACATTTTCAATCAAAAAATTTAAGTAATAAAAAAATAACATGCACAATAAACATTCAACACATATGACACCAGTATTTAATGTGGAAAACCAATTTGGGAAAAACCACTGTGGGAATTGTCACCCACCAATCAGAATACTCTTCTGAAGTATGCTCGGTTAAGAGCCAATCCTGTTAAAGACTACAATGCACATTGTTAAATGTGACCTTGTTAGGGGATTCACCTCGGATCTGTTAGGATCTTCACCCTGTTAGGAGTGGCCTGGTTAAAGGGCTTTGAAAACTCTTCTAGAATGTCACCTCTCTCAAGAATTTACAATAAGACTGTTAAGTCCACCCGGTTAAGAGATTTTCCTACTACAAATATTAATAAGAAACAATATTAAATTTGATCTATAAATCTGCAACTACCTCTTGCTTAGTCAGATCTCTTGTGTGCTCTTTGTCTTCATTTCATTCCTTCACTATTCAATGGACTAAACACTTCATGAATCTCTACTGTAGAGTTGGATTTCCACCTTTTTCTTCTTCACTACATCACTCAGTTACACATCAACACTTCAACTAGCCAACTTGTTTTTCATTCAATTTCATCCTTTATATAGACTCTATTTTTCCTCTTAATATTCTTGATTAGGTTTTCCTCTATTTATTCCTACCATCAGATCATCCTTTTGAACTAATTCAATGAACTTGGCACTTGGTAAAACTTGTTATCATCACCTTAGAACTTAAACTTTTCTTGGAACTTGTACCTTCACTTTTTTCTTCTTAAATCTTTACCATAGATCATCACCTTGAATTTTCCTGATTGTGGAACTCTTTGAATAAATCTTCTTCATGCTTGGAATCTTCCAGATCATTGTGGCTCTTCATTAAATGTCATTCTAATCCTTGTATTTAATTTTTGTTCTATGCTTGATGCCCTTCCTTTTCCTTCAACTAAAATTCTATTTGCTTCACTCGGTAACTAACTCCTTGCATCTTGTGTCTTGGATTCCTTTCTCTTTACCAAAAATTACTTTCCTTTTACCAAATGACTTCTTCCTACTCGTCAATTAAACTATTTTCTTTTCCTTGTCAACTTTCTAACCTTTCTCGCTTGTCCAATATCCTTTACTGACTTGATATCATCAAATGTAAAGTAGAAAACAACTAAACCATTATTACCTTATCATTGTCTCATCCGTATTAGCTGCCCAATTAAGTTCTTCAACTTCACTAATTCCTTCATAACTTTTTACTTCCTCTTTTTCCTTAACTCACTCAACTTATATCATACTCCTAATGATATAGAAACTCAATACAAACCAGAAATTGATTGCTTGACATCAATGAAAAAATAACAATTGATCTAATCCTTCTACAATCTTGTATACTTCTAATCTTGGTCTTCATCATCATCACCATCAATTGGGGTTAACAATATCCCTCTTTGGCATTGATGGAAACACTATCAATTGATGATGACAATACTCTAATATCTCTATTCTATTCTTGTTGTAGCTCTCTATTTTTTAGTCTTCTTGGTCACTGTGTCCTATCCATTGCTCCCTCTGAACTTTATCATCTATGCTTGTCTAAAACTTTATCTTCTTAGAATTTTTTATTTAATCTATATTCTTCCTCTGAGCTTCTTATTCTTACATTCCATCTTTCTTTTCTTTTGATCATCAATTCTCCATCTTCTCCCTCTTTGTGTTCATAAACAATATTCATATCTCTGTAATCATCAATAGTTTATTCTCCCTCTTTAACAACAATTCAAAAGATGCATACTCCTGGAAAATTTTTTTAGGTAGTGGATCATACTGAGAATGTACTGATATCTCATTACACACATAATCTTTCTTTACAACTTCAAGCATCACCTAAAGAGTAAACACTAGCATCAACTTACAAAATATATATTCTAGTGAATCCTTGAATTGATGTAGCATGCATCTTTCTTTAGTGAATATTCGATGGGGGAACGACCCCTAATTTACCTCTGAGATACTCAAAAGCATCCTTTGGTAGTTATTTAGTGAATATATCTTCTATCTACTCCTTTGAATTCACATACTCCTATATCACATTCTTGTCTTGAACTTGTTCTCTCAAGTAATGATACTTGATAGAAATGTGCTTGGTCTTGGATCACTGGGTTCTTTGATATGTTGATAGCACTTGTATTATCACAAAAAATAGTAATTGGATAGGTAATATCCTCTTGCATACCTTCAAGTAGTTGTTTGATGCATACAATATTTGCACAATTCATAGCTCCTACTACATACTCTGCCTCGACTATAGATTGTGATATACAAATCTATTTCTTACTCAACCATGTCACTAATCTTTCTCCTAAAAAAATCTCCTCCACTTGAATTTTTCCTAGATCATCAATGTTTCCATCCCAATCAACATCAGTGTAAACCTTTAGATCAAAATATCCTCCTTTATTGTATAGTAGACCAAAGTCTTTAGTACCTTTCAAATATCTAAATATTCTTTTGACTGCAAACATGTGTGATTCCTTTGGATTGGCAGAAAATGCAAAAATACCTACTGCATGAGCTATCAGGTCCTCTATGTACAACATACTATAGCTTACCAATCATTGATTGGTAGAGTTTCTCATTTTCTTCCTTTGACTCATCTTCTTTTGACAATTTGAAACCAGTAGCCATCATTATTCCAACTGGCCTTGAACCTTCCATACCAAATGTCTTTAGGATCTCCTTGATATATTTTGATTGTGTGATGTAGATCCCATCTTTGACTTGTTGAATATGTATTCCGATAAATAATTTTATTTCTCCTATCATAGACATCTCAAATTCCTTTCTCATCTCCTCACAAAAAGATCTGCACAATGTGCTATTTCCTCCAAAAATAATGTCATCAACAAATATTTCGGCAATCAAAATCCTATCATTGCTATCACATTTCAAATACACATTGATGTTATCACTTTTTCTTTGAAATCCAATCTTGATAAAATATGAATGTAACCTTTGATAACATGCTTGGGGTGCTTGTTTCAAACCATACAATGCCTTGTGCATTTTACATACCATGTCCTTGTTAGCATTCTCAAAAAATCCTTTAGGATGTTCAACATAGACTTCTTCTTCAAGAATACCATTAAGAAATGAAGACTTAACATTCATTTGATAAAATTTAAACTCTTTATAAGATGCATATGCTAGTAGAATTCAACTCCTTCTAATCTAGCAATAGGTCCAAAAGTCTCACCATAATCAATACCTTCTTCTTGTGCATACCCTTTATAAACTAGTCTAGCTTTGTTTCTGATCACATCTCCATGTTCATTCATCTTGTTTTTAAAAATCCACTTAGTATAAATAACATTTTTATCTTTAGGTATCGGTACCAAAGTCCATGTGTTGTTCTTTTCAATTTGATATATCTCTTCTTTCATAGCTTTAACCCAATCTTCATTATCCAAAGCATATTTTACTATTCTTGGATCAGATTCAGAAATTAAACATGTATTATCTCTTAACTTACTTCTTGTCACAACTCCAACATTCTTGTCTCCAATAATCTTTCTTGGTGAATGGTGTCTTCTCACATACTTTTCTAGGACAGACTTAGTAGGCTATGAAAGCTGTTCATTTTCAACATTCAGTGGTGGCTCTCTTTGTTTAGCTTCCTCCTTGGTTTGTACTATAGATAAGGTATCAGGAACTTTGGGTTGAACATACACAAATATTTGATAGTCCTCTGGTTCCTTTTTGTTGTATTAATCATTTTTCTCTTAAAATTCATCAATCCTTAGATTTTCACTTTATACAATTTTGTTAGTAGACTTGTTTAAGCACTTGTAAGCCTTTCTCTTTGTAGAATATCCTAAAAATATTCCTTCATCACCTTTACGATCAAACTTTCCATCACTAGCATCCTTTAGAATGTGACATCTACTTCCAAAGTACCAAATACTTTGAAATAACTTACATTTAGTTTGTGACCATACTAGATTTCATATGGAGTCTTGTTTGTACCTTTCTTAAGTTATGCTTGATTTAGTGTATAAGTTCTAGTGCTGAATTCTTCTCTCCAAAATGTTTGAGATACACCATTCTCGATCATTAATGTCCAGGCATAATCAATAATGGATATGTCTCTTCTCCATGCTATACCATTTTTTTGTGGTGTCCTTAGTTCAAACATTTTTATTTTTATTCCATGTTCATTGCAAAAAAGTGTAAACTCATCAAATGTAAAATCACCTCCTCTATCAGATCTCATACACTTTAATTGTCTTCTAGTCTCCTTTTCAACTCTTTCCTTGTTCCACTTAACCATTTGAAAAAACTTTAGATTTATTCTTCAAAAATATGACAGACATCATTCTAGAATAATCATCCACAAATAAAATGAGATATCTATCACCATTATAACTTTGTGTTCTCATAGGTTCAGATAGGTCAGTGTGCACTAACTCCAAAATTTCTTGTGTAGTGTAAGATTTTCTTGTAAAACTTGACTTTTTTTATCTTACCAGCTTGACATCCTTTGCACATGACATTTTCAGGTTTGTCCATTCTTAGTAGACCTCTCACTCTATTCTTTTTTCTTACCTTAATTAAGTTGTCAAAATTCACATGAAAGAATATCTTATGCCATAACCATACATCCTCAATTTTAGAAAATAAGCAACTCTTTGTAGTAGTATCAACATAAAATAGGTTACCTTTTAACTGTTCACCAGTGGCAATCAAACCTCCATTCTGATCAAATAATCTTACCTTTCCATTCTAAAGTTTTAGTCAGTGACCTGTGTTGTTCAACTATGCCACACTCAACAGATTATACTTTATTCCTTCAACCCAATAGACATCACCACATTGTGTATTATCCAACAGAATTATAGAACCTTTACCTTTCACAAGATATGGAGCATCATTAGAAAATCTAACATAACCTCCATCATGATCTTCCATAGTAATGAACTTATGTGTGTCACCAGTCATATGACGTGAACATCCACTATATATTATCAGTGTATCATTCTTACTAACATGAGAAATTAAGGCTTTTTTCTTTATACCTTTCTTTATCAAAATCATTGTTGATAGAAACATACACAACCTCTTCACCTTCATCATTATCTAAATAATCATCGGTTAGTCCATCTTACCTTTGTTCTTTAAAATGTGACATCTCTTTAATTTTTTCTCTCTTTTGTTATTATCTCTATTGTCTTTCTTCTCATCACTATTGTTATTAGGACATCTAGATGCAATATGACCAATCTTGTTGCAATTAAAACATTTCAAAGGTAGTTTACCTCAATATTTTACTTTTCCTCTTGGTAGTCTCTTAGCTAGTAAAGCTTCAAACTCTTCTTGTTGTCTTTCTTCTTCAAATAGACTTTCTAGATCACTCTTGAAACTATGAAACCTTTTACTTGCACTAATTACATAACCATCACTTGATCTAGACTCTCTAGAATTTCCAATGTTCAAAGATGACTTGAGTGCTGAATCAATCTTAGTAGTGGCAAGTAAACTATTGTCAAAATCATTTAAGTCAAAAGAAATCAACTTACCAATTGTAGCATCTAGTGAAACATGCATTTGAGGAATGGATCACAGTTATTTTATTGAAGACACCGGGATGGCATATATAGGAAACAATGTTCTTAGCAATTTTCTTATTACATCTTCTTTTTCAATATGTCCTTCAACACCTCTAATATCACTTACAACTTCCTTCAATCTTGTACTATATTGCGTAGCATCTTCACCTTCTCTCATTCTCATAGAATCAAATTTTCCTTTTAGACTTCCAGCTTTTGCCTTTTGAACATGTTGATATCCACCATATACCAATGCAAGCTTTTCCCACATCTATTTTGTTGTATCACATCCTTGAAGATAATTGAACACTAGGTCAGTGAGAGCAGCAGATATCTCAATCATAACTTATGTGTGATCTTGTCTTTCTCTTATTTGTTCAACTGTCATAGGCTGAAATGGATATGGTGAATACTCATTGTCAAGATAGTATATTGCATACTGTCCAATTCTAGATATGTGCAACCTTATCCTTCTTTTCCATGTAGATAAGTTTTCCCTATTCAAATTTGGTGCCTTCCTCTTATACATATTTAGATATTTTAATCAAGTCTTTTAAACTTATCCCTTTAGAGTACCTTGGCTCTAAGACCAATTGTTGGATTATTGAGAGGGGGGTGAATCAGTAATCAGTGGCTCTTTAAACCTTAAAAATTTAACTCTGATTCAACTTGGTAAGATAAAATTTAGTAGTAACTAATAATAATAGTAAAATAACTTTTTCAATCAACAACTTTAAGTAATCAGAAAATAACATGCACAATAAACATTTAACACATATGACACCAGTATTTAATGTGTAAACCCAATTTGGGAAAAACCACTATGGGAATTGTCACCCGCCAATCAAAATACTCTTCTGAAGTATGCTCGATTAAGAGCCAATCCTGTTAAAGATTACAATGCACATTGTTAAATGTGACCCTGTTAGGGGATTTGCCTCAGATTTGTTACCTCCAATCTTCACCCTGTTAGGAGTGGTATGGTTAAAGGGCTTTGAACACTCTTCTAGAATATCACATCTCTCAAGGATTAACAAAAAGACTGTTAAGTGCACTTGGTTAATATTTTTTCCTACTACAAATGTCAATAAGAAATAATATAAAATTTGATCTGTAAATATGCAACTACCTCTTGCTTAGCCAAATCCTTTGTGCACTCTTGTTTTCACTTTATTCCTTCACTATTCACTAGCCTCAACACTTCATCAATATCTATTTTAGACTCATATTTCCACCTTTTTATTCTTCACTACACCACTCAGTTACACATGAACACTTCAACTAGCCAACTTGTTTTTCATTCAATTTCATCCTTTATATAGACTTTGTTTTCCCTCTTAATCCACTTGATTAGGTTTTTCTTTGTTTATTGTAAATTGTCAGATCATCCCATTGACCTGATTCAATGAACTTGGCACTTGGTAAAACTTGTTATCATTACCTTAGAACTTAAACTTTTCTTGGAACTTGCACTTTCACTTTTTGTCACTTAAATATGTACCATCGATCATCACCTTGAATTTTCCTTATCATATATCTCTTTGACTAACTCTTCTTCATCTCTGGAATCTTCCAGATCACTGTGGCTCTTCATTAAATGTCATTCTGATCCTTGTATTTAATTTTTGTTCTATGCTTAGTGCCCTTCCTTTTTCTTCAACCAAAATTATATTTTCTTCGCTCGGTAACTAACTCCTTGCACTCGGTGTCTTGGCTTCCTTTCTCTTTACCAAAAATTACTTTCCTTTTACCGAATGACTTCTTCCTACTCGGTAAATAATCTTTTTTCTTTGCCTTGTCAAATTTCTAACCTTTCTCACTTGTCCAATCTCCTTTACTAACTTGATATCATCAAATGTAAATTAGAAAACAACTAAACCATTATTAAATTATCATTGTCTGATATGTTTTAGCTTCCCAATTAAGTTCTTCAACTTCACTAACTCCTTCACAACTTTTTACCTCCCCTTTTTCCTTAACTCACTCAACTTATATCATACTCCTAATGATATGGAAAATTAATATAAACCATAAATAAATTTCTTGACATCAATGAAAAAATAATAACTGATCTAATCCTTCTACAATCTTGTATACCTTGGATCTCAGTCTTCATCATCATCACCATTAGCTGGGGTTAACAGAATCATGAAAATTTAAGAGAGGGAGATAGTAGAGATTAGAAATACAACTTCCACTATGACAATAGTAACCCTCAATGAGCAAAACCTATAAGATAATATGGAAACAATTAATGAGGAGGAAAAAAAAAAGATAGATATGGCCAAGGAATCTATACGAGAGGGAGGTGAAGTTATAAGAAATAACATTGATTTAACACTTGAATGCTTATGCATGAAGTATTGAGTGATCTTGTGGGAGGGTTTGAATAAGAATTAATGGGTGAAGAAGAAGTGGATCTAGAGAAGCAACTACTGATTGCTTGAATTTTAGGACTTAAGGAAAAATAATAGGATCAAGTAGAAGAGGAGAAGATGATGTGTGAATTATATTATAAGGAGGTAGAATTGATAATAGAAACCTCAGGAATTAAACAAAGTGAGGGAAGTAAGGAAACCCCGAATTGTGCTAAGTATAACAAAAAGAGGGAAATAAAATCCTTTTAAAAACTAAGAACAGGGGATGGATCTACCGAGGATCAAACCAAAATCACAACTTTGTTTAATATTGGGAAGGGGAAGGTCCTTCCCGAGGATTCATTAAGATCACTACATGGAATGTTAGGGGCATGAATGCCCTAAACAAGTAGAAAATCATTAAATGTTGTGTTACTACTACAAAAGATAATATTACAATGATACAAGAAACCAAGCTTAAGTTGGAAGATATAGCTATAATAAGAAAGAAATTAATAATTATGGAGATTGTAGGATCTTCAACAATTGGTGTCTTAGGAGGTATAACAGTAATATGAGACCTAAGATCTATTACCTTCACTAAGAATTAGTGCCATAGGAACTCGATGAGTGTGTGGGTTAGGAGCATAAAGAGTAATTTGAAGTTCTTATTGATAAATTTCTATAGGCCAATAAAAAATAGGGATAAGAGACTAGTGTAGAGTGAAATATAGCAGTAATTATAGAGTATACCAGATCAAATCTATATTATAGGTGGTGACTTTAATGCTATAATTAATTCTAACAAAAAGTGTAGTAGAATCACGAAAGAATCTCAACCAGCTATTAACTTTATGGATTGGGTCAACAGAAATAATTTACTAGAAATTGTAGACTTAAAAATGACGAATTGCTCTAACACAATGACATTACTAACATTCCTCTTTGATTTATTTAATAATCTTTATTATTTAAATAAATTGTGTTTTCTACCATATTCTAAAGATCAAAATCATCATTTCCCTTTAATTTTATAATTAAGTGTTTTTTGTTAATTACCTTAATTATTAATTATCCAATCAAACATTGAATCAATTATTTATCTATAATATAATTAAAAAATTAACATTATTTAATCATATTATATCTATTTATAATTAATTAAATAAAGCATCACATAAATAAATAATATTCCCTCTTTCTAATTGTCATATTTATGTAGTAATTAAATCAAATCCCTCTCACGAGGTGCAATTGATCTAGTATATTCATAGTAAGACTTTACTATGAAAAGAAGAAATTTAATGGTAAAAAAGATGGCTCTTCATTTGGTGAACTACCCTTCAACCTCATAAAGACATGTGAATTACAAAAAAAATGTATTCCAAAACTATCATTTGAATCTGACAAATCAGTTTGATGCTCTTTGTGCTTCTCCTCACTCCTCTCATAGATTGAGAGATGATATTTTTTTCTTTTCATGGTCAAGCCAAGGTTATGGGGCACCCTCGACCTCCCGAGGATAGGAAGAAATATCCTCCATTAGAAAGACCAAAAACCATTTCTCCTCCTACATTCAACAATGAGATGGATTGGCAAAAAAGGAACCCTAGCTTGGAAGAGAATAAAATAGAGAGTCCCCAACATGGATGACAAGTTGTTAGAGGGCGGAATGAGAAAAGGGCTTTGAATTTTCAAAGGAAATTTATGTAAAAGGGCTCTAAAAGGATTGATAATAATTGGAATCAAGGAAATTAGTTAAGAGTAATTCTAATTATTAGCACTACCCCTAATTTTGCCAGTGGTTCAAATCACATAAAATTAGGGCATTAGATAAACCCATTTCCACAAGCTTAACCAAACCCTAATTCAACAATTCCATCCAACAATATGCTAGCCAAGCCCCAAATTCCATGGAGAAGGAGTTTCAGAGATCAAAAAGCTAATAAGGGAACACATAAGAAAGATAAGTCTTCTAACATTCCTCAAAGGAAAGATCTCAATAAAACTATCTCCCAATCAGATAAAATGCCAAATATTTAAAATTATGGGAACCCTAATCTTAGGGCAAGGGAGGATAAGTTTGATACCATGGAGATCAAAGACAATATAACTGATGGTAGGTGGGACTACTGCAAAAATCATGGTTTATATTCTAAATGGTGTGGCTATGGGATATATATTAAGGATATTATCCACTGGTTTAAGGAAACCTACTTGAACCAGGTAAGTATCACTACCCTACCTAATGATTTTTTTTTATATTGACTACACAGATATTAATCTTGAGAACAATTTATAATCCTGGGATCACCAATATTTTAATGATACTCTGTCAAGTTTTTAGACTAGAAACCTAACTTTAACTCTAAGGATTTTAAGGATATGAAAGCTGCTAGATAGATTAAGATTCATAATATTCTCGAGGAGTTATTACATAGCCAAGTTTTAAGGTGATTTCTAGGTCAAATTTGTAGGCATTGAAAAAAATGAATTAAGCTCATCTACTGTCAAAATGTTAGTTAATCTAGATATTAATGCTAAATATATTAGGCCAATTAATGTTGTAACCAATCATGCATCTTATAGATCATCAGACCCTTTGTTTATCAAGGAGATATTCAAACTAAAAAAGTTATAGATAAGAGGAATCGACCCCTCTTTAGAAATAGAAAAATAAATTAAAAAATGATGCTTTTATCCCCAAACCCCTTGAGGAGATAAGAACATGTTTTAATGAGATTAATAGAGGTTTTACTATCCAACAACTAGTTGATCTTGAACCTAGTCCCCTTGGTATTGGCTACAATCCCACTCACCATGAATTTGATAATGCACTGTCATTGGAAAATAAGGAAGTGTCCCAGGATCTGAACATTAGAGATATATCACCCATGGATCCTCAACCAATCCCTCTAGATAAACATATATATTTAGGTGAGAATGTGTTGGAGCTAGGGGAAATTTAGGAGAATGAAGTGGTGGTTATTCCCTTATTGGAAGATTTTGGTATAGGGAAGAAAGGAGTAGAATGCAATAATAACAGTATGGGAGTTAGGATGGAAGTAGAAACACTGAAATTGCCTCATACATTAAATATTCCAACACTAGTATCTGCCTCCCTAAGAATCCAATGATGACTATCAAAGAGGTAGGGAGGTTTGAGAAACTTCCAGGAAGTAGGGGACAATATGAAGACACAAAGGGTAATAAGGAAATGCCTATTGAGGTGGAGAACTTTGAGAAGGATAACACGGGTGAAAAAAAGGAAAGGGTAGGTATGGAGGAAGTAGAAATTGGGCTGGAATAATTTTTAATGAGGTAATAGATAATCTAATGGAGGGGATAATAGAAGACTTTATCAGTAAGGAGGAGATAGAGGACGAAAAGAAATATCTAATCTCCACAATAATGGAGTTGGATAAGGAAGAAGACAATTAGAAGGATTTACTGGAGGAGATCATAGAATTAGGAAAGAGAGAAGAAGAGGAGTTGGAAGATCACTTATGAATAGAAACTTATAAGAATGGAAAATATTGCCCTAATTGTGCCAAGATTAACAGAGAAGGGGGAAGGAAATCACTCTTTGAACTGAAAGAAAAAGTAGGTAATATAGAAGACCAAAATAAAATAAATACTCTAATCAATGTTGGGAAGGGGAAGGTACTTCCCATGGAGGGATGAAGATCACCACATGGAATATTAGGGGCTTGACCACCCCTAACAAGCAAAAAATTGTCAAACATTGCATATATGATTTTAAAGATGAAAGTATTGTGCTGCAAGAGACTAGATTAACCCAAGAAGAAATTGACAACTATAATAAAAAAATGGAAATTTTGAGTATGGGGGGAATCCATGCCCTTGGAGCTTTAGGTGGACTAGGGATTATCTGGGATCCAAGGGTGATAACATTCACTAAAATAGAGGCAAAGAAAAATTGGATTAGTAGGTTGGTAATATGCATAAAGAGTGGCCTCCAACTCATTTTAATCAATGTGTATGGTCTTATTCAGAATAGGGATAAGCTTCAGGTATTGAAGGAATTGATAAAATTTATAGAAATAATTTCATGTGATACTTGCATTATAGGAGGGGATTTCAATGCTATTTTAGACCAGAGTGAGAAGGGAGGTGGAACTAATAGGGTGGCCCAATCTTCAATGAATTTTAAAGCATGGGTTGGCACTAATTACCTACTTGAAATCAACATGGAAGGATAGACATTCACTTGGAATAATAGAAGATGGGTCTAGCCATATTGCTAAAAAATTAGATAGATTTTTTATTAAAGGAAGTCTAGTGGACTTTCCCTATACTGTATGGACAAAATTTCTCCCAATTTTTGGGTTAGATCACTTTCCTGTCTTACTAAATATTACAAAAGATCAAAAATTTAGGAGATATCCATTGAAATTTGAAAAAATGTGGCTAAGAGATGAAAATATGATAAAGCTAATGGAGAGGTAGTGGAATGAAGTAGATGTGACAAGACCTAAACTATTCTACCTAGTAGAAAAACTTAAGATGTTAAAAAAAATTGATTGAGTGGATCAAGAACAAATTTGGAAGAAAAGGTCAAAAACTTTAAAGAAAAAGTCAAAATTGAGTAGGAATTGGAATCTACAAACATGGAAGTAATTAAGAATGTGATGAATGCATAACTCTACCACTTAGAAAGGCATATTCTTAAAGAGTATGAACATATTTTAGCTAAGGAAGAAATATTTTGGTGCAAAAAATATGAGAAACATGGATTGAGGAAGGGGACATAAATAAAAAATTCTTCCATAATAGTAAAAAGAAATGAAGGATCATCAACATGATTACTAAAATCAGGAATAGAAATGGGGTCATCATTGAAGATCCAAGTGAGATATCAAATGAGGTAATTAACCATTTTGAGATTATCTTGAATAATTGGGAAGGAGCCAACATTGGTCATCAAAGGGAGATCCTAAAAAATATCCCAAGGATAATAATAAAAGAACAAAACATAAAAATCAATGCTAAGTTCTCAACAGAAGAAATTGAAAAGACAATAATGTAGATGAAACCTGATAAATCTCCAAGACTAGATGGCTTCCTGATTTTTTTCTTCAAAAAGTGTTAGCATTTCATTGGAGATGAGGTGGTGGGTGTCTTGGAGGGGTCTAGGAATTTAGGCAATTTGTTGAAGGAGATCACTAATACCTTTCTTAGTCTCATTCCTAAAAAGGAAAAAATTGATAATTTTGATGATTTTAGGCCCATATCCTTTTGTAACACACTTTATAAAATCCTAACAAAAACCCTTGACTATAGAATTCATAAGCTTCTTCCTAATCTTACCAGTGAGGAAGAGAAAACTGGTTTTATTCAAAAAAGATCCATTTATAATTGAGTTATCATAGCCCAAGAAGCCATCCAATCGGTCCAAAAAAATCACAACCCTATTATGTTAATAAAGCTTGACATAAGTAAGACATATGATAAAGTAGATTGGAGTTTCTTATGTAGATGTATTGAGGCCTTTGGCTTCTGAAAATAATAGATAAATCTGATTTTTGAATGCATAACCATGCATAAAGTGTCAATCTTGATTAATGGTTCTCCTAAGGGTTTTTTCAGCATCTCTATGGGCCTAAGACATGGGGATCCTATATATCCCTTCCTCTTCATCATTATGGAAAAGGCTTTAGGTGGATCAATCATCAAAGTGAGATAAACAAGTATGACCAAAGGTATCAAGATAACCTCTAAACTAGAACCCACTAACAATCAAGAACATCCTAAAGTCATACTCTAGAGCTTTGAGACAAGAGATTAATGAGGAAAAATTGTAATTTTTTTCTTCAATACAAATAGAATAGTTGAGGAGGAGACACACAACACTTTGAACTTCAAAAAGGGTAATCTACCTTGCAAATAACTTGGTCTCCCCTTGGATAAGGGTACCACATCTAGTAAATTATGGGATCACATTTTAAATAAGATAAAAAATAAAATTGACTATTGGAAAGAGAAGTGGCTTTCCTCAATGGGTAAAACCTTAATGTTAAAAATAGTCCTCTCAGCATTGCTAATTTATTAGTTATCCTATCTAGATTTGCCAATCAATATAAGAGAGGAAATTAATAGAAGTCTAAGAACCTTTTTTTGGTAGGGTTAAGAAGACAAGAAGAAAATATCCCTAATGTCATGGGAAAAAGTATGTAGACCTAAGGAAGAAGGCGGTTTAGGGATAAAAAAAATTGAAGGAGCAAAGAAAATCCTTGGGGGATAAACTTATTTGGAGATTATACAAAAATCCCATCTTGAAATGGGCAAAGATATTGAGGCATAAATATTTATTTGGCAATGATACTATGACCATCTTTAGGATGGCCTCTCCTCCCAAGGGATATTGAATATAGAACTTTATGATCAATTGTAGGGATACCATTTTTTATAAACTAATTTTGGATTTAGGTAATGGGAAGGAAGAAAGGTTTTGGGATAACTCATGAGGGGAATTAAATAATTTTGATAGCTCTAATAAATTTTAAATCTCTAAGAGAAGGATGGAGCAACTGTGGGGGAAACATGTTAGCAATTACATTGAAGGAGACTTAATACATAGATGACAGGGGAAATCCATAATGGATACTAGAATTCTAAAATAGGAGAGAAAGGAACTTAAGAAATGTTCTTTGCAATAGGAACATAACCTTTCATCAAGGAAATGATATGCTGGTATGGAATGGATTGAAGATAGAGGAATATAATATAAGGAGGGATATAATAGTCTCATAAAGAAACACCTTCAACCCCAGAGTGATATAGGAACATAAACTTTCATCAAGGAAATGATATGCTGGTATGGAATGGATTGAAGATAGAGGAATATAATTATAAGGAGGGATATAATAGTCTCATAAAGAAACACCTTCAACCCCAGAGTGATATCCCTCTATATCTTTATTGGGATAAATATTTCCTCTCAAAGGCAGGTTTGTTCTCATGGATAGGTTTATAGAATAAGATCCTAACAACTGACAGATTCAAGAAAATAGGGTATGAAGGGCCTAGCAGATGCCCATTATGTGAACATGAGAAAGAAAGTGCAGACAATATACTATTATCCTACTCCTGTGATAATAAGTGTTGGCAGTGGCTTTGTAAATTCTAGGCTAGATCACAGTCCTTCCTAAGTCTATCATAGACTTATTCAAAAGCTGGCCTATCTTAAAAAAACAAAGCATTTATGGTAAGTTATGGAAAGTGGCTCCTTCTATAGTAATTTGGGAGCTATGGAAAGAAATGAACATGATAATTTTTAAGGAAAATAAAATGGGTGGTGAGAAATTAACCAACAAAATAGAGGCCTAAAAATGTCATAGTGGGATGAAAATATGAGGTGTAAATGGATAGGTCTAAAAATTCCTCCTTATAATGGAATAGAAGAAGCGAACAACAAACAAAAAAGAAAATATTGCAACTGGGAACCCCCCAAAGAGGTTGGTTCAAACTAAACTTTGATGGAGCTTCTAGGGGAAATTTGAGAACATGAGCCAAATGAAGGCAATCTAAGAACATCAGCCAAATTGAGGCATTGAATCATGGGCCTACTCTTGTTGCATTGGAACTTATTTACTTATACTCATCCTTTTCTCATGCCACTACATTTTATCTAGGTTAGCACTAAGGTAAGGATATTTTAGTTATCAAGATTGTTGGGCTTTTCTTCCCTATTTTCTATCAAAGTATTCACTTTCTTGACATCATTCAAGAATTATTCAAGTCATTGAGCAGCTTAATTATCCATCTTTTCCTTTTTAGCATATGGGTAAAGCTCTAAATCTTTTCTTGTCGGATGCTAAAGGTTGACTGAGACAAATATTTTATCATTAAAATAGATGATTATTTTGCCTAACAACTCCACTCCATGTATTTATGATTTGAGCCTTTTGCATTTATGATTAAGGCCTCATCATGATGACATATAGTAATGGGATATCTTTACAAAATTCTCCAGATAGCTTTTGGCCTTAAATTTGCATGCTTTCTAGGAAGTTTTCTTTTCCATTTTCTACTTTATTCTAACTGCATCATGCTTCCAAATTGTTTATTCATGGAGACACCAATTAAGATAGGTGGTCAAAATAGACAAATAGGCTTTGATACTGAAATAAAAAATAATAGAATTAGGCAAACTATAGATGTGAAAAACAAGGTGATTTGGAGAGCTGTTCTAGAGAGTCTTGGAGACCAATTTGTTAATAACTATGATAAGTTCAAGGAAAATCTAGATATCCTTGTTATGCTCACTATAATTATGATGCATATCTACAATATCACATAGATATAATAAGGCTTTGCAAAGAATTACTCATTAAATAAAATTTGGAAGGCCTAGACAGGGTTCTGGTAAATATTAGAGGTGACTTAATCATTTAGAGGCCTTGGAATTATGACATGCTAATGATAAGAAATAGACATGTAATGACCTATCCAATCTTATACTCAGAGGAAATGGCTAGGTTTTGGGCTCAGAGGCCCATATTAGAAAGGAACTTGGATTTTCTTATGCATTTATTTCAAGTTAGGAAACCTTCAAATAGGGACTGGCTTGAGGACTATCTCATTGTGGATGGAGTAAGTGAAGAAAAATGAGAAGGAGATTGAAGATCTTGAATTATGTGTTCAACATGACATCTAATGATAGCACCCAAATGATATTTTTGGTATAATATATGGTAAAAATTATCAAGCGTTGGTTTGGTTTCTGTCTTTCTAATTAACGGTAAATACCTCCCTTAGATGGAAATTATGAATTTCCAGGTATATATATATACATATATACATATTATGCATATGAAGCTTCATTCTTTATGGTTTCATATAAGGGGTGTTATATATATACATATACCTATACACACACACACACACACACACACACACACACACATATATACCCATATATTGTATCATCTTAAAATGGAAGCACTTCCATGATAAGATCATTTAGCCCTTTGAGTAAGTGGTCTAGGGTCATGTTAAGCACCTTGATTAGGTCTTTGCATGTATCTAGCTTTTCCCCCTATTCTGCTTCCCTCTACACCCACTTTCCTCTTCTTATCTGCATTTCCTGGCATTCTGGGCTAGGGTCTTGAGGTTCTTGACCTCAAGGTCAAAGTAGACCTTAAGGGTCAAAGTCAACCTTGAATCTAACCTAGGTTAGGGTTGACCTCAACCCTGACCTAGGGCAGAGTTGACCTCGTCCCTGTTCTCTAGTTCAAATTTCAAGTTTTTCTAATTTTCAGACATCGGGTTTCGGAAAGATTCTTTCTCCTGCTTCCAGGTCGGCCATTTCGGGTTTCAGAATGGTAAATCCTTAAATTGCATTTAATTTGGGTCCATTTCTAGGGGTTAAGGTTAATTGGGATTTAATTCCCCAATGTTAGCCTTCTCTAAAGGTTTGTGCCCTAGATCACTATAAAAGGAAGCCTTCCTCTCTCATTTTCACATCCATTATTTCACATCCACAATCAAGTAATTTCATGAGTGAGCTCTCAAGTGCAAGCAAGTGAATTCAAGCATTCAAGAAATTCTTCAAGCATTCAACTGTTCAAGCATTCATCCATCAAGGAGATCCATTGTTAGCCATTGAAGGATTCAATCTCTTTGGAGCCCCCTTGAAGATCCATGCTTCCACATTTATCCAAGCCTCCTCATATGAAAAGATCGATTCAAGATTGGTGTTGAAGATTAAATTTCATTGATTTGAGACATCCTACATTCATTCTACATCCATTGGAGCATCCCTACTTGTGGATTTTAGGATTCGAATCCTTTACAAGGACTTCAACATAAGCAAGGTGAATTGTTTCATTTGCTTTGTTTATGCACATTATATTTCAATTCAATTTCAAGGTTAATTCCTAAATTGGGGTTTGACCAAGGTAAACCCCCCATACAAATAAAAAAAACCCCTTTTTCTTGTAGGTGTAGGTGCAGAACTTCAGATCTGAGAGAAGATTTGGATACCATTTTTGGTGAACTTCCGAGATCTGCGAACAAAGTCAAAGTCAACCTTCAGAATAAGAATGTAGCCTTTAAACTTTTATGAGGGTCAAAGACTACTTGCTGTCAGAAAGACAAAAGGTTTCTGGGTTTTCTTCATCTCGACATTTCCAGTCCGTAACAGGTTGTAGAATTACCCGAAAGTACACACAAACATCAAAAATTGGCATTTTCCAAATTTGTCCTATTTTGAGGTTAGTATTTTTATTTCAATTATTTTAGATTTCAAGTACAACTCTACTATAGGAAATATAAAATTTTTCTCTCTCTTTCATATTCTCCATAGATTGATTCGATTGTGTATTAACCTTTTGGTTGATCAAATTGGTTCTCTCCTTTGGGAATTTGGATTTAGGAGTGGATCTCATATTTCCCCATACATTACATTGAATGATGGTGATTTCATTTTTCCATCATTCATTTTGGTGAACCTAACATACTTACTCTCCTTTCTTTTGTGGACTTGGATGCCCTATTGTGTTTTGTGGTGTTAGATTTCCTTTTATCTTGTTAGTATTAGATTTCTCTTTTGTGTTAGATCTTGCATGCTAATTAGATTTCAAAAATACAAACATATTCATGCTTTATGTGTTCTTAGTTTATTTCATTTGCGTTGCATTAGTTTATGAGCTTTACTACTACTAGTCCTACTTATAAGATTTTGGTTAGAAGAAGTCGTAGACTCATGGGTGCCTTTGATCCTGAATCTTACTCTCCTTTCCTTAGGATCCCAAATGACAATTTAATTCTTCATGATTCCAATCCTACTATGGAGAAAAACTCTTCTCACTCCTCTCATGATGAGGATGATGCTTTAAGATTTCCTCTTGAACAAATCCAAAAACTTTCAACTGAACTTGATAAAATGGGCAATTGGCTCATCCAAGAGAACCATAATCAAGATTATATTCAAGCTATAGAGGCTCTTAATAAATTTCTCCATGATAGTGATCAAGGTGTTAACCTCTTGCATGGTATTACTCACCTCATGCATTCAAATGTTAAACCTCTAGCTCAAGAAGTTCAAGATTTAGGGTTGATTCCTCCTATCACTAGTGTTGAACCTCCATCTAATCCTTTACCTAGTATTCTTATGTATACTCCTTCTTTGGTGACTGTGACAGTTCCCTCTATTCCTATGAGTGTTCCTCCTGTGTCCCTTCCTACATCCCAACCTTCATATCATAATGTTCCTTTTACTTATTCCAATCCACTTCCAACTATAGTTCCTAGTGTTCCTCTAGTTGTGTCTTCTATTCCTATAGCTTCTTACACTTTACCTAGTGTGTCTAATGTTACTATTCCTCCTATTTCCTCTAATGATTCAACAATCATCAGTTTGGATCAAACTATGTCATCCTTACAACAAAAACTTGCTTCCTTAATTCAAAACAAGTTTACTATTCCTACATGTGACATGGGAAGTCCCTTGTCCTGAGACATTATTCGTACTCCTGTTCCTTAGCAAGGTGATATGACTCATCTTGAGAATTATAATGGAAAAGGAGATCCTGTTCATCATGTTAAAACATTCCAAATCCTTTGTAGTGATTATGCTCATGACCATAGGATTTTAGCCAAACTATTTGGTAGAACCTTCCGTGACAAGGCCTTACAATGGTATTGTTCCTTGCCTCCTTATTCTATTGATTCCTTTCCACAACTTGGTAATGCCTTTATTCAACAATTTCAAAACAATATTGGCCCACAAGTGTCTTTGAATAATTTGATGCATTGTAAACAAAATGCTAAGGAAAAATTAACTAAATTTATTGGTAGATTTAAGCATTTGCATGCTCAGATTTCCTATCCTGTTCCTGATATTGATATTCAATGTATGCTTATTTCAAATTTGCAAAAGGATATTAGAGATAAGATCTTACTTACTGAATTTACCTCTTTTCAAAAACTTTGTGCAACACTTCATCATTATCAATTACAAGTGAGTTAATTTGAGAGCAATACTCCAATGGCTCCTATTCTAGTTGATAAGAGTGATGCTGCTCCTAATCCAAACAAATTTAAAAAATTCAATAGCTATGTCAAGATAAACAAACAAGTGAATGTAGTTGCTAATCAAGTTGTTGTTGCTTCTCACAATGCCACTTCTGCATCCACTAATTTTTGATTAAATCATATGTTTACTCCTCAATCTGAACCTTTACATACTATTATGAATAGGTTGTTAACTGCTAATATGATTACTTTAGCTCCTATTCGACCTCTTTTACCTGCTACGATTGCATCTAAATCTTTTGATCAAAATGCATTTTGTCAATATCATCGTCAGAATGTTTACGATACTAAGAAATGTTATTCTTTAAAACATAAGGTTCAAGATTTAATTGACTCTAATGCCTTATCTATTGATAATCTTGATGGTAGTGGGAACAAATTTGTCTCTCCTCCTAATCAAAACCTTCAAATCTATACGAATCCTTTACCTACGCATGATACTAATACCATTGCTCAACCATCTACCATGGAAGTTGTGTATGATTCAAAGATGGATGATCTCAATCATGTTGTTAATCAAGTGGAGCATGTTGGTCCATCTATATCTCCACCTCAACCTCCACTTCAACCTCAAGTTCAATTTCAACCAAAACTTAAGCCTAAAATGAAAACTCAACCAAAACCTCAACAATAACCTAAGAATAAAAGACCTCAGGAACTTTTGATTACCTTTGATGACTCTAAGACTATTAGAGCTCATGATGGTCCCCTTTACCTTTATGCTAGGATTTCTCATAAACCTACTCGTGGTTATCTTGTTGATCCTACATCCTTAGTCAATGTTATTACTGAAGAAAATCTTTTTATGAAAAGCTTACACTGTGATTCTTATGATACATTAGATGTGTGGATTCAAACTTGCAATGGTTTTCTTTATCCATCATTTGGTTCTATTACTTTACCAGTTGAACTCTATGGAAAAATTGTGAACACTACCTTTGTTGTTGTTCCTACTTCTGATCAATTTCAAGTTAAGCTAGGTTTGCCTTGGTTGAATGCCATGCATACTATTGCTTCACCTATCCATAAATGTCTTAAATTTGTTCATGATGAAGAAGTGAAGATGGTTAGTCATAGCTTATATCAACCTTCTAGGCCTTGAGATTGTGCTTCTCTTGATTTCTTTTGTCCTTCATTACCTAATTCATGTCCTCCTCGACCTGATAATCTTTTTCATTCATATCAAGCGTATAAACATTATAAGATTCTTGAATTAAGCATTCCTCCTATGGATTTTAATCATGGTCTTTTTCCTACACCTTCTATACCTCCTTTAACTATGGCTTCTAGTTCGATTAATCAAGTTCCTTCTAACATTCTTCCTAAGGAACCTATCAAAGATCCTGTGATTGTTCCTCCTATTGTTGATAATCCTATTGATCTTCCTAAAGAACCTGTGAAGGATCCTGTGATTGTTCCTCTTAGTTCTCAACCTATTTCAAATAAATCAAAACATAATCAATCTGCCAATGAACGTCGTAAGAAATGTCATGCTCATGCTAAAGCTCGTAATTCTATTCTTCAAAGATTACTACCTTCTTCGGATAAATCTATGCATGGCGTGTTAGAAGAAGTTGTTATTAATAATGATGTTAAGATGCATGATTATGATGATTCTATTCATATCTTAGATCCTATTTTGATTAATTTGGATGAAGAAGATACTCTTGATGATATTGATGATGTTAATGATGAATATGAGACTATTGACATTGACATTGATTTACCTAATATGCTCTCATCACAATTAACTCTTACACCTAGTGTCAAACATTGTGATTCTCAAGAGGATCCTTGTTTGGAACTGGCTATCATTCCTACTGTGTTGGATATAGTCCCTCTTGCGAGTTATCCACCTTCCCTAAATGATATACAATGAGATGGGGGGAGTAGGTGGCATACTTGATCAGCTTGTCCTTTGTGGTATATTTGTTGTGTGTTTGCCTACTGTACTGTGCTTCTCCCGTAATGTGTTTGCTAAATGTTGTTAGATTATTTTATATGATCCTTGTTACTCAGTTGGTACAATGTGATAAAGGAATCATAACTGTTGTTCAAATTCTTCTATATGTATCTTTATTCTTCTATGCATTGTTCAATGTTATGTTGTAAATGTACTATTGTTCATAAATGTTTCCTTGTTTAATTTTCTTGGATTCGAGATATGGTAGCACTAATTCTTTTTGGTCTCCATGTCATGGTTTGAAAAGATTCTCCTTTGTATATCTTATGTGATCTTTCCTCCTTTGTGATCATAGTTCTACTTTCTTTGGGGAATGATGTCAATTCATTTGCAATAATATCATATATATATTATCTTATGATCATACTAACCCCACGGTAGGTAGATCCCTTCTGTGTTCTCTATATGTTTCTATGATATTTCCCTTGATTTGTCTTCGTTTGGGGGCATCTTGATGTGGAAACATAATCAGTGGAGTTGTTTATGTTTCCGTTAAAGCCATTGCTCCTGTTAAAGTGTTAGCAATGATTTTAACCTGGGGGCATACGCTCTACTCACTTGTTGCACACACACACTTTTTGATATGCACATATTTTTCAAAATACTTTTCTCCCTTTTTGGATTAGTGACTAATCCTTAAAGCATGGATTTATATTTTAAGATCTCTTGATCCCTCTAGTTTCAAATATACATATGTTTTGATCCCTTAAGGTCGGAGGTGTCCTTAAGACTAGATCTTTTTTGTTTTTTGTTTTATTCTTATGGAATAGAATATTCCTAAGGGTGAATCCT